>LR880972.1:909138856-909161376 GCA_904067115.1 Aegilops sharonensis | reverse complement strand
TCGATTATGGAGGTGATAAAGAGTTCGATGTAAAGGGTTACGTCGATGCAAGCTTTAACACCTATCCGAATGACTCTGAGTAGCAAAACGGATACGTATAGTGGAGCAACCATTTGGAATAGCTCCAAGTGGAGCGTGGAAGCAGCATTTACAATATGACATAGAGAATTGCGAAGTACATACGGATCTGAATGTTGCAGACCCGTTGACTAAAACCTCTCTTACAAGCAAAACATGATCAAACCCCAGAACTCATTGAGTCTTAATCACATGATGATGTGAACTAGTTTAGTGACACTAGTAAACTCTTTGGATGTTGGTCACATGGTGATGTGACCTGTGAGTGTTAATCACATGGCGGTGTGAACTACATTATTGACTCTAGTGCAAGTGGGAGACTGTTGGAAATATGCCCTAGAGGCAATGATAAATTAGTTATTATTATATTTCCTTGTTCATGATAATCGTTTATTATCCATGCTATAATTGTATTGATAGGAAACTCAGATACATGTGTGGATACATAGACAACACCATGTACCTAGTAAGCCTCTAGTTGACTAGCTCGTTGATCAATAGATGGTTACGGTTTCCTGACCATGGACATTGGATGTCATTGATAACGGGATCACATCATTAGGAGAATGATGTGATGGACAAGACCCAATCCTAAGCCTAGCACAGAGATCATGTAGTTTGTATGCTAAAGCTTTTCTAATGTCAAGTATCTTTTCCTTAGACCATGAGATTGTGCAACTCCCGGATACCGTAGGAATGCTTTGGGTGTACCAAATGTCACAACGTAACTGGGTGGCTATAAAGGTGCACTACAGGTATCTCCGAAAGTGTCTGTTGGGTTGGCACGAATCGAGACTGGGATTTGTCACTCCGTGTAAACGGAGAGGTATCTCTGGGCCCACTCGGTAGGACATCATCATAATGTGCACAATGTGACCAAGGGGTTGATCACGGGATGATGTGTTACGGAACGAGCAAAGAGACTTGCCGGTAACGAGATTGAACAAGGTATCAGTATACCGACGATCGAATCTCGGGCAAGTACAATACCGCTAGACAAAGGGTATTGTATACGGGATTGATTGAGTCCTTGACATCGTGGTTCATCCGATGAGATCATCGTGGAACATGTCGGAGCCAACATGGGTATCCAAATCCCGCTGTTGGTTATTGATCGGAGAACGTCTCGGTCATGTCTACATGTCTCCCGAACCCGTAGGGTCTACACACTTAAGATTCAATGACGCTAGGGTTATAAAGGAAGTTTGTATGTGGTTACCGAATGTTGTTCGGAGTCCCGGATGAGATCCCGGACGTCACGAGGAGTTCCGGAATGGTCCGGAGGTAAAGATTTATATATGGGAAGTCCTGTTTTGGTCACCGGAAAAGTTTCGGGTTTTATCGGTAACGTACCGGGACCACCGGGAGGGTCCCGGGGGTCCACCAAGTGGGGCCACCGGCCCCGGAGGGCTGCATGGGCCAAGTGTGGGAGGGGACCAGCCCCAGGTGGGCTGGTGCGCCCCCCCCCCCCCCCCCCCCCGCCCCCCCCCCCCCCTCCCCCCCCCCCCCCCCCCCCGCCCCCCCCCCCCCCTCCCCCCCCCCCCCCCCCCCCGCCCCCCCCCCCCCCTCCCCCCCCCCCCCCCCCCCCGCCCCCCCCCCCCCCTCCCCCCCCCCCCCCCCCCCCGCCCCCCCCCCCCCCCCCCCACAAGGGCCCAAGGCACCTAGGGTTTGGGGAGGGGGCGCACCCACCTAACTTGGGGGGCAAGTTTCCCCTCTTCCCCCCCTTGGTCGCCACCCATAGATGGGATTGGGGCTGCCGCACCCCTTGGGGTGGAAACCCTAGAGGGGGGCGCACCCCCCTCCCTCTCCCCTATATATAGTTGAGGTCTTGAGGGCTGCCAACACATGAGTTTCACCTCTCCCTGGCGCAGCCCTACCTCTCTCCCTTCTCCTCTCCCGCGGTGCTTGGCGAAGCCCTGCAGGATTGCCACGCTCCTCCATCACCACCAAGCCATCGTGCTGCTGCTGGACGGAGTCTTCCTCAACCTCTCCCTCTCTCCTTGCTGGATCAAGGCGTGGGAGACGTCACCGGGCTGTACGTGTGTTGAACGCGGAGGTGCCGTCCGTTTGGCACTAGGATCTCCGGTGATTTGGATCACGATGAGTACGACTCCTTCAACCCCGTTCTCTTGAACGCTTCCGCTTAGCGATCTACAAGGGTATGTAGATGCACTCTCCTTCCCCTCGTTGTTGGTTTCTCCTTAGATAGATCTTGGTGACACGTAGGAAAATTTTGAATTTCTGCTATGTTCCCCAACATGCCAAGCCGTCACCTTGGCCACCCCCGTCGTCATCAAATCCGCCGGATCCGCGAGGCCACCCACTCCCCCTGCTCCGGCCACGATCCTCCACTGCTTCGTCGACAACAAGGTCTGACAACCGCAACTTTTCATCCCCAATCCTGGTCGCGCCACCCGAAGCTCCGGTGGTGCCTGGTACCACTTCGCAGGTAAGATTGATCTTCCTTTCCCTTCGAATGTCGATCTGACAGCACCGCCCAAGTTAAAATCTGAAACTTGCTTGTGTGCATATTTCGGGTATTCGCAGATTTACTGTCAACTAGTAGGTCATATTGCAACGCTATCATCTTGCTTGACAGATGCTATCAAGTAGTTTTTCCCCCTGGAAAATGACCCCCCACTGCTGGATATAGAAAAAGTATATTCACAGGAGCATACACATGTTTTGGTTTGTTGGGATAGTTTGAAGACTGTGTATATGTATTTGCTGATGCTTAGTTATTAAAATCTAAAAAGGCGAGCATAGAAGCAGTCCATGAGGAAATTTGTAATGATGGAATGAGGATCAGTTATAGTTTCATGTATTACTCGATGGTAGTATGATGATTAGTGCATATTTTGAAGGATTTGTCAAGTATAGACTGCTCTTCATTGGTGCATGTTTTTGATGATATGTGCACACATGTAATATTTTTGGTTGGTGCATATTTTTGCTGATTGTTGTTACTGCTTACTTGAATTATGTCAGCCTATCTCCAAGATATGGTATGGGCTTGTTGGGGTCAATGAAAATTTGTTGTGAGCTAGTAGTTCACATTGCAACAAATTCCTCATTGTTGGATTTTCTGCCATTATACTTCATAATCATGATTTTACTTGTTGGTATGGGTAGTAATGAGTAAATAAATAGCAAGTATACAAAAGGGTGACTATTGGTCAGCATACCTTGCTCGTTCTCATAGCCTTCACTATGTTGTCATCTTGCTTGAGAGATTCTATCATGTCCTTATTCTCACTGGAAATTGGAAAATTAACCTCCACAGCTACCTCTAAAAATGGTATGTATAGCAGCAAATGCATTATTTGTTTTGTTGGGACAATTTAAAGACTTCATATTTATTACCTGATGGTACCACACAACAGCCCATCAGGAAATTTGCAGTGATTAAAGGCAGATCAGTTATAGTTTCACGTATTGCTCGATGAGAGCAGTCAATCATGGTTCATTTGTACATGGCTACTAATTGGTTGGTTACCAAGTTTTCTTGTCCAGCTCACAAAATTGTAACCTTGAAATATCCTAATTGATTATGTCTGCCCAATGATTATGAGTCTAACCACTACTCTTGACTAGTCGTGCGAATAGTTGTCGATTAGCTTTTTCGTGTAGATGTTTATACATGAACTACGTACTTAGCGAGAAGTATGCGAAAAGATTATACACATTGTATATGGTGCTAACAATTCCTAATGGAAGACTGATTTCATATATCAATAACTAACATTTGTTCATTGCAATGCATGCAACAGGTTTGAATGGCAAGGGAAACCATCCTCATCAGCAGTGAAGAGAGTGATCGCCGGACCACCTCAGATGATGCTTCAGATGGCACTTCACGTGGGAGTGATGGCTATAGCGCTGATGACGACACCTCTAGCGACTATGACACTGATGATAGTTCTGATGGAGATGGAGATGTGGACCACGATCCTATCTTGGCACTACGGGGTAAAGTTCTATATGGCTGGTCAGATATTAAATGAACCGTGAAATATCAAAAGTTGATGTTTGAGTGACACTTGATTACCACACATTACTCTGTTTGGGTTCTAGATGACCTTCCAAAACAACATTGACTGAACTAGAAATTACATAGAGGAGTGTTTAGTTGTTAGTTTAAATAAATCAAATATTCAATTTGCCCATGTTTCTACGAGATATTGCTGGGTGGATGTGATTGGGTTATCTATGTCCTTCATTTCTTGGTCATTGGAGTAGGCATTGATCATTAACCCACTGCTGATGTTCTAGATCTTACGTATGAAATTATTTACTACTCTGTCATCTTAATTTTTTTTTGGTACAGGTCCAGGATACATTGTGAGAAAAGGAACTTTCGAGGATCGCATCTTCTACGGCAACCATGTATCGCTAAACGAGGATCGGTGGGAGTGTCTCAAATCCATAGTAACGCAGTGCCAACCTCCCATACCATACTATGTCAGCACCGTCACTCGCTCGGCAGTCATCAGAGGGAAGAGCAAGATGGTAAGCACTTGGACTTTTCTTTTTGCAAATCATACTTCACTAGTGAAAATGCCATCATGTAGAGACAGAGAGGAGGACGGGCGTGGTTGTGCAAATCATACTTACTTTTTTGTGTGCAAATCATACTTAATTTTTTATGTAACATTATTTATTTCCCTGTGCAATCAGATCTTCTCAAAGGATTACAGTCGGGCCTACCTCAAAGATTATGTGCGAAAGCCCATGGTTGTGCGTGTCACCAATGAACATTTTGAAGGTAATAAAAAGGTCTTGTTCAAGATGGGCAAGAAGGACGGGCGCGCGATCATGACGAAGAACTGGAGAGAAGTCGTTGAGGGAGCCAGAATGAAATAAGATCAAATGGCTATCTTCAGGTTCATGGAAAGGAGTGGAGGTGGGCTTAGGGTGAACATGGTTAGTGGCATGAGGATTCGTTGACCCATGGCAGTAGTTTGACGCTAGTTTTATTATCTGTATGTAGTAGCCAGTAACTACAAGTTGGTAGTATCAGCTTTTGGGTCCAGTAAGTGCAACTTAGTAGTAATTGGTACTTGGTAGTAACTGGTACTTTGGTGGTTAACTTTTGGGTCCGATTGAGTATGAAGATCGTCCAGTAAGTGGAACTTGGCAGTAACTTGGTGGTACCCTATGTGGCGTAATGTACTTGCTATGCAAGTCTATATATGTAACGCACCCTAGTACCCTCCTTGATATAATTACCTTTATGGACTGCAATTATATTTCCTTTTTTTTGCCACGGTGATGCTAGTATTTTTAGAATCAAATCTAACCTGGTTTCAAATGGACTGGACAATACTTTCATTTTTGAACGAGGTTTTTGTGTTAGCTAGTACGAGTTATTTTGTAAATGCGGTTTGTATGTGTGTCGCACAAAAAAATGCAATGCAATACAAAAACTTGCGGGTCAAAATGCAATGCAAAAAATGATGTTTCTGTTACTTTCGAAATGGCATGGCATGCTATTTTCAAAAACAGATCAAACCAGCATGTTTTTTTTATTTGAAAAACAGTATACTAAAAAACATGCTATCTTTTAAAAAGCGTAATTTAAAAAAATGCTGTTAAAATCAGCACGCTGCTTTCAAAACAGCATATTTCAAAAAGCATGTAATTTTTTAAATCAGCATGCTATTTTAAAAACAGCATTATATATTTAGAATGAGGCTGTTATTTTGAAAGCAGCATGCTATTTTTAAAAACAGCGTTATATTTTTAGAATGAAGTTGTTATTTTGAAATCAGCATGCTATTTTTAAAAATATCAAATTCAAAAGAACATGATTTTTTTAAATCAGCATGCTATTTTAAAAGTAGCATATTGAAAAGAGCATGCTATTTTTAAAATAAGCATGCTATTTTTAAAATAAGCATGATATTTTTAAAATAAGCATGTTATTCTTGAAAATAGCATGCTACTTTAAAAGTAGCATATTGAAAAAAGCATTATATTTTTAAAAGTAGCATGCTATTTTTAAAATTAGCATGATATTTTTGAAAATAGCATGCTATTTTAAAAGTAGCATATTGAAAAAAGCATTATATTTTTAAAAGTAGCATGCTATTTTTAAAATTAGCATGATATTTTTGAAAATAGCATGCTATTTTAAAAGTAGCATATTGAAAAAAGCATTATATTTTTAAAAGTAGCATGCTATTTTTAAAATTAGCATGATATTTTTGAAAATAGCATGCTATTTTAAAAGTAGCATATTGAAAAAAGCATTATATTTTTAAAAGTAGCATGCTATTTTTAAAATTAGCATGATATTTTTGAAAATAGCATGCTATTTTAAAAGTAGCATATTGAAAAAAGCATTATATTTTTAAAAGTAGCATGCTATTTTTAAAATTAGCATGATATTTTTGAAAATAGCATGCTATTTTAAAAGTAGCATATTGAAAAAAGCATTATATTTTTAAAAGTAGCATGCTATTTTTAAAATTAGCATGATATTTTTGAAAATAGCATGCTATTTTAAAAGTAGCATATTGAAAAAAGCATTATATTTTTAAAAGTAGCATGCTATTTTTAAAATTAGCATGATATTCTTGAAATAAGCATGTTCATTTGAAACTATCATATTGAAAATAGCCTTATAATTTTAAAAGAAGCATGCTATTTTTGAAATCATATTTTTAAAATCAGCATGCTATTTTTAAAATAGCAAGGTATTTTAAAAATAGTATATTCAAAGCAGCATGCTATTTTTAAATCCGTATATTCATTATGTTTTATTTTCAATTGAACATGCTTTTTTCAAATGAGCATGCTATTTTTAAAATATCAGTATGCTTATTTTCTATTTGAAAATAAACGATTTTCAAGGTTATTTGAAAACGAGGTTTTTGTTAATGTTCTATTTTCTTATATATATATAAATTTTCGATTTCTATTTTATATTTCAAGTATGAAATTTGACTACACTTGAACAAATTTCAGGAATATATTATGTAAAAAAATGAAAAAAATACAGAAAACCAACTTCACTAAAAATGCATTGTTTCATCGATGTTGATAAATCATAACTAGCCTACCATGTCGTCCCGTCCATAATAAAATGAGGGTGTACCAAGCAAAAGAGGAATTCGGAAAAATAGTGGCAGTCCATCAAATAGGTCTAATACATCAGAAACAAGGTGGATCACGGCATGGAAAACTGTCTACTTTTGTTTGTTCTCAATTTTTCGACCCCAGAAATCCTTTTGTTTTCTCTGCTTGACCCTGTGCATCTAAACATCCTGTCTCTACTTCACTATAGCTTTCCTGCATGAAACAACGTTTGTTAATAGGATAGCAAAGAAGATTTGAGCATCTACAGTACACTATAACAGAAAAGACACTAACTTCACTGATTTTCTCGTCATAGCTACAGAAGCTAACTTGACAACTCTTATTCGCTCAGCCTGTGGTACATTCCTAGCAGGCCTTTTTGTCTTGATCACCCCTTTGGCCTGTTCTTTACCGCCCTTCCTAGAGTCTTTCATGGAGAAAGTAACAAACTGTCAACACAGTACTAGCAAATACCCGACTTCTAGAGCGGACATGTAAGTACAGACACTAACTTCACTGGTTTTCCTCGCGCACCCTTGTCATCGTTCTTTTTCTTCCTCCCAGCAATGACATTTGGAGCGCCCTTGCGTTTCCTGCAAAAAATGAAATAGATGAATCTGCAGCCAGCATTCGAAAACATGTTTAAGTACGCACAATTGTGTTGATGCCCACTTGTTTGGTTTTGCGTAATCCTCTTCTGCAACCTCCAATGGTCTCTTCCTAGCCCTCCTCAGCCCGCCATCTTCTGCATCTGAATCTTCCTCTTCTTCCGCATCTGAATATCCCTCTTGTTCTGCATCTGAATCTCCCTCTTCTTCTGCATCTGAATCTTCCTCTTCTTCTGTACCTGAATCTTCCTCTTCTTCTGTACCTGAATCTTCCTCTTCTTCTCTACCTGAATCTTCCTCTTCTTTTGTATCTGCCTCTGTCTCTTCTTCTGTATTTGCCTATGTCTCTTCTTCTGTATCTGACTCTGTCTCTTCTTTTTGCTTCTTCCTCCTTGTGTTATTTGATTTCCCCGATTTTTTCCTGCGTAAATTGGAGAAAAATATGTGAACACTCTCCGGGAGAACATATTAACACTGTAAGCATGTATGGAAATGAACAATGAGATTAACATGTGCACTAACTTTGTTGCTTTTTTTGAATCTTCCTCTTCTTCTGTATCTGAATCTGTGTCTTCTTCTGTCTCTGAGTCTTTCTCTTTTCGCTTCTTCCTCCTTGTGACCTTTGATTTCACTGATTTGTTCCTGAGTAAACTGAAGAAAAAGAGAGAACATATTGACACTGTAAGCATGTATGGAAATGAACAATGAGATAAACATGTGCACTAACTTCGTTGCTTTTTTTCCCTCTCATCCGCTCGCGCCTGGATTTAATCCTCTTGTTCGATTCTTTGGTAGTTGGTCTCCCTTTTGGAACTATTTTGATTGGATTTTCCACGTCATCAGTGCAGCATTCGCGAGCAGCAGAGAAGTATGTCGGCAAAGGAACAAACGATGTATGGCCTTCATCCAAATCAGTTTTTTCTCCATCAACCAATATACTCCGGAGGAGCTCCGTCACCTGTTCTGACTGTGAATCGCTAGCTGCGGCTGTGAATAAAGCGTCACTAGCCATGTTGCGTAGTTGATGATACTTATTCATGTGATCAGACCATACATGAGTATTCGCAGTCCTCGAAGAAGGGAACGCTGGCTTGGCATGCATTGTCCATCTTTTCTTGACAATTTTTTTGGAAATGTGCGTACACCTAGATGATCCAGAACGCAGAATATATGTGCGCATGGGTAATCCTGACTTTCCAAGTGTTTACATTTACAAGCTGCATCACCCAGTCTTGCTCCTGTAAACAGACAAGTCACGTGATATATAAAATCCACAGGCTTAGCATCCACGCCTTGTGCATCCAACTCCTCACTGTCCTTACCTTCCAAGTCATTGGGATCCTTAGCATCCAGGTTTTTGGCATGCAAGTCCACACCATCCTTGCCTTCCAAGTCATTGGGATCCTCAGCATCCAAGTTTTTGCATGCAAGTCCTCAGCATCCTTACCTTCCAAGTCATTGGGATCCTTAGCATCCAAGTTTTTTGCATGCAAGTCCTCAGCATCCTTACCTTGCAAGTCATTGGGATCCTCAGCATCCAATTTTTTTGCATGCAAGTCCTCAGCATCCTTACCTTCCTTACCTTCCAATTATGTAGCATCCCTGCCATATGGGACTTTATCATATGGGGCTTTGCGCAAAACTTCAAACACGACCAAACCATCACATGCTACCCGGTCTATGACCTGCCAATTTGTCCCTTCGACAATCTGACGCTTTACCTTTGGAAACATCACAGTTGTATAAATATAAGAGGCAGCAATCTCCAGAGGGTGTGCATTCAGCTTAGTGAAGGGTATCGTATGTGTTGCTACTGCGTCTAATGCTTCTTCATTCTTACGCATTATGGATACACAGTGCTCAACATGCTGCAACAAATCAACAAGCTGCATCTTCCTGTTCAGGTGCACATGAAGCCTTGAGTTGAGAGACTCACTCCTCTGATTACTCATCATGCCAAGGAAATATCTACCCTTTGTGTACGCAGCAGCCCATTTGTGTCGCAGCTCGTACATCCTGTTAACCCATGACGACCTCTTTCCCGTTGGTTTTATTTTGAACCGAACCTTATAAGCCTCCCATCTTTTCTCAAACTCATCAACATCCCAACGACGGTAAATGAATTCCCTAAATTCCTCAAGCTTTTTCTTGCGGAGGTGCATCACCATATTCTCTTCGATATGCCACGTGCACAAACGATGATCTGTTCCAGTCCAGACAGTAGCTATTGCTTTAGCCATTGAACCGTCCCCATCGGTGATTGCTGAAATGGGTGCCCTCTGGAACATTGCCTCCAAAAATACATGAAGAAGCCACTGGTATGATGCCACTGTCTCGTCTGACACTAGACCGACCCCAAACAAAACTGTGTTGCGGTGATGGTTCAGACCAACAAATGGAACAAACGGAAGCATGTACTTGTTAGACCGGTATGTACTGTCGAACACCACGACACCTCCAAAGGCAACATAGTCAATCCGGGATTGTGAATCAGCCCAGAATATGTTCCTCAAATGGCCTTCTTTGTCTTTTGTGTATTTGAAAAAGAATTTCGGGTCTGCTTTTTTCTGTGCAATCATATAGGTAAGCAAATATCTAGCGTCACTGCCTTCTATCTTGCGCTTCTTCTGGATTGAAACATGGTTGTATAGGTCTCGATCTATAAATCCAAGCTTGTCGGGACCTCCAGCATTCTTCTCCATTACATTCATAATCTGATGTGTTCGAAGTCCACCAACAGCATACTCGATGACATCGGCCTTTTGTGCGTCAGTCATTCTACGATGAGCCGATAAGTAGGGAGTCAGGTCAGTAGGGACAAACAGATGGTTATGCTTGTCCACAAAATTCTTGACGAACCAGAGGCCAGTACTATCTTGTAGCTCAACCTGAAAAAGAGCGGGACACCCACACCGAGAAAGACCCCTCAGTGTTCTTTTTCTATCAGCTCTGTTAAAGTGCTTAAGGGCCCGCCATCCTTGTTTGCAGCACTTGTATGTCCTTCTGTATGCATTTTGTTTCGGACCCGGACCCCTGTACTTCAGATCATCCTTTCTAACACCAAGCCCTTTTTTTCTCGCATACCCTACGTAGGACATGTAGGCTTCTTCCTCAGTCCTGAAAGTCTTCTTCACAATCTCTATGTATTCCATACACTCATTCAGATCTGAACCAGCCATGCCTTTAATATCAATCCCTTTACCTTGCATGTGTACATCATCTAGGTCTATGCCATCCTTGCCTGCATCCTCATTATCATTATCATCTGTGCGCATACCATCCATTCCTTTGCCTTCGTTTCGTCTATCACCCATGTCCTTGTCATCCTTGACTGTATTCCCCAAGTTTTTGCTATCGTTGCCTTTATCATCCATGTCGTTATGCTGCCAACGAAAACAGATAGTCAATGTTAAGGATGGATAGCATACATAATAATTATGCAAGACTCCGCTTAAATAATTGATTAATTTTTCATATCGGATTCATGTACCAAACTCAGTCCTTCAAAAGCTGTAAGTAAGTATACAATATTCCCTGACTAAATCCAGAAATATTTAATTGATTGTACTTGTTGTAACTGATGATCTCCTAACTAAATCCAAAGTGCACGAATCTTTCAAGTCCCCTGATAGATCCACCCTGATAGATCAATTATCTGCAAACTCCATTCAAAATTGTGTCCTAACTGAATCCAAAATTATCACCTAACTAAATCCAAATTATCTCGTCACTAAGTCGAAAATATCTCCAAACTCCATACAAAAATAATTATCTCCTAACTAAATCCAAAATATCTGGAAACTCAATTCAAAAGCATCTCCTAACTAAATCCAAAATAACTTTCTTTGAA
This sequence comes from Aegilops sharonensis, assembly GCA_904067115.1. Classification (NCBI taxonomy): domain Eukaryota; kingdom Viridiplantae; phylum Streptophyta; class Magnoliopsida; order Poales; family Poaceae; genus Aegilops; species Aegilops sharonensis. The sequence continues at coordinate 909,149,760 of LR880972.1, read as the reverse complement.
TCCAAATCTGCTAACAAATTCTCATGGCACACAACCCTAACTAAGTGCTTTAATATGTCCTAGCTAAATCCGACTTACACTTCCTTTGAAAATAAATCTTGTCACAACTTTCTGAAACCATAAACCCTAACTAACTACATCAACATGTCCTAGCTAAATCCAACTTACACTCCTTTTCAATAGAAATCTCGTCACAACTTTCTGAAACCATAAACCCTAAACCTCACATGACATATCCTAAACCCTAATCAAATCCGACCCCTATTGGTACTATAAGCATAAGTGACCAGCAAAGATTTGAGATGGCTAGGCACTTACAACGAAGATCCGGCGTGAAAAAGTTGATGCACGTCGATGAGGATGATGTGGCCTCTCGGGTGGGGGAAGGTGGCGTGCGCTCGGGGAAGGAGGGGAGGCTCGTCGGAAGATCTAGCGCCGCGACCCGAGCGGGGTGACTTCCGATGGAGGGGGGAGGGGGGAGTAGGAGCAGGAGGAAGGAGTGACACGGCGAGTGCGATCGGCGGCGATCGAGGGCGCCGGAGGCGATCGGCGGCGATCGAGGGCGCCGAGGTTAGGGCTCGAGAGGAGGAGAGAGGACGAACCGCTCGAACCAAATTTCAAAAGAGTACGCACGATGATTGGACCTCTATAATGAAGTGTTTTATTAATGCAATTAATTTAATCGAAAAATTTCGGACGAGAATACCCCTGGACTTAATTGGGCCGATTAAAGGTATAAAAAAATTTAGGTCGAAAATACCCTTGGGCTAAAAAAGGCCCAATTATTCTAATCCGTTAGATCGCCCATATAATACACGTGTTTTGGTGTATTATGATGCACCATAAAATTTCACCACATATAAGGCTGGTCATAGAGTATTTTAGACGAATTCATTTATTATTTTATATAATGTAACATCATTTATTATGATACAATATTTGATACTTCCTTCATTCCTAAGTATAAGTCTTTTCGGAGATTTTAATACGGACTACATATGAAGCAAAATGAGTGAATCTACACTCTAAAATGCGTCTATATACAACCGTATGTAATACTTATTGAAATCTCAAAAATGACTTATGTATTTAGAAACGGAGGGAATATTACTCATATCTTTTTCTCAGTAAATACTATATCATGTCATCAATATGTCTAGTTGACATTGCATCATAGAAATAGCAGGATGACAGCTCGCGGCACGGAAAAAAAAGGACTGCTAGTGCTTATCTCCTTGGAATTCAAGATCCTTATCCTAAGTGCACTCTCTTGCTATTTTCATTCCATTTTTATTGCATTAATTAGCAGTAGCAACGGTGCCAGGATACATGCAGGGGTTTGTGCAAGTTCACACTCCACACCAATGGATGAGCCGGGTAAACAAAGCACCTAATCAACACGGACGCTTTACCCCGGGAGATACGTACGATATCTGCAGGATAGCTGCATGATTTCAGCGTGAATTAAGAATACTTCCATTTTGAAACTACACTACAGCTGAACCACTAGTTATACCCCTATATATATGCCACATTGTACAGCTTCTCTTGAGTCCTCAATCCGTACTCCTGCACCCCTCTCTTTACCTCAAGAATATCACTACCTTCAAGCAGAGGGCTGCAGATCGAGGGGGTACGTTCGTACTGGATAGCTAGACATGGGAAGTGTTGGCAATTATTTGCCTGTCGTTGGTATGATCCTGGTGCAACTGGGTCTTGCTGGTCTGAATGTGTTGTCAAAGCTCACCATGGCGTCCGGCATGAGCCCTTACGTGCTCATCACCTACCGAAATCTTCTTGGGGCTGTCTTCCTTGCTCCCTTTGCTTTCTTTTTCGAACGGTATGATTTAATTTCTTCTATAAACATTTCTGATTTCTTGATGGCTATATATTTTACACACTAAAGCACAAGGCGTTCTGCAAATCTGCGTTTTATTTAGAAGGAGATGAGTCCACCTTTCATAAAGGAAGTTTCTTGTTTTCAGATGACTTCTTGATTGAAGATGTAATGTACCCAACTGCCGGTTCTTTACAAAACAAATTTTTGACCATGGATTTACTATGTGATGTCTTCCTGGTTAAGTAATTTTTTTAAGAAAATCCTGTATTTAATATTGTTGAGTTGTTTGCCTTAATTTGATGTACTACCTCTGGTCCAAAAACGTGTGTTATGTTCATAAAAAAAATCGCTGGAAACATTTATTGAATGCAAATCCAATGGTACGGAGTAGTACCACATCTTTGAGATAATACAGATTTTCTACTTGTTGCTACATTTAGTTTGGAAAAGGATTTTTTATGTGAATAGCTGCTAGTATTATGCATTCAACTATGAGTGAATATATCCTTCCTACATGAGTGGTCCATCCATATCTATCATTAATGAATTAATTACCTCTCTGTTCTTACGCAATATGATTTCGTATGATTATGGATGCAGAAAAACTTGGGCCTCAATTAGCAAGAAGACACTATTACAAATTTTCGTATGCTCCGTTGTTGGGTATGATCTTTCTTCCCTTTTGCACCTGATTGAGTGTCATCTGCGTTCTGAAGTCTGAACTGATATATATATGTGTGTGCCTTACCAATGGCTTATTACTAGATTTACAGTTGATTTTTTGTATTTTATTTTAAATTTAGTTGTCAGCAAAACATTTTCCTCCAAGCATTCTTAGTTTATTCTAAATAAATACATTTTAGTCCTGATTGAACGAATGGGTACACTTCTTTTAGGGAAGTTACGCAAAGCCCGGTATTTTAGTCCAAAGGCTGGGATATTTGTGAAACCTTGCTTTCTGAATCCAGTTACTGAAATCAAGTACGCCCTCCGATTTAAATTAATTGACATATATTTAGTATAACTTTGTACTAAAGTTGTACTACTAAGGATGCGTCAAGTAATTTGGACCGGAGGGAGAGCCAAATTTCAAATTTATACATCCATGTTTATGAATTCTAGATTCGAAAGTTAGAATTTTTTCCTATGTTAAAATTGTTATGAGATGGCATGGTATTATTTTCCAAATATTATTAAGAATGTTCTAAAAAGTTATTCACCGCAAGAAAAAATGATACACAAAGGACGCAGTCTACATATAGGACAAAATACGATTTGCTAGTAGCCATAGGTATGGTCTTCCAAATGTAAATTGGGGTTCATTTTGTATTGTAAGCAAATAGCAAAAGCTAACTGACAATATTAGTCTGAATCTGATTATCTGTACACACTTTGGTGGGTATGTGGCAGTGCGACGATGAATCAGGTGTTCTATTTCGTTGGCCTAAAGTACAGCCGCCCGACCGTGGCGTCCGCGCTGAACAACACGCTCCCGGCGGTGACCTTCGCGCTGGCGGCCGCGCTCAAGATGGAGCCCGTGGCGGCGCTCGCCGGGAAGGCCAAGGTGGCCGGCACGGTGCTCTGCGTGGTTGGCTCCATGCTGATGACCTTCTACAGGGGCCCCCTCGTCAGGACCCTGGCCTCCCCGATCCACTGGCCGTACGTCCAGCGCACCATGGCGGCCGAGGCCGCGGCCCACGCCGGCGGGCACACCGCCGCCCTCGGAGCCGCCCTGGTCATCGCCTCCAATGTCGCGTGGGCCGTCTGGTTCATCGTTCAGGTATGTACTACATACGGACGAGCAATCTGCAGATTCGCGTGTACAAGTTAAGGTGATCGATCGATCATTTTGGCGGTGGTGGCAGAAGAAGATGTCCAACAGCTACGCGTCCCCGTACACGACCACGGTGCTGATGGCGTCCATGGCCAGCGTCCAGTGCGGCGCCATCGCGGTGGCCGCGGAGCACAGGCTCTCGGCGTGGGCGCTCGGGTTCGACATCAGGCTCATTGGTTCGCTCTACGCGGTAATTAACATCACGTGCACCACGTTCAGAATCAGATCATCGGAGACAACACGACCGGTCTCTGCTGCAAATAGTCTGCTGTGGTGGAACTGAACATGTACATACGTATATGCAGGGGGTAGTGGCGTCAGGAGTGGTGATCGCGGTGATGTCGTGGTGCATCCAGGTGCGCGGGCCGGTGTTCGTGTCCATGTTCAGCCCCATGATGCTCATCATCGTCGCCGTCGTCGGGTGGGGCATCCTCGGCGAGAAGATACGCGTCGGCAGGTATCGCGGTGCATCCAGCATCCTTGCACAATTGATAATCCTCGTGTTGATTGCTCGTATGTTTTGGTGGTTTGTGTGCTTGTCTCCAGCGTTATCGGCGCCGTTTTCATAGTGGTGGGTCTGTACACGGTGCTCTGGGGCAAGGGAAGGGACATCGTTGCCACGGAGACCGCGGAGGACGACGAGGAGAAGAAAATCGGCGGCGGCGAACCGAGCAATGGGGCCGTCGATGGCGCGGCGGTCTCGCGGCCATGCCCCGCTGCTGATCGTCATGAGGCGACGGGCCAACCGTAGCATGGCAAGAGATTTGCAGTGCAGTCTTAACTACTGGTGTCATGGCGTGAGTTTATGCCTTCTTGGAGTGTTGAACAAACAGAACCACATGAGCTTGTTTCACTTATTTTATGAATCCATCACTCCGATCCATTTAAGTGTGCGCCTCCTTGTTTTAGCAAGTGCAAATTGCAACAGTGTGTCTTGACGCGGGGAGGTATTACCGCCAAGAAATAACGGCGCCCTTTCAGAAGGATCTTTAAACATATACTCCTAGAAGTTAAGAAAAAGGATTTCCCCCGCTTTGTATTACAAAGCAATCATCCGATACAACCAAAGATAGGGGCTGAGGCGGAAGCAACACAAACACGCCCAAAAGAAGAAAAAAAGAGAAAAGAAACAAATGCCGATAAAACAGCGGATCGACAAAAACGACGAAGCCTCGTGACCGCTGCGTCCACCGGAGATCGCCCACCAAGCTCCGAGACTCCAAAGCGCCGGTACCAAACAACACCTCCAAGAAGGGGCGCGACGATGACGACGCTGCTGCCAAGGGTTTCCCCCAGTACGCGGCGAGGAGAGAGGAAGGGTAGCCCCGACTCCCTCCGGGAGGGTCCGGCGGCACCCTGAGGCGCCACCGCGTCGGTGTCGGCCAAGCCAACAGGGATTTCTCCCGATCCCAGCCTCTACCTCAGGCAAATTGGAGCTCGCCACCAGACCGACCACCACCCTGCGCCAACACGGACACAAAGCTTCCCACGCTGTCTCACCACGGCACTGCGAAGATGGTCTGCACAACGAAGAAGAGGAGCCGGGACTAGGGCAGCAGCACCATCGGCATACGGGAGGGCCCCACCTGCACCGTCCATGATGGTAGCCACCCGGACGCCATAGCAGGAGCCTACCGGGCCCGTGGCCCCACAGGCCCGGCCGGGCCCTCAAAGGCCCGGACAGCTCCCGCCTCCGCGCAGCGGCTGGCACGCCGTCGGCGTCGTTGTCCCAGTCCAAGCCTCTCCCCTGCCTCCCCATACAGAGAGCGTCGCGGACGCGCCGGAGCCGACCCACAAGGACCCAGAAGGGACCCTACGGGCCCAGATCTGGGCCGGGGACGCGCCACCGGCCGGCCAGCACCACCGGACCGCCCCGCCGCCAAGAGGCGGCACCACCACGGCGAGCGCCGCCGGCCTCCACACCAGGACGCCGGACCGCCACCGGTCGAGGCACACCAACGCCGGCCATCACCGCGGGGAGGACCGCGCGCGGGGAAGGGCATGCCCATCGCCGCTAGCACCACGCGGCCGAGGACCGGTGGTGCACGCTGACGGCGGCGGGAGGAGGGAGGGACGCGGGGAAGGGCTAGAGGAGCGCAGTGGAAGGGCATGCCCACCGCCGCCAGCACCACGCAGCTGAGGACCGGTGGCGCACGCTGACGGCGGCGGGAGGAGGGAGGGGCGCGGGGAAGGGCTGGAGGAGCGCGGTGGAAGGGCATGCCCACCGCCACCAGCACCACGCGGCCGAGGACCGGTGGAGCACGCTGACGGCGGCGGGAGGAGGGAGGGGCGCGGGGAAGGGCTAGAGGAGCGCGATGGAAGGGCCTCCGGCCGCCTTGTTGGGGGAGGCGGCGCGGGGGTACGGGGGCGTGGAGGGGGTGGTCGGAGGAGAAGGGGAACGGGAGGGGGAAGGGGCTGGCGGCTCCGCGCGGGGGAGCCGGCGGCGGCGGCGGGGGAACCCTAGGGGCGGGGGAGCGGGGAGGGTGGCTCGAGGAGAACTCTGCTACAATACCCACTACATCAAACATATAGAAGTTCAAAGCAATAGGCAGGAGTAATCCTCCTTTTCCAAAAAAAGTTCAAACCAATAAATCAGGAACAAACTTATACTAATTGGAGAGCATCATACGAGCCTTCATGTTAATCGTTAAAAAACTATGCAAATTGACCATCAAATCTATTCACTACTAGAAAAAAGCTTATAGGCAGATGCTCACTAGTAGGGCGGGTTTATACCCCTTGCTACTGCTACTTATTAGTAGCGCGGGTTTTTACCCCTCAGTTACTACTAAGTTGTTAGTAGTAGCGGGGTTTTTTACCCCTCGCTACTACTAAGCAGTCTCTATCGTGCCCCCGGGACATGTCATAGTAGTAGCGAGGGGTATAAACCCACGTTACTACTATGTTGATAGTAGTAGCGAGGGCTATAAACCCACACTACTACTAACTACATGGTTTTTGAAGAGCCCTGAAATCCCCATCTCCTCCCCAAATCCTTCCTCTCCCCCATCACTCTCCCCCTCTCTTTCTCCATAGGCTCTCATATGGACCTCCTACGCATGCATGTGTCCTCCTCCATGGCGCCAAAAGAGGTCACCGCCTCGCCGCCGGTGTCTCGGAGCTCGTCGGTCTTCCCCGCATCTCCATGCCACCATGCCGGAGCACCTCACCACCGGCGACCAACCCTGCTGCTACCTCCATCTCCTTTCTCTCTCCCTTGTTTTTCTTTTTCTATCGCTCCCTTTAGTTTGAATCACCCTTCCATGTCCTTGTCGTGCAGGTCGTCGCCATGAACGACCAAGAGCTCGCTGCCTTGGCTGCAAAGAGGAGCCCCACGCCGCCGCTTTGCTCGGCCATGGATCTGGGCCCTCTGTAGCAGCCGGCGCTGGATCTGATCTGCCGCTTCCCTTCCACAGCTCCGGCGACCCCTGGCGTCGCTGGATCGAACCATTGCTACCATTGATTGCACGCACGGGATCGAGAATTTTTTATTTTTTAAATTAATAGTAGCAGCGCAGATGGCACCCACGCTACTACTAACAGACGTAGTAGTAGCACGGGCGCCCGCGCTACTACTACAAGTTAGCTGTAGCGCCATAATAATAGCGCGCTATTACTAGCTATTTAACTCATGCTACTAGTAGGCTTTTTCCTAGTAATGATTGATTGGTTATATACAGCCGTCATATGAACATGTACCTCACGGAGTCCTAGTCTTTGTCCAGGAAAATATAGAAAAATGTTTTAGTTGCTTTACGAATCTATAACAAATGACAAAGAGTGTGTCTTGACGCGGGTATAGGTATTACCGCCAAGAAATAACGCCGCCCTCTCAGAAAGATCTTTCTTTAAACATATCTCCTATCCTCTATAACTCTATTCTTTCTAGTTTTAAAAAACGCACGTTCAACTGAGGTCTCCCACTAGAATTGGGTCTCCATTTTGACCGGGTCAATAGTTTCTCAAATCTCTCTCATTCATTTCTTTTATATTATATACTATGGTATCTGATTTTTAATGTCTCGCAATTAACTGAGGTCTTCAGTTTAGATTTGGGCCATTCGATTTTGACTGGGTCAACAATTCATCAAGGAGCTCTCCGATTCAGTTCTTTAAATTCACTCATTTCCCTAATTTTGAAACTCTTTGATTCAATTGAGGTATTTAATTTTGGATTTGGTTTATGATTTTGACAGGGCCAACGATTTTCGAAATCAATCAACAACAACTAGCTTATAAAAACATATCAATGTAGTACATGCAGCCACCAACGCAGATCTCTCCACATAAATATAGATTTGTTAAAGGATATCACAAAATCTCACCACAAAAGACCCACCAAATCATCGCATCTATATCTATACCACTATAAAAAGACCCAAACGGGCAGATCCAATTGATCTCGGCCATCGAACTAAGTCAATCCAACGACCTAGACTGCTTCAATGGCGAGCGTTAAACATGTTTAACGTGCAATTAATATTATACCAAATATTGCACTAATCACAAGATTAACACACAAATAAAAGCATAGCTAATATTCAAGAGCTGAACACATTTAGCGGGTAATTAATACCATACCAAATATAGTGTTAATCATATAATTAACACGTAAATAATATCCTATCTAATATTCATGTGCAATTAATCTACTGCCTAATATTAACGTGCATTGCACGTATATAATTACTAGTAAAAATAAAACACACTCCATCATCTCTCCCACCCATCAAACTAAATATTCTATCAGTTCCAAAACATAATCTCTACTCCTAATGGACGAGTTGGTGAATCGTCTCCGTGGTTTATTTTCATTGGGTTTTTTCGTTTCTCCTCCCACCACCCCCTCCCACCCTGGTCCATCAGTTTATTTTTCTCGCCACTCTTTATTACAACCAGAACTTTCCTAATGTATAACAAATCACGGATCTAACTTCCTTAAATTATGCAAATCAATTGATTCCTTTTATTGGTTCAATTTGTCTTAGGAAGCAAATAACAGATTTTCAGGAAACAAATAATACATTTTAATCTAACTTCCTTAAATTATGCAAATCAATCGATTCCTTTTATTGGTTCAATTTGTCTTAGGAAACAAATAACAGATTTTCAGGAAACAAATAATACATTTTAATCTAACTTTCCTAATTTATCTAAATCAATCGATTTATCTTATTAGTGAAATTTGTTTTAGGCCAACGGTGCAGGGGTAGAGCAGCGCATAGCAGCAGGAAGCAACACGCAGCAGGCGAGGCGAGTGGCCAACGGTGGAGGGCAGAGATGCGGCTGGCGTGGCTGAGGGGGCGGCCGGCAGAAGATGGCCACGACTGAAGATGCCCATGGGGCGAGTGCGGCCAGCGAGAGTGTGGCGCGCGGCCAGGGTGTGTGTCGCGCGCGGCACAGTGGTAAGGTGGCTGCGGCGAGCGCGGCGGAAGCGGCAGGCGTGACCGACGAGGTGTACTACAGGCGTGGGCATGGAGAGGGAGTTGATGTCTACTACGTAACCTTCTCCTTGTAGACGTTGTTGGGCCTGCAAGTGCACAGGTTTGTAGGACAGTAGCAAATTTCCCTCAAATGGATGACCTAAGGTTTATCAATCCGTAGGAGGCGTAGGATGAAGATGGTCTCTCTCAAGCAACCCTGCAACCAAATAATAAAGAGTCTCTTGTGTCCCCAACACACCCAATACAATGGTAAATTGTATAGGTGCACTAGTTCGGCGAAGAGATGGTGATACAAGTGCAATATGGATGGTTAATATAGGTTTTTGTAATCTGAAAATATAAAAACAGCAAGGTAACTAATGATAAAAGTGAGCGTAAACGGTATTGCAGTGATAGGAAATAAGACCTAGGGTTCATACTTTCACTAGTGCAAGTTCTCTCAACAATAATAATATAGATAGATCATATAACAAGCCCTCAACATGCAAGAAAGAATCACTCCAAAGCCACTAATAATGGAGAACAAACGTAGAGATTATGGTAGGGTACGAAACCACCTCAAAGTTATTCTTTCGGGATCTATTAAAGAGTCTGTACTAGAATAAAACCTTAAGACACAAATCAACCAAAACCCTAATGTCACCTAGATACTCCATTGTCACCTCAAGTATCCGTGGGCATGATTATACTATATGCATCACACAATCTCAGATTCATCCAACCAACACAAAGTACTTCAAAGAGTGCCCCAAAGTTTCTACCGGAGAGTCAAGAACGTGTGCCAACCCCTATGCATAGGTTCATGGGCGGAACCCGCAAGTTGGTCACCAAAACATACATCAAGTGGCACATGATATCCCATTGTCACCACAGATAAACACGGCAAGACATACATCAAGTGTTCTCATAAAAGACTCAATCCGATAAGATAACTTCAAAGGGGAAACTCAATTCATCACAAGAGAGTAGAGGGGGAGAAACATCATAAGATCCTACTACAATAGCAAAGCTCGGGATACATCAAGATCGTGTCATAGAGGGAACACGAGAGAGAACACGAGAGAGAGAGAGAGAGAGAGAGAGAGAGAGAGAGAGAGAGAGAGAGAGAGAGAGATCAAACACATAGCTACTGGTACATACCCTCAGCCCCGAGGGTGAACTACTCCCTCCTCATCATGGAGAGCGTCGGGATGATGAAGATGGCCACCGGTGATGGGTTCCCCCTCCGGCAGGGTGCCGGAACAGGCTCCCGAGAGGTTTTTGGTGGCTACAGAGGCTTGCGGCGGCGGAACTCCCGATCTATCTTCTCCGTGGATGTTTTTAGGATACGTGGGACTATATTGGCGAAAGAAGTCGGTCGGGGGAGCCTCGAGGGGTCCACGAGACAGGGGGCGCGCCCCCTATCTCCTGGGCTCCTCGAGGGTCTTCTGACTTGATCTCCAAGCCTCCAGGATGATAATCTTCCAAAAAATAACGCTGCCGAAGGTTTCATTCCGTTTGGACTCCGTTTGATATTCCTTTTCTTCGAAATACTAAAACAGACAATAAAACAGCAATATGGGTTGGGCCTCCGGTTAATAGGTTAGTACCAAAAGTAATATAAAAGTGTATAATAAAGCCCATAATCATTCAAAACCGGGAATATAATAGCATAGAACAATCAAAAATTATAGATACGTTGGAGACGTATCAAGCATCCCCAAGCTTAATTCCTGCTCGTCCTCGAGTAGGTAAATGATAAAAACAGAATTTTTGATGTGGAATGCTACCTAGCATGATTCTCAAA
>LR880972.1:909115080-909138628 GCA_904067115.1 Aegilops sharonensis | reverse complement strand
TCTTCTGACTTGATCTCCAAGCCTCCAGGATGATAATCTTCCAAAAAATAACGCTGCCGAAGGTTTCATTCCGTTTGGACTCCGTTTGATATTCCTTTTCTTCGAAATACTAAAACAGACAATAAAACAGCAATATGGGTTGGGCCTCCGGTTAATAGGTTAGTACCAAAAGTAATATAAAAGTGTATAATAAAGCCCATAATCATTCAAAACCGGGAATATAATAGCATAGAACAATCAAAAATTATAGATACGTTGGAGACGTATCAAGCATCCCCAAGCTTAATTCCTGCTCGTCCTCGAGTAGGTAAATGATAAAAACAGAATTTTTGATGTGGAATGCTACCTAGCATGATTCTCAAAAGTAACTTTCTTTATTGTGGCATGAATGTTCAGATCCAAATGATTCAAAATAAAAGTTTATATTGATAAAAGAAATAGTAACACTTCAAGCATACTAATCAAAGTAATCATGTCTTCTCAAAATAACATGGCAAAAGAAAGTTCATCCCTACAAAATCATATAGTTAGGATATGCTTCATTTTCGTCACACAAAGATGTTCCCAACTTCTATACCCCCGATGAAAAGCCAAGCACTTGTTTCGTACTTAAATAATCTCAAACTTTTTCAACCTTCACGCAATACATGAGCGTGAGCCATGGATATAGCACTATGGGTGGAATAGAATATGATGATGGGGATTGTGTGGAGAAGACAAAAAAGGAGAAAGTCTCACATTGACGAGGATAATTAACGGGCTATGGAGATGCCCATCAATTGATGTCAACATGAGGAGTAGGGATTGTCATGCAACGGATGCACTAGAGCTATAAATGAATGCTCAACAAAAGAAAACTAGTGGGTGTGCATCCAACTTGCTTGCTCACGAAGACCTAGGGCATTTGAGGAAGCCCATCGTAGGAATATACAAGCCAAGTTCTATAATGAAAAATTCCCACTAGTATGAAAAAGACAACTTATGAGACTCACTATATGAAAAACATGGTGCTACTTTGAAGCACAATATATGAAACTCACTACATGAAGAACAAGGTGCTACTTTGAAGCACAAGTGTGGAAAAAGAGATAGTAGCATTGCCCCTTTTTATTTATTTTCTTTTTTTGGCCTTCTTTTTTTTCTTTTGGCCTTTCTTTTTTTGGGGAAATGCTCTAATAATGATGATCATCACACTTTCATTGATTACAACATATGAATTACAACTCGAAACTAGAACAAGATATGACTCTATATGAATGCCTCCGGCGGTGTACCGGGATGGTGCAATGAATCAAGAGTGACATGTATGAAAAATAATGCATGGTGGCTTTGCCACAAATACGATGTCAACTACATGATCATGCAATGACAATATAACAAAAGTAAAGTATGTCAAGATGATGATGAACGGAACGGTGGAAAGTTGCATGGCAATATATCTCGGAATGGCTATGGAAATGCCATAATAGGTAGGTATGGTGGCTGTTTTAAGGAAGATATAGGGAGGTTTATGTGTGATAGAGCGTATCATATCACGGGGTTTGGATGCACCGGCGAAGTTTGCACCAACTCTCAAGGTGAGAAAGGGCAATGCACGGTACCGAAGAGGCTAGCAAAGGCGGAAAGGTAAAAGTGTGTATAATCCATGGACTCAACATTAGTCAAAAGAACTCATATACTTATTGCAAAAATTTATAAGTCATCAAAAATCAAGCACTACGCGCATGCTCCTAGGGGGGTAGATTGGTAGGAAAAGACCATCGCTCGTCCCCGACCCCCACTCATAAGGATGCACAAGCCAGGTACACTTCATATTTCAAATTTGTTACACAACCTTAACCATACATGCATGCTACGGGACTAGCTAACTTCAACACAAGCATTCTTTAAATTCATAATCACCCAACTAGCATGACTTTAATATCACTACCTCCATATCTCAAAACAATTATCAAGTATCAAATTGATCATAGCATCCAATTCACTTTTTATGATAGTTTTCGTTCAAATTACCATGTTGTTTAAGACTCTCAAAATAATATAAGTGAAGCATGAGGGTTCATTAATTTCTACAAAATAAAACCACCACCGTTCTCTAAAATATATAAGTGAAGCACTAGAGCAAACGACAAACTACTCCAACAAGATATAAGTGAAGATCAATGAGTAGTTAAATAATTGTGCAACTATGTGAAGACTCTCTAACATTAAGGAATTCAGATCTTGGTATTGTATTCAAACAGCAAGCAAAACAAAATAAAATGACATTGCAAGGATAGCACAACTCATGTGAAGAAGCAAAAACTTAGGCTCAACCGATACTAACCGATAGTTGTTGAAGAAGAAAGGTGGGATGCCTACCGAGGCATCCCCAAGCTTAGATGCTTGAGACTTCTTGAAATATTATCTTGGGGTGCCTTGGGCATCCCCAAGCTTGAACTTTTGTATCTCCTTAATTTCTCTCATATCATGGTTTCTCTTTTTATCAAAAGCTTCATTCACAACAAACTCAACAAGAACTCGTGAGATAGGTTAGTATAAACCAATGTAAAACCTTATCATTTTCTACTGTAAAAAATCACTAAAATTATTATTCAACATTGAATACTAAATGCCTCTGCATATTTAATACTCCTATCCTTAAATAGAATCATTAAACAAGCAAACATATGCAAACATAACAGCAATCTGTCAAAACAGTACAGTCTGTAAAGAATGCAAGAATATCAATACTTCCCTGGCTCCAAAAATTATGAACTAAAATTCCCACTGTAATAAATTTATCAGAGCTCAATATGCAAAAAGATTCAACATTATACCACTCTCTGAATTTTCTAGGGAATTTTTGCAATAGCGGTAAACTTTCTGTTTCCAAACAGCAACATGTATACTAGCAAAATAAGCATGGCAAAGGCTATCCTTGACTTTTTTATTGGAACTGAAGATGAAAAACATTATTCTGAATAACAGCAAGAAAAAACTAACAAGAGAAAATGACGCTCCAAGCAAAACACATATCATGTGGTGAAGAAAAATATAGCTCCAAGTAAAGTTACCGATGAACGAAGACGGAAGAGGGGATGCCATCCGGGGCATCCCCAAGCTTAGGCTCTTGGTTTTCCTTGAATATTACCTTGGGGTGCCTTGGGCATCCCCAAGCTTAGGCTCTTGCCACTCCTTATTCCATAGTCCATCGAATCTTTACCCAAAACTTGAAAACTTCACAACACAAAACTTAACAGAAAACTCATGAGCTCCGTTAGCGAAAGAAAACAGAACACCACTTCAAGGTACTGTAATGAACTCATTCTTTATTTATATTGGTGTTAAACCTACTGTATTCCAACTTCTCTACGGTTTATAAACTATTTTACTAGCCATAGATTCATCAAAATAAGCAAACAACACAATGAAAACAGAATCTGTCAAAGACAGAACAGTCTGTAGTAATCTGTAACTAACGCAAACTTCTGGAACTCCAAAAATTCTAAAATAAATTGGTGGACCTGAGAAATTTGTCTAGTAATCATCTTAAAAAAGAATCAACTAAATAGCACTTTCCAGTAAAAACTTCTAGCTAATCTCGTGAGCGCTAAAGTTTCTGTTTTTTACAGCATGATCATAAAGACTTCACCCAAGTCTTCCCAAAGGTTCTACTTGGCACAAACACTAATTAAAAAATAAAACCACATATAAACAGAAGCTAGATGGATTATTTATTCCTAAACAGAACCAAAAAGCAGGAAACTAAAATAAAATTGGGTTGCCTCCCAACAAGCGCTAACGTTTAACGCCCCTAGCTAGGCATGATGATTTCAATGATGCTCACATAAGAGATAAGAATTGAAACATAAAGAGAGCATCATGAAGAATATGACTAGCACATTTAAGTCTAACCCACTTTCTATGCATAGGGATTTTGTGAGAAAACAACTTATGGGAACAATAATCAACAAGCATAGGAAGACAAAACAAGCATAACTTCAAAAATTTAAGCACATAGAGAGGAAACTTGACATTATTGCAATTCCTACAAGCATATATTCCTCCCTCATAATAATTTTCAGTAGCATCATGAATGAATTCAACAATATAACCAGCACCTAAAGCATTCTTTTCATGATCTACTAGCATAGAAAACTTACTACTCTCCACATAAGCAAAATTCTTCTCATTCGGAATAGTGGGGGCAAACTCAACAAAATAATTATCATGTGAGGCATAATCCAATTGAAAACTAAAATCATGATGACAAGTTTCATGGTTATCATTATTCTTAATAGCATACAAGTCATCACAATAATCATCATAGATAGCAACTTTGTTCTCATAATCAATTGGAACCTCTTCCGAAATAGTGGAATCATCACTAAATAAAGTTGACACTCTTCCAAATCCACTTTCATGTTCACCACAATAAGATTCAACATCCTCCAAAATAGTGGGATCACTACTTTCTAAAGTTGACACTCTTCCAAACCCACTTTCATCAATATAATCATCATAAATAGGAGGCATGCTTTCATCATAATAAATTTGCTCATCAAAACTTGGGGGACAAAAAATATCATATTCATCAAACATAGCTTCCCCAAGCTTGTGGCTTTGCATATCATTAGCATCATGGATATTCAAGGAATTCAAACTAACAACATTGCAATCATGCTCATCATCCAAATATTTAGTGCCAAGCATTTTAATGCATTCTTCTTCTAGCACTTGAGCACAATTTTCTTTTCCATCATACTCACGAAAAATATTAAAAAGACGAAGCGTACGAGACAAACTTAACTCCATTTTTTTGTAGTTTTATTTTATAAACTAAACTAGTGATAAAACAAGAAATAAAAAGATTCGATTGCAAGATCTAAAGATATACCTTCAAGCACTCACCTCCCCGGCAATGGCGCCAGAAAAGAGATTGATGTCTACTACGTAACCTTCTCCCTGTAGACGTTGTTGGGCCTGCAAGTGCACAGGTTTGTAGGACAGTAGCAAATTTCCCTCAAGTGGATGACCTAAGGTTTATCAATCCGTAGGAGGCGTAGGATGAAGATGGTCTCTCTCAAGCAACCCTGCAACCAAATAATAAAGAGTCTCTTGTGTCCCCAACACACCCAATACAATGGTAAATTGTATAGGTGCACTAGTTCGGTGAAGAGATGGTGATACAAGTGCAATATGGATGGTTGATATAGGTTTTTGTAATCTGAAAATATAAAAACAGCAAGGTAACTAATGATAAAAGTGAGCGTAAACGGTATTGCAATGATAGGAAACAAGGCCTAGGGTTCATACTTTCACTAATTCAAGTTCTCTCAACAATAATAACATAGATAGATCATATAAAAAGCCCTCAACATGCAACAAAGAATCACTCCAAAGCCACTAATAGCGGAGACAAACATAGAGATTATGGTAGGGTACGAAACCACCTCAAAGTTATTCTTTCGGATCAATCTATTAAAGAGTTTGTACTAGAATAACACCTTAAGACACAAATCAACCAAAGCCCTAATGTCACCTAGATACTCCATTGTCACCTCAAGTATCCGTGGGCATGATTATATGATATGCATCACACAATCTCAGATTCATCCAACCAACACAAAGTACTTCAAAGAGTGCCCCAAAGTTTCTACCGGAGAGTCAAGAACGTGTGCCAACCCTTATGCATAGGTTCATGGGCGGAACCCGCAAGTTGGTCACCAAAACATACATCAAGTGGCACATGATATCCCATTGTCACCACAGATAAACACGGCAAGACATACATCAAGTGTTCTCATAAAAGACTCAATCCGATAAGATAACTTCAAAGGGGAAACTCAATTCATCACAAGAGAGTAGAGTGGGAGAAACATCATAAGATCCAACTACAATAGCAAAGCCCGGGATACATCAAGATCGTGTCATAGAGGGAACACAAGAGAGAACACGAGAGAGAGAGAGAGAGAGAGAGAGAGAGAGAGAGAGAGAGAGAGATCAAACACATAGCTACTGGTACATACCCTCAGCCCCGAGGGTGAACTACTCCCTCCTCGTCATGGAGAGCGTCGGATGATGAAGATGGCCACCGGTGATGGGTTCCCCCTCCGGCAGGGTGCCGGAACGGGCTCCCGAGAGGTTTTTGGTGGCTACAGAAGCTTGCGGCGGCGGAACTCCCGATCTATCTTCTCCGTGGATGTTTTTAGGGTACGTGGGACTATATAGGCGAAAGAAGTCGGTCGGGGGAGCCTCGAGGGGTCCATGAGACAGGGGGGAGCGCCCTGTAGGGGGGGGGCACGCCCCCCTATCTCCTGGGCTCCTCGAGGGTCTTTTGACTTGATCTCCAAGCCTCCAGGATGATAATCTTCCAAAAATTAATGCTGCCGAAGGTTTCATTCCGTTTGGACTCCATTTGATATTTCTTTTCTTCGAAATACTGAAACAGGCAATAAAACAGCAATATGGGCTGGGCCTCCGGTTAATAGGTTAGTCCCAAAAGTAATATAAAAGTGTATAATAAAGCCCATAATCATTCAAAACAGGTAATATAATAGCATGGAACAATAAAAAATTATAGATACATTGGAGACGTATCAGGAGTGGCCCCGCGGGCGCGGAAGAAGAGCGGCAGGCTCGGGCATGGGCATGCATAGGAGCGGGCATGTGCCACGGGGTCAATCGAGGAGCTCGGTGGCTACCCCTGCAATGGCCATGGCGGACGGCGGTTCTCGGCCACGGCGAAATACCTAACGAGAGCAAACGAGAGGAGAAACAGGGGAAAGGCAAGAGGAGATCATGGTGGTGTCAATGGCACCCTAGGGGAAGACATGGGAGCTCGGGGCGACGCGAATCGAACGGCAATGTCGTGGTGGCCCAAGGTTGAGGAAGACGGCAGCGACGTCGATGCGGGGGTGCTGGACTTGATCTCGTTGGCGCAGACGAAGTCGCGAAGGCGTTCAGAGATCCTTGACAAGCTCCTAGCCCGCAGGGAGGGCAGTGGCCATGTGGATGGGGTCGGTCATGGTGGCCGTGGCGTCTGACTTTGTCCAGATCGACGGGATCGAGCGAGCGAGGAGGAGAAGTGAATTTGGGAGGGGGCGTTGAGGAGGAGTGAGGTCATGGGGGCAAGGGAAGGAAGGGCGTCACCCTTATCCATTCCCCTTCGATGCCAGCGAGGGGGTCGGGCGGGAGCCCGGCTCTATAGCGATGCGGCTCGGGGAACAGGAGAAGACGACCGCGCGAGGACTGGACCGTTGAGCCGGTTCGGTGGCAAGGCCCGGGGGGCAGGGCAAATCCCCTGTTACATCGTCCTTTTTCAATGTATTCTAATCTGTTTCTCCTTTTTAACACCGTTTTCTATTTATTCTTATCAACTAAATGATCTTTACTCCTAATGTCTCAGTTGGTAGTCTCTGTTCCGGGTTTATTTTCGTCCCACCTCCCGAGTGAGGGAGAGGGGGAGAGAGTGAGGAAGGGGCAGGGAGAGGGTGTGTGTGTGTGTGAGAATTTGATGGTAAAAAAGGTCGTCAACGTCACTTAATATGTATGAGAATATTAAATGTAATATTAACATAATTGATATTGAACTTTTAAAGTTAATGTGGCCCCGTTGCAACGCACGGGCGTTCTTCTAGTGGTTATTAGTTTTCTGAAAAGTCAAATTTCTATAACTTTGACCAAGTTTTGAGCAAATAATATCAACATCCACAATATTAAACAAAAAAATATGAAAATTCATTTCGTGATGAATCTAATTATACTGATTTGATATTATGGATTTTGATATATTTCTCTACAAATTTGACTAAACATAAAAGGTTTGACTCTTCAAAAAAGTAATGCACATTATATTTTGGAACAGAGTGGGTATTTTTTTAAGAAACCCAACAACATCAACGCGCGTTGCAAAGCGTGCCTAACACTTCTAGTCTCTGTATCACTAAGCTCCCTAGGGTAAATCTCTTGAGAATCAATTGGGGCCGTGGAATCGGTCCTTCACGTTGATGTTGACTCGGTCAGCAAAATCTCAGCTGTGCTGGGTGCATGGCTGCTCTGTGAGCCCGTTTTGCCAGCGACATGGATGTATAAGGACGGCCTATTGGTGCGGGGCGCTTTCGTGCTCAACTGAGCGAGAGCGTTAGCCTAAAAAAGAAGGAGAGTAATGGCATGGCGGCTGTGGCAGACAACTGAGCGGCGGCGTGGCGGCTGCGGGAGGCAACTGACCAACATGTGTTGCGTGCCGCCTCGCGGATGAGGAAGAGGCTGCGGTGAAGGGGCAAGTCCGTGGCGCTGGAGTGTACACCGGAGGCGAGAGGGTGTGGTTGCGGACGAGGGCGTCATGGCGTTCCATTGGAAGTGGTGGACATAGGGACAATGCGTGTCATGGCGTCCCGTTCGTCGCCGTGTCCGGAGGGGCGATGCTAGTCATGAGGCAACGGGCCAAACGTAGCATGGCACGAGATTTGCAGTGCAGTGTCATGGCCTGAGTTTATGCCATTTGGACTGTTGAACAAACAGACCAGCATGATTAGTTTGTTCCAAGTTTGTTTCACTTATTGTATGATGAATCTACTACTCTGATCCACTTAATTATGGGGTTCGCGTGATGTTTTGCTCGCTGCATTTATCGGTTGCTAGTTTCTGTCTTTTTCTTTTTCATTTGTGATTTTTTCTTTTACTGTTTTCACTGTTTTATTTGGTTTATTTTGTTTTTTCTGTTCTGGTTCCCTTTTCCTTTTATTTTTTACTTTTTTATTTCTTTCTCTTTATTTTGAATTTTTTCTTCTCTTTTCGGTGTATTATAAAAAACTCATCGTGTATGCAAAACATGTTCATTATATATTAAGAAAATGTTCACTGTATATTATGAAAAGTTTACCATGCATTATAAAAAATTTATCGTGTATTAAAATAATGTAAACATATATTACAGAATGTTCAATGTGTATTTAAAAATTATTCATTTTATATTAAAAAAATCACTGTATTGGAAATATGTTCATCGTATATAACAAAAAAGTTCAGCACACATTAATAAAATGTTCATCATATATTTTATAAAATATTCAACGTATATTACAAAAAATTTAAATGTTTATTTTAAAATGTTTGATCTAAAAACCAACCGAAAAAGTAGATCGATACAGTAAACCAGATGCTCAGTGAAGGCCACTATAGTTAAACCAGGTGTCTTCCAGGCGTGCTACAGTGCCGTCTCTGTTTGTTGTGTCTAAATGGGCGGGCCCAGTTGGCGTGCACTATGTTCGAAGGCACGTCAAATTGACGCCGGTAAGCGTCATATAGGAGGTCTTGTGGAAAGGAAGCTCCAGCGCGTAGTCCCCACCCCCATGGCGATGAAACTTGTCGTTACATAGAAAACACGTCCCCAGTAGAAAAGGTGGGCCAAAAAATGGCCTAGCTTGAACATAGTAAAAAAAACAAGCCTTAAAAACGCGTAAGAGATCTGGTTTTGGTTGCAGCTGCTTCCTTGTGGAGTACCTGGATACCAACAAATGACTTTTGTTTCTAGGGGCGTACTTGGAGAAGTCTGAATTGTGTTCTTGTGAAGCTTCGTGGTTTTCTTCATCAGTGGGCGGTACTCTGCGACGACACATACGCGACACTGCTCCGGCAACTCATCCTCGCGCTAGACAAACACCGAGGGGAGCTTCTCTGTGTTGCCTGGAGATGACTCTTCCCCCTTCTAGAACATTCAATCAATAGAAGAAGCTTTTGGTTTTTGCTGCTGCTTTGCTTTCGATTGTGTTGGTTCCTGTAATAAGAAAAGTTGATGGAGAGAAACTGCACTTTTCTCCTGGGTCTAGTGGTGCAATCTAGTTTGCTTAGACAAAGTAGTAATATGCTTGAGGGCGTCGAGTGATGTTAGGCTCTATGCCAGTCCGGAACTCTGTTTTATGTCTGCTTCATTTATAAAACTGGAGCGGGGGAACGCCCTTTCTTAAAAAAAATGCGTGAGAGCTATATCTAGAATTAAGCGAGACGGAAGAAGCTCTCGCTGAAGAGTCTGCAGTAACGGGCTGGCCCATTAGTGCATAGTAAAATAAGAGAAAAACAGGGAGGAAAAGAGTGCTCCCACGGAATCGATCCTAGGTGGCCACGGTGGTGTGTGGTGCTTCTAATCGTTACACAAGGAGGCACGACCAACTTGAGGAAAATATGTGTTTTATTATTGTTGCCACAAGCCCTGGGGGCGTGCCCACCACTCTCGGCGGCCCTGCAGGCTTGTGGGCCCCCTGGAACTCCTCTGATCCTAATTCCAACTCTATAAGTATCTATTCACGGAGAAAAAAATCAGGGAGAAGGATTCATCACGTTTTACGATACGGAGCCGCCGCTGCCTCCTATTTTTCATCGGGAGGGCTGATCTGGAGTTTTTTTTGGGGCTCCGGAAAGGGGGATTTGTAGCCATCATCATCACCAATCTGCCTTCATCATCAATTTCATGATGCTCACCACCGTGCGTGAGTAATTTCATCGTAGGCTTGCTGGACGGTGATGGTTGGATGAGATTTATTATGTAATCGAGTTAGTTTTTTGTTAGGGTTGATCCCTAGTATTCACTATGTTCTGAGATTGATTTTGTCATGACTTTGCTATGCTTAATGCTTGTCACTAGGGCCGAGTGCCATGATTTCAGATCTGAACCTATTTATGTTTTCATGAATATATTTTTGTTTGGAACGTAGTAATTTCAAAAAAATTCTACGCACACGCAAGATCATGGTGATGCATAGCAACGAGAGGGGAGAGTGTTGTCCACGTACCCTCGTAGACCAAAAGCGGAAGCGTTAGCACAACGCGGTTGATGTAGTCGTACGTCTTCACGATTCGATCGATCAAGTACCGAACGCACGGCACCTCCGAGTTCAGCACACGTTTAGCCCGATGACGTCCCTCGTACTCCGAACCAGCCGAGTGTTGAGGAAGAGTTTCGTCAGCACGACGGCATGGTGACGATGCTGATGTTCTACCGACGCAGGGCTTCGCCTAAGCACCGCTGCAGTATTATCGAGGTGGACTATGGTGGAGGGGGGCATGATACGTCTCCAACGTATCTATAATTTTTGATTGCTCCATGCTATATTATCTACTGTTTTGGGCAATATTGGGCTTTATTTTCCACATTTATATTACTTTTGGGACTAACCTATTAACCGGAGGCCCAGCCCAGATTTGTTGTTTTTTGCCTATTTCAGTGTTTCGAAGAAAAGGAATATCAAACGGAGTCGAAATGGAACGAAATCAACTGGAGAAGTTATTTTTGGAAGGAAAGCTACCGGATGGACTTGGACCCCACGTCAAGAGAGAAGGGAGGTGCTCACGAGGGTGGCGGGCGCGCCCACCCCCCTAGAGAAGCTCCACCGACGTACTTTTTTCACCCATATATACCCACGTATCCTAAAACTTCCAGAACAGAGATTAGATCGGGAGTTCCGCCGCCGCAAAACCTCCAGAGCCACCAAAAACCAATCTAGACCCGTTCCGGCACCCTGCCGGAGGGGGGAACCCTCACCTGTGGCCATCTTCATCATCCCGGCGCTCTCCATGACGAGGAGGGAGTAGTTCACCCTCGGGGCTGAGGGTATGTACCAGTAGCTATGTGTTTGATCTCTCTCTATCTCGTGTTCTTGATTTGGCACGATCTTGATGTATCGCGAGCTTTGCTATTATAGTTGGATCTTATGTTTCTTCTCCCCCTCTACTCTTTTGTAATAGATTGAGTTTCCCCTTTGAAGTTATGTTATCGGATTGAGTCTTTAAAGATTTGAGAACACTTGATGTATGTCTTGCCGTGCCTATCTGTGGTGACAATGGGATATCACGTGATTCACTTGATGTATGTTTTGGTGATCAACTTGCGGGTCCCGCCCATGAACCTATGCATAGGGGTTGGCACACGTTTTCATCGTGATTCTCCGGTAGAAACTTTGGGACACTCTTTGAGGTTCTATGTGTTGGTTGAATAGATGAATCTGAGATTTTGTGATGCATATCGTATAATCATACCCACGGATACTTGAGGTGGCATTGGAGTATCTAGGTGACATTAAGGTTTTGGTTGATTTGTGTCTTAAGGTGTTATTCTAGTACGAACTCTAGGGTTGTTTGTGATACTTATAGGAATAGCCCAACGGATTGATTGGAAAGAATAACTTTGAGGTGGTTTCGTACCCTACCATAATCTCTTCGTTTGTTCTCCACTATTAGTGACTTTGGAGTGACTCTTTGTTGCATGTTGAGGGATAGCTATTGAAGGAAATATGCCCTAAAGGCAATAATAAAGTTATTATTTATTTCCTTATATCATGATAAATGTTTATTATTCATGATATAATTGTATTAACCGGAAACATAATACATGTGTGAATACATAGACAAACAGAGTGTCACTAGTATGCCTCTACTTGACTAGCTCGTTAATCAAAGATGGTTATGTTTCCTAACCATGGACAAAGAGTTGTTATTTGATTAACGGGATCACATCATTAGGTGAATGATCTGATTGACTTGACCCATTCCGTTAGCTTAGCACACGATCGTTTAGTATGTTGCTATTGCTTTCTTCATGACTTATACATGTTCCTATGACTATGAGATTATGCAACTCTCGTTTGCCGGAGGAACACTTTGTGTGCTACCAAACGTCACAACGTAACTGGGTGATTATAAAGGTGCTCTACAGGTGTCTCCAAAGGTACATGTTGGGTTGGCGTATTTCGAGATTAGGATTTGTCACTCCGATTGTCGGAGAGGTATTTCTGGGCCCTCTCGGTAATACACATCACATAAGCCTTGCAAGCATTGCAACT
The DNA here is from genome assembly GCA_904067115.1 of Aegilops sharonensis. Lineage (NCBI taxonomy): Eukaryota > Viridiplantae > Streptophyta > Magnoliopsida > Poales > Poaceae > Aegilops > Aegilops sharonensis. The sequence continues at coordinate 909,125,810 of LR880972.1, read as the reverse complement.
AATGAGTTAGTTGTGAGATGATGTATTACGGAACGAGTAAAGAGACTTGCCGGTAACGAGATTGAACTAGGTATTGAGATACCGACGATCGAATCTCGGGCAAGTAACATACCGATGACAAAGAGAACAACGTATGTTGTTATGCGGTCTAACCGATAAAGATCTTCGTAGAATATGTAGGAGCCAATATGAGCATCCAGGTTCCGCTATTGGTTATTGATCGGAGATGTGTCTACATTGTTCTCGAACCGTAGGGTCCGCACGCTTAACGTTTCGATGACAGTTATATTATGAGTTTATGAGTTTTGATGTACCGAAGGAGTTCGGAGTCCCGGATGAGATCGGGGACATGACGAGGAGTCTCGAAATGGTCGAGACGTAAAGATCGATATATTGGACGACTATATTCGGACATCAGAAAGGTTCCGAGTGATTCGGGTATTTTCAGGAGTACCGGGGAGTTACGGGAATTCGTATTGGGCCTTAATGGGTCATACGGGAAAGGAGAGAAAGGCCTCAAAAGGTGGCCGCACCCCTCCCCATTGGCTAGTTCGAATTGGACTAGGGAGGGGGGGGGCGCCCCCTTCCTTCCTTCTCCTTTTCCCTTCCCTTTCCTTCCCTTCTACTCCTACTACTTGGAAGGGCTTCTAGTTCTACTAGGAAAAGGGGAATCCTACTCCCGATGGGAGTAGGACTCCCCTAGGGCGCGCCATAGAGAGGGCCGACCCTCCCCTTCTCCACTCCTTTATATACGGGGGCAGGGGGCACCCCATAGACACACAAGTTGATCTTCGTGATCGTTCCTTAGCCGTGTGCGGTGCTCCCCTCCACCATATTCCACCTCGGTCATATTGTAGCGGTGCTTAGGCAAAGCCCTGCGACGGTAGAACATCAAGATCGTCACCACGCCGTCGTGCTGACGAAACTCCTCCCCGACGCTTTGCTGGATCGGAGCCCGGGGATCGTCATCGAGCTGAACGTGTGCCAAGAACTCGGAGGTGCCGGAGTAACGGTGCTTGGATCGGTTGGATCGGGAAGACGTACGACTACTTCCTCTATGTTGCGTCAACGCTTCCGCTTCGGTCTACGCGGGTACGTAGACAACACTCTCCCCTCTCGTTGCTATGCATCACCATGATCTTGCGTGTGCGTAGGAAATTTTTTGAAATTACTACGTTCCCCAACAGCTATGTGATCCAATTATGTTATTATTGTTGAGAGAACTTGCACTAGTGAAAGTATGAACCCTAGGCCTTGTTTCCTAGCATTGCAATACCGTTTACGCTCACTTTTATCACTTGTTATCTTGCTGTTTTTATATTTTTCAGATTACAAAAACCTATATCTACCATTCCTATTGCACTTGTATCACCATCTCTTCGCCGAACTAGTGCACCTATACAATTTACCATTGTATTGGGTGTGTTGGGGACACAAGATACTCTTTGTTATTTGGTTGCAGGGTTGTTTGAGAGAGACCATCTTCATCCTACGCCTCCTACGGATTGATAAAGCTTAGGTCATCCACTTGAGGGAAATTTGCTACTGTCCTACAAACCTGTGCACTTGCAGGCCCAACAACGTCTACAAGAAGAAGGTTGTGTAGTAGACATCAAGCTCTTTTCTGGCGTCGTTGCCGGGGAGGCTAGGTAAGTGAAGGTATATCTTTAGATCTTGCAATCGAATCTTTTTGTTTCTTGTTTTATCACTAGTTTAGTTTATAAAATAAAAATACCAAAAAAAAATGGAATTGAGTCTACATCATACGCTTCATCTTTTTAATATCTTTCGTGAGTATGATGGAAAGGAAAATTGTGCCAAAGTGTTAGAAGAAGAATGCATTAAATTGTTTGGCACTAAATCTTTGAATGATGAGCATGATTGCAATGTTGTTAGTATGAACTCCTTGAATATCCATGATGCTAATGATATGCAAAGCCACAAGCTTGGGGAAGCTATGTTTCACGAAGATGATATTTTTTGTCCCCCAAGTTTTGATGAGCAAATTTACTATGATGAAAGCATGCCTCCTATCTATGATGATTATTGTGATGACACGTATGCTTTAAAGAATAATGATAACCATGTAACTTGTCATCTTGATCTTAATTTTCAATCATATGATAGTTATTTTGTTGAGTTTGCTCCCACTATTGTTCATGAGAAGAATTTTGCTTATGTGGAGAGTAGTAAATTTTCTATGCAAGTAGATCATGAAAAGAATGCTTTAGGTGCTGGTTATATTGTTGAATTCATTCATTATGCTACTGAAAATTATTATGAGGGAGGAATATATGCTTGTAGGAATTGCAATAACATCAAGTTTCCTCTCTATGTGCTTAAAATCTTGAAGTTATGCTTGTTTTACCTTCCTATGCAAGTTGATTCTTGTTCCCATAAGTTGTTTGCTCACAAAATCCCTATGCATAGGAAGTGGGTTAGAATTAAATGTGCTAGTCATATTCTTCATGATGCTCTTTTTATGTTTCAATTATTATCTTTTATGTGAGCATCATTGAAATCATCATGCCTAGCTACGTGCATTAAACAATAGCGCTTGTTGGGAGGCAACCCAATTTTATTTTAGTTCCTTGCTTTTTGGTTCTGTTTAGTAATAAATAATCCATCTAGACTCTGTTTAGATGTGGTTTTGTGTTTTAATTAGTGTTTGTGCCAAGTAGAACCTTTGGGAAGACTTGGGTGAAGTCTTTATGATCATGCTGTAAAAAACAGAAACTTTAGCGCTCACGAGATTAGCTAGAACTTTTTACTGGAGAGTGCTATTTAGTTGATTCTTTTTGCAGATGATTACTAGACAAATTCCTCAGGTCCACCAATTTACTTTTATAATTTTTGGAGTTCCATAAGTTTGCGTTAGTTACAGATTACTACAGACTGTTCTGTTTTTGACATATTCTGTTTTTCGTGTGTTGTTTGCTTATTTTGATGAATCTATGGCTAGTAAAATAGTTTATAAACCATAGAGAAGTTGGAATACAGTAGGTTTAACACCAATATAAATAAATAATGATTTCATTACAGTACCTTGAAGTGGTGTTTTGTTTTCTTTCGCTAACGGAGCTCACGAGTTTTCTGTTAAGTTTTGTGTTGTGAAGTTTTCAAGTTTTGGGTAAAGATTCAATGGACTATGGAATAAGGAGTGGAAAGAGCCTAAGCTTGGGGATGCCCAAGGCACCCCAAGGTAATATTCAAGGTCAACCAAGAGCCTGAGCTTGGGGATGCCCCGGAAGGCATCCCCTCTTTCGTCTTCGTTCATCGGTAACTTTACTTGGAGCTATATTTTTATTCACCACATGATATGTGTTTTGCTTGGAGCGTCATTTTCTTTTGTTAGTATTTGCTTGATGTTAATTAGATTAATGTTTTTCATCTTTAGTTTCAATAAAAAAGTCAAGGATAGCCTTTGCCATGCTTATTTTGCTAGTATACATGTTGTTGTTTGAAAACAGAAAGTTTACCGCTGTTGCAAAAATTCCCTAGAAAAGTCAGAGAGTGGTATAATGTTGAATATTTTTGCATATTTAGCTCTGATAAATTTATTACAGTGGGAATTTTAGTTCATAATTTTTGGAGTCAGGGAAGTATTGATACTCTTGCATTCTTTACAGATTGTACTGTTTTGGCAGATTGCTGTTATGTTTGCGTTGTTTGCATATGTTTGCTTGTTTAAAGATTCTATTTGATGATAGGAGTATTAAATATGCAGAGGCATTTAGTATGCAATGTTGAATAATAATTTTGTTGATTTGCTACAGTAGAAAATGATAAGGTTTTTGCATTGGTTTATACTAACCTATCTCATGAGTTCTTGTTGAGTTTGTGTGAATGAAGCTTCTGATAAAAAGAGAAACTATGATATGAGAGGAATTAAGGAGACACAAAAGTTCAAGCTTGGGAATGCCCCGGTGGGCATCCCACCTTTCTTCTTCAACAATTATCGGTTAGTATCGGTTGAACCTGAGTTTTTGCTTCTTCACATGATGTGTGCTATCCTTGAAATGTCATTTTATTTTGCCTTGCTTGCTGTTTGAATAAAGTACCAATATCTGAAATTCTTTAATAAGAGAGAATCTTCACATAGTTTTATAATTATTCGACTACTCATTGATCTTCACTCATATCTTTTGGAGTAGTTTGTCATTTGCTCTAGTGCTTCACTTATATCTTTTAGAGCATGGTGGTAGTTTTATTTTGAAGAAATAGATGAACTCTCATACTTCACTTATATTATTTTGAGAGTCTTAAATAGCATGATAATTTGCTTAAATAATCCTAATATGCTAAGCATACAAGATTTGTAAGAATTCTTATGAGTGTGTTGAATACTAAGAGAAGTTTGATGCTTGATGATTGTTTTGAGATATGAAGATGGTGATATTAGAGTCATGCTAGTTGAGTAGTTGTGAATTTGAGAGATACTTGTGTTAAAGTTTGTGATTCCCGTAGCATATGCACGTATGGTGAACTGTTATGTGATGAAGTCGTAGCATGATTTATTTATTGATTGTCTTCCTTATGAGTGGCGGTCGGGGACGAGCGATGGTCTTTTCCTACCAATCTATCCTCCTAGGAGCATGCGCGTAATACTTTTCTTTGATAACTTCTAGATTTTTGCGATAAGTATATGAGTTCTTCATGATTAATGTTGAGTCCATGGATTATACGCACTTTCCCCATCCTTCCACCATTGCTAGCCTCTCTAATACCGCGCACCTTTTGCAGGTATCATACACCCACCATTATACCTTTCTCAAAACAGCCACCATACCTACCTATCATGGCATTTACATAGCCATTCCGAGATATATTGCCATGCAACTTTCCACCGTTACGTTTATTATGACACTTTCCATCATTATAATATTGCTTTGCATGATCATGTAGTTGACATAGTATTTGTGGAAAAGCCACCGTTCATAATTCTTTCATACATGTCACTCATGAGTCATTGCACATCCCGGTACACCGCCGGAGGCATTCACATAGAGTCATATTTTTGTTAGTATTGAGTTGTAATTCTTGAGTTGTAAGTAAATAAAAGTGTGATGATCATCATTATTAGAGCATTGTCCCAGTGAGGAAAGGATGATGGAGACTATGATTCCCCCACAAGTCGGGATGAGACCCCGGATGAAAAAAATAAATAAAAGAGGCCAAAGAAGCCCAAATAAAAAATGAGAAAAAAGAGGCCATAAAAAAAGAGAAAAGGCCCAAATAAAAAAAAATGAGAGAAAAAGAGAGAAGGGACAATGCTACTATCCTTTTACCACACTTGTGCTTCAAAGTAGCACCATAATCTTCATGATAGAGAGTCTCCTATGTTGTCACTTTCATATACTAGTGGGAATCTTTCATTATAGAACTTGGCTTGTATATTCCAATGATGGGCTTCCTCAAAATGCCCAAGGTCTTCGTGAGCAAGCGAGTTGGATGTACACCCACTTAGTTTCTTTTGTTGAGCTTTCATACACTTATAGCTCTAGTGCATTCGTTGCATGGCAATCCCTACTCACTCACATTGATATCTATTGATGGGCATCTCCATAGCCCGTTGATACGCCTAGTTGATGTGAGATTATCTTCTTCTTTTTGTCTTCTCCACAACCACCATTCTATTCCACATATAGTGCTATGTCCATGGCTCACTCTCATGTATTGCGTGAAGATTGAAAAGGTTTGAGAATGTCAAAAGTATGAAACAATTGCTTGGGTTGTCATCGGGGTTGTGCATGATTTAAATACTTTGTGTGGTGAAGATAGAGCATAGCCAGACTATATGATTTTGTAGGGATAACTTTCTTTGGCCATGTTATTTTGAGAAGACATAATTGCTTTATTAGTATGCTTGAAGTATTATTACTTTTATGTCAATAAGAACTTTTGTCTTGAATCTTTCAGATCTGAATATTCATATCACAAGTAAGAAGAATTACATTGAAATTATGCCAACTAGCATTCCACATCAAAAATTATCTTTTTTATCATTTACCTACTCGATGACGAGCAGGAATTAAGCTTGGGGATGCTTGATACTTCTCCAACGTATCTATAGTTTTTGATTGCTCCATGCTATATTATCTACTGTTTTGGGCAATATTGGGCTTTATTTTCCACTTTTATATTACTTTTGGGACTAACCTATTAACCGGAGGCCCGGCCCAGATTTGCTGTTTTTTGCCTATTTCAGTGTTTCAAAGAAAAGGAATATCAAACGGAGTTGAAACAGAACGAAATCAACTGGAGAAGTTATTTTTGGAAGGAAAGCTACCGGATGGACTTGGACCCCACGTCAAGAGAGAAGGGAGGTGCTCACGAGGGTAGGGGAGCGCCCACCCCCCTAGGGTGCACCCCCTGTCTCGTGGGGCCCCCGAAGCTCCACCGGTGTACTTTTTTCTCCCATATATACCCATGTATCCTAAAACTTCCAGAACAGAGATTAGATCGGGAGTTCCGCCGCCGCAAAACCTCCAGAGCCACCAAAAACTAATCTAGACCCGTTCCGGCACCCTGCCGGAGGGAGGAACCCTCACCTGTGGCCATCTTCATCATCCCAGCGCTCTCCATGACGAGGAGGGAGTAGTTCACCCTCGGGGCTGAGGGTATGTACCAGTAGCTATGTGTTTGATCTCTCTCTATCTCGTGTTCTTGATTTGGCACGATCTTGATGTATCGCGAGCTTTGCTATTATAGTTGGATCTTATGTTTCTTCTCCCCCTCTACTCTTTTGTAATAGATTGAGTTTCCCCTTTGAAGTTATGTTATCGGATTGAGTCTTTAAAGATTTGAGAACACTTGATGTATGTCTTGGCGTGCGTATCTGTGGTGACAATGGGATATCACGTGATTCACTTGATGTATGTTTTGGTGATCAACTTGCGGGTCCCGCACATGAACCTATGCATAGGGGTTGGCACACGTTTTCATCGTGATTCTCCGGTAGAAACTTTGGGACACTCTTTGAGGTTCTATGTGTTGGTTGAATAGATGAATCTGAGATTTTGTGATGCATATCGTATAATCATACCCACGGATACTTGAGGTGACATTGGAGTATCTAGGTGACATTAGGGTTTTGGTTGATTTGTGTCTTAAGGTGTTATTCTAGTACGAACTCTAGGGCTGTTTGTGACACTTATAGGAATAGCCCAACGGATTGATTGGAAAGAATAACTTTGAGGTGGTTTCGTACCCTACCATAATCTCTTCGTTTGTTCTCCACTATTAGTGACTTTGGAGTGACTATCTGTTGCATGTTAAGGGATAGCTATGTGGTCCAATTATGTTATTATTGTTGAGAGAACTTGCACTAGTGAAAGTATGAACCCTAGGCCTTGTTTCCTAGCATTGCAATACCGTTTATGCTCACTTTTATCACTTGTTATCTTGCTGTTTTTAAATTTTTTCAGATTACAAAAACCTATATCTACCATTCCTATTGCACTTGTATCACCATCTCTTCGCCGAACTAGTGCACCTATACAATTTACCATTGTATTGGGTGTGTTGGGGACACAAGAGACTCTTTGTTATTTGGTTGCAGGGTTGTTTGAGAGAGACCATCCCAGGCCTCCTACGGATTGATAAACCTTAGGTCATCCACTTGAGGGAAATTTGCTACTGTCCTACAAACCTGTGCACTAGCAGGCCCAACAACGTCTACAAGAAGAAGGTTGTGTAGTAGACATCAGGGCACCGCACACGGCTAAAAGATCAAACAATCAATTGTTGTGTCTCCAAGGGGTGCCCCCCTCCTCGTATATAAAGGAGTGGACGAGGGGGAGGGTCGGCCCTCTCTATGGCGCGCCCTGGGAGGAGTCCTACTCCCACCGGGAGTAGGATTCCCCCCCTTCCAAGTAGTAGGAGTAGTAGTCAAGGAAAGGGGAGAGAGAAGAGAAGGAAGGAGGGCGCGCAGCCCCTCCCCCTAGTCCAATTCGAACTAGGGGCGCCCAGCCTCTCCTCTCTCTTTCCCGTAAAGCCCAATAAGGCCCATATACTCCCCGACGAATTCTCGTAACTCTCCGGTACTCCGAAAAATACCCGAATCACTCGGAACCTTTACGATGTCTGAATATAGTCGTCCAATATATCGATCTTTAAGTCTCGGCCATTTCGAGACTCCTCGTCATGTCCCCGATCTCATCCGGGACTCCGAACTACCTTCGGTACATCAAAACACATAAACTCATAATATAACCGTCATCGAACTTTAAGCGTGCGGACCCTACGGGTTCGAGAACAATGTAGACATGACCGAGGCACGTCTCCGGTCAATAACCAATAGCGGACCCTGGATGCTCATATTGGCTCCCACATATTTTACGAAGATCTTAATCGATCAAACCGCATAACAACATACGTTGTTCCCTTTGTCATCGGTATGTTACTTGCCCGAGATTCGATCGTTGGTATCTCAATACCTAGTTCAATCTCGTTACCGGCAAGTCTCTTTACTCGTTCCGTAATACATCATCCTGCAACTAACTCATTAGTTGCAATGCTTGCAAGGCTTAAGTGATGTGCATTACCGAGTGGGCCCAGAGATACCTCTCCGATAATCGGAGTGACAAATCCTAATGTCGAAATACGCCAACCCAACAAGTACCTTCGGAGACACCTGTAGAGCACCTTTGTAATCACCCAGTTACATTGTGACGTTTGGTAGCACACAAAGTGTTCCTCCGGTAAACGGGAGTTGCATAATCTCATAGTCATAGGAACATGTATAAGTCATTAAGAAAGCAATAGCAACATACTAAACGATCGAGTGCTAAGCTAACGGAATGGGTCAAGTCAATCACATCATTCTCCTAATGATGTGATCCTGTTAATCAAATGACAACTCATGTCAATGGTTAGGAAACACAACCATCTTTGATCAACGAGCTAGTCAAGTAGAGGCATACTAGTGACACTCTATTTGTCTATGTATTCACACAAGTATTATGTTTCCGGTTAATACAATTCTAGCATGAATAATAAACATTTATCATGATATAAGGAAATAAATAGTAACTTTATTATTGCATCTAGGGCATATTTCCTTCAGTCTCCCACTTGCACTAGAGTCAATAATCTAGTTCACATCGCCATGTGATTTAACATCAATAGTTCACATCTTTATGTGGTTAACACCCATAGTTCATATTGACATGTGAACAAGACCCAAAGGGTTTACTAGAGTCAATAATATAGTTCATATCGTTATGTGATTAACACCCGAAGAGTACTAAGGTGTGATCATGTTTTGCTTGTGAGAGAAGTTTAGTCAACGGGTCTGCCACATTCAGATCCGTATGTATTTTGCAAATTTCTATGTCAACAATGCTCTGCGCGGAGCTACTCTAGCTAATTGATCCCACTTTCAATATGTATCCAGATTGAGACTTAGAGTCATCNGCTAGTCAAGTAGAGGCATACTAGTGACACTCTATTTGTCTATGTATTCACACAAGTATTATGTTTCCGGTTAATACAATTCTAGCATGAATAATAAACATTTATCATGATATAAGGAAATAAATAGTAACTTTATTATTGCATCTAGGGCATATTTCCTTCAGTCTCCCACTTGCACTAGAGTCAATAATCTAGTTCACATCGCCATGTGATTTAACATCAATAGTTCACATCTTTATGTGGTTAACACCCATAGTTCATATTGACATGTGAACAAGACCCAAAGGGTTTACTAGAGTCAATAATATAGTTCATATCGTTATGTGATTAACACCCGAAGAGTACTAAGGTGTGATCATGTTTTGCTTGTGAGAGAAGTTTAGTCAACGGGTCTGCCACATTCAGATCCGTATGTATTTTGCAAATTTCTATGTCAACAATGCTCTGCGCGGAGCTACTCTAGCTAATTGATCCCACTTTCAATATGTATCCAGATTGAGACTTAGAGTCATCTGGATCAGTGTCAAAATTTGCATCGACGCAACCCTTTACGACGAACCTTTTTGTCACCTCCATAATCGAGAAACATATCCTTATTCCACTAAGGATAATTTTGACTGATGTCCAGTGATCTACTACTAGATCACTATTGTACTCCCTTGCCAAAATCAGTGTAGGGTATACAATAGATCTGGTACACAGCATGGCATACTTTATAGAACCTATGGCCAAGGCATAGGGAATGACTTTCATTCTCTTTCTATCTTCTGCCGTGGTCGGGCTTTGAGTGTTACTCAATTTCACACCTTGTAATACAGGCAAGCACTCTTTCTTTGACTGTTCCATTTTGAACTACTTCAAAATCTTGTCAAGGTATGTACTCATTGAAAAAACTTATTAAGCGTCTTGATATATCTCTATAGATCTTGATGCTCAATATGTAAGCAGCTTCACCGAGGTCTTTCTTTGAAAAACTCCTTTCAAACACTCCTTTATGCTTTGCAGAATAATTCTACATTATTTCCGATCAACAATATGTCATTCACATATACTTATCAGAAATGTTGTAGTGCTCCCACTCACTTTCTTGTAAATACAGGCTTCATTGCAAGTCTGTATAAAACTATATCCTTTGATAAACTTATCAAAGTGTATATTCCAACTCTGAGATGCTTGCACCAGTCCATAGATGGATCGTTGAAGCTTGCATATTTTGTTAGCACCTTTAGGATTGATAAAACCTTCTGGTTGCATCATATACAACTCTTCTTTAATAAATCCATTAAGGAATGCAGTTTTGTTTATCCATTTGC
>LR880972.1:909087134-909112585 GCA_904067115.1 Aegilops sharonensis | reverse complement strand
GGCGTCGTCTCAACGAATTTAGATGGTGCCCTATTTAACGTGAATGCAGCTGTCTCTAATGCATAATCCCAAAATGATAGTGGTAAATCGGTAAGAGACATCATAGATCGCACCATATCTAATAAAGTGCAGTTATGATGTTCGGACACACCATTACACTGTGGTGTTCCAGGTGGCGTGAGTAGTGAAACTATTTCACATTGTTTTAACTGAAGGCCAAACTCGTAACTCAAATATTTTACCTCTGCGATCATATCGTAGGAACTTTTATTTTCTTGTTACGATGATTCTCCACTTCACTCTGAAATTCTTTGAACTTTTCAAATGTTTCAGACTTGTGTTTCATCAAGTAGATATACCCATATCTGCTCAAATCATTTGTGAAGGTCAGAAAATAATGATACTTGTCGTGAGCCTTAACACTCATTGGACCGCATACATCAGTATGTATTATTTCCAATAAGTTAGTTGCTCGCTCCATTGTTCCGGAGAACGAAGTCTTAGTCATCTTGCCCATGAGGCATGGTTCGCAAGCATCAAGTGATTCATAATCAAGTGATTCCAAAAGCCCATCAGCATGGAGTTTCTTCATGCGCTTTACACCAATATGACCTAAACGGCAGTGCCACAAATAAGTTGCACTATCATTATTAGCTTTGCATCTTTTGGCTTCAATATTATGAACATGTGTATCACTACGATCGAGATCCAATGAACCATTTTCATTGGGTGTATAACCATAGAACGTTTTATTCATGTAAACAGAACAACAATTATTCTCTAACTTAAATGAATAACCGTATTGCAATAAACATGATCAAATCCTATTCATGCTCAACGCAAACACCAAATAACATTTATTTTAGGTTCAACACTAATCACAAAAGTATAGGGAGTGTGCGATGATGATCATATCAACCTTGGAACTTCCAATACACATCGTCACTTCACCCTTAACTAGTCTATGTTCATTCTGCAACTCCCGTTTTGAGTTACCACTCTTAGCAACTGAACTAATATCAAATACTGAGGGGTTGCTATAAACACTAGTAAGGTACACATTAATAACATGTATATCAAATATACCTTTGTTCACTTTNATTCATGCTCAACGCAAACACCAAATAACATTTATTTTAGGTTCAACACTAATCACAAAAGTATAGGGAGTGTGCGATGATGATCATATCAACCTTGGAACTTCCAATACACATCGTCACTTCACCCTTAACTAGTCTATGTTCATTCTGCAACTCCCGTTTTGAGTTACCACTCTTAGCAACTGAACTAATATCAAATACTGAGGGGTTGCTATAAACACTAGTAAGGTACACATTAATAACATGTATATCAAATATACCTTTGTTCACTTTGCCATCCTTCTTATCCGCCAAATACTTGGGGTAGTTCCGCTTCCAGTGACCATTCCCTTTGCAGTAGAAGCACTTACTTTCAGGCTTAGGTACAGACTTGGGCTTCTTCACTTGAGCAGCAACTTGCTTGCCATTCTTCTTGAAGTTCCCCTTCTTACCTTTGCCCTTTTTCTTGAAACTAGTGGTCTTGTCAATCATCAACACTTGATGTTTTTCTCGATTTCTACCTTTGTTGATTTCAGCATCACGAAGAGCTTGGGAATCGTTTCCGTTATCCCTTGCATATTATAGTTCATCACGAAGTTCTAGTAACTTGGTGATAGTGACTAGAGAACTCTGTCAATCACTATCTTATCTGGAAGATTAACTCCCATTTTATTCAAGTGATTGTAGTACTCAGACATTCTGAGCACATGCTCACTAGCTGAGCAATTCTCCTCCATCTTGTAGGCAAAGTACTGTCAGAGGTCTCATACCTCTCGACACGGGCATGAGTATGAAATACCAATTTCAACTATTGGAACATCTTATATGCTCCGTGGCGTTCAAAACATTTTTGAAGTCCCGGTTCTAAGCCGTAAAGCATGGTGCAATAAACTATCAAGTAGTTATCATACCGAGCTTTGTCAAACGTTCATAACGTTTGCATCTGCTCCTGCAATAGGTCTGTCACCTAGCGGTGCATCAAGGACATAATTCTTCTGTGCAGCAATGAGGATAGTCCTCAGATCATGGATCCAATCCGCATCTTTGCTACTAACATCTTTCAACTTAGTTTTCTCTAGGAACATATATAAAACATAGGGAAGCAACAACGCGAGCTATTGATCTACAACATATATATGCTAATACTACCAGGACTAAGTTCATGATAAATTAAAGTTCAATTANCGGTGCATCAAGGACATAATTCTTCTGTGCAGCAATGAGGATAGTCCTCAGATCATGGATCCAATCCGCATCTTTGCTACTAACATCTTTCAACTTAGTTTTCTCTAGGAACATATATAAAACATAGGGAAGCAACAACGCGAGCTATTGATCTACAACATATATATGCTAATACTACCAGGACTAAGTTCATGATAAATTAAAGTTCACTTAATCATATTACTTAAGAACTCCCACTTAGATAGACATCCCTTTAATCCTCTAAGTGATCACATGATCCATATCAACTAAACCATGTCTGATCATCACGTGAGATGGAGTAGTTTCCATGGTGAACATCACTATGTTGATCATATCTATTATATGATCACTACTAGGGAAAACCCTATACACAGAACTTTAGCAGCAGCGTGGGTCAAAAAAGCACGCTGGTGCTAATTAGCAGTAGCGCGTCTGAGGTAACCGCGCTGCAGATAAAGATCTAGCAGTAGCGCGTCTTGCTGTACACACGTTACTACTAAAATTCCCACGGATTAGCCCATAAGCTACACATAGTAGTAGCGATCTATGACGAACCGCGCTACCGCTACGCTGTTTGTAGCAGCGCGTTTTAATGTAAACTCGTTGCCGCTAAAGGTTATAAAATTAAATGGAAAGGTAACTGAAAATGAAAGAAATAGAATAAGGTGAAAGGAAACAAATAAAATGTGAAGGAAACTAAATGAAAAAGGGAAAAAGAGAAAGGAGTAGCAGTAGCGTGTATCAGCGAACGCATTGTAGCTAAGGTAGCAGCAGCGCTTTTCTCTGAACGCGCTACTGCTACTTCTGACTTAACCACGTGCCGGTTCGTCCTTCCCCACGCCACTTTCCCCTAAATCCAACTCTCTCTACTCTCGCCGCCGCCGTCGCCCGTCGGCCGCCGTGCGCTCTCCGCACCCTCTACACCGCCCCGACCCCCGACCTCAACGCCGCCCCCGCCCCCGACCTCAACGCCGCCCCGACCCCAGATTCAACGCCGCCCCCGCCCCCGACCTCAACGCCGCCCCGGACGCCGCCCTGACCCCGACCTCGACGCCGCCCTGCCCCTCCTTCGTCGCAGGCACCCGAGGTGAGCACGCCCGCTCCTCCCTCTCCCCTACCTGATCTGCCTAGGGTTTCTTTATATTTTAGTTGCATATTAAGTTTATTTTTATTTATAGTAAGTTTATTTTAGTTGCATATTAAGAACTAGGTACTAATTAGGTACTAGAATATTTTTATTTATAGTAAGTTTATTTTTAGTAAGAACTAGTTGAATTAATAGAACTAGTTAGTAAGAACTTGTTTCTATTTTTTAGTTAAAGCAATTTTTCCCGCCTCGACGTGGACGATGCCTATCCCGCATCCTCGTCGTTGAGTCGGCGGAGGACGACACCTGCTTGACCAGATCGGCCATGTCCGGGACTGGGCTCCGCCGGGGTGGTACTGGGAGGCGCTACCTACCGGGGGGCGCAGGTTGGTGAGGAGCCAGCCTGTCGTTGACCCGAACCTTCTTTGGTGGCGGTCGCGTGGGCCAGTGACGATCGAGAGGCTTGAGGACTCCGCGGAGGTGGTGCGTCACCGTGTCAGTGAGGAGGACACGCACGTCCGTCGCTACTTGTTTGCATTGGAGCACAGGCCGTTCTCCAATACCTGGCAGGTGCTCCAGGGATCTCACTGGAGCTATGATCCCGTGATGGTTCCTTCTCTGTGGTTGTCCACCGCCTGCGCCGATACCCGTCGTGTGCTAGGGTTTTAGTTCTATTAGTGATGTTATATGTATGACACTATTCGTGATGTATTAGTGATAATATTCGACGATGTACGGACGTATGAGATGATTTACTTTTGCTTATTGAATGCATGCTAATTTGAGTCCTATAAGATATTTTGAAATGTATATCTTGTATTGCTCAATATCCAAGTGGCCCGCATGTTTGCAGGTTACACCTTCGAGTGGCCTATGTTTTGCCGGAGTATTGATTCATTTCCGTTCCGGCAAATTTCAGGCGCTCGATATGTCCTATTTTAGCAAAGGTCATGCCGGATTTTTCCATGAATTTTGTCATGACTTGTGCCAGAATATGTAGGAAATATCGAGTGCCCCGGATTTGTGTGTTGAGTATCTTGGTAGTTGTCTTCGATCGATTTTCAATTAATGTTTTAACTATGAACATAGGAAATGTCTGACGACAAAAAGGATTTCGGTATTTGCAAATACTACGAAGACGAGCGCGGCCTGTGCGACGGAATCTTTCTAGATGATGATAGGCGCTTCAGCATCAAGCTGGACGAGAACTTCAAAGTGGATACAGTAAGTCACAGCGACAAGTCTTTTTTCGTAATTAAGCATGACATCTGCTTCATTTGCTTGAACTTATTTTTTTTTACTATTCTACTAGCGTATCCCCTGCCATGCAAGAGTTATTGTATTGGATAAGATAGGTTTCAGTCATACTGCGGAGGTAAAGAAAGTTTATTTGAAGACCGAGCATGGTTATATTTTCCATGCAAAATTATACAATTCAGACGACTACACCTATTTTGGATGCAAAACATGGCGAGCACTATGCAAGACTTATGCATTTGAGCCTGATATGGTTATCACCTTTGATATTCGTCCGGAAGATGATATTGAAGGTAATACCGACATCTGGGTCGATGTGCAGACGCCTCCAGTTATACCATTATGTAAGTTTCTCAACCATATTTATGTCTTTGATATTGTTTATTCAAAAATAGTTGACAACTAATTTGTATTGTCAGCTTATTTCGGTGCAAGCAGACATGTCCAGCGCTTGGTAGACATGACCTACTACTGTCCCGAGGCTGAACTAAACTGCGAGGAGCTAAGTCATTATGTTTCACGGCTTGAGGATCTTGATACTGTCAAGGCAAATTTTCTTCCTGGATTTAGAAATGTTAGTACTGAAAACGTGCGACCAATAGTGTTCGTAATGAACTACGGTCACATCCATTTAGGAAGGATGGTAAGATTTTTACTATTTGTCCTCATTGCATCTTTTCCATACATTATTTTTGAAGCTAAACTTCATTGCTAAGTATGTTACCATACCATGTTCTTCAACAGGGACTCCCGATGAATGTTGTGCCTTATGGGATCGAGACTAAAGGTACCATGAGTATTATCAGCTTACGGCCAAGATATCCTACAGATTACTGTAGTGCATTCAAGATTAGCGACGGATGCTTAATAGTGCAAGACTGGACCAAATATGTGTTGGGGGAGCGCAGAGAAGTACTAGGGGGCAGCAAACAAAGGCGCTTTCCATGATTAGGAGGCAGGTTCATCTGCATGCTCCAACTTGATCAAGGAGGAGATCTACACATGTTTTATGTTGTTTTACCTAAGAGAGTGCAGTAGGAGTGATTGGCTAGCTAGAAATGAGTTTCAGGATGATGATGTGCTACACTATTACTATGATGATAAAATAGCTAGTGTTGGTGATAATGACTATGATGATTATTATTAGCTAGTGTTAGTGGTGATTAAATAAATACTGTTGGTGGTAATGACCATGATGATGATTAAATATCTTGTGCTGGCGGATTAGATTCAAGTGGAGGCAACATGTGGTGCACATCGAAAGTACTACTAGTCCAATCAAGTGGAGGCAACATGTGGTGCACATCGAAAGTACTACTAGTCCAAACTAGATCAAGTTTGGATTAGTAGTATACTTTTGACATGCACCACATATTGCCTCCACTTGAACCTAATCCACCTTCATTTGACACACTGTTATGGACATAATGATGTAAACCTCATAACTAGTATCGTACCAATATTTGTATGATGGCGCATAAATACAATAAAAATAAATAAAAAATAAAAAAGTACTAGTAGCGATGGGCAGAAAACATGCTGCAAGTAGTTACCTTAGCAGCAGCGTGGTAACGAACAAACGCTGCAGCTATTTGTCCTAGCAGGAGCGCGGGCTGGCACGCGCTGCTGCTAAGCAATAGCTGCAGCGCCTTATTAGTAGCGCCTATACCCGCGCTACTGATACATCTAAAACCCGCGCTGCTGCTAGCCTTTTCCCTAGTAGTGGATTCATGCTCGACCTTTCGGTCTCAGTGTTTCGAGGTCATATCTGTTATATGCTAGGCTCGTCAAGTTTAACCTGAGTATTCCGCGTGTGCAATTGTTTTGCACCCGTTGTATTTGAACGTAGAGCCTATCACACCCGATCATCACGTGGTGTCTCAACACGAAGAACTTCCGCAACGGTGCATACTGAGGGAGAACACTAATACCATGATAATTTAGTGAGAGATCATCTTATAATGCTACCGTCAATCAAAGCAAGATAAGATGTATAAAAGATAAACATCACATGCAATCATAATATGTGACATGATATGGTCATTATCATCTTGTGCCTTTGATCTCCATCTCCAAAGCATCGTCATGATCTCCATCGTCACCGGCATGACACCATGATCTCTATCATCTTGATCTATATCAATGTGTTGTCACATGGTCGTCTCACCAAATATTGCTATCGCATAGCGATAAAGTAAAGCAATTATTTGGCGCTTGCATCTTATGCAATAAAGAGACAACCATAAGGCTTTTGCCAGTTGCCGATAACTTCAACAAAACATGATCATCTCATACAACAACTTATATCTCATCACGTCTTGACCATATCACATCACAACATGCCCTGCAAAAACAAGTTAGACGTCCTCTACTTTGTTGTTGCAAGTTTTACGTGGCTGCTACGGGCTGAGCAAGAACCGTTCTTACCTACGCATCAAAACCACAATGATAGTTCGTCAAGTTAGTGTTGTTTTAACCTTCTCAAGGACCGGGCGTAGCCACACTCGGTTCACCTAAAGTTGGAGAAACTGACACCCGCCAGCCACCTATGTGCAAAGCACGTCGGTAGAACCAGTCTCGCGTAAGCGTACTCTTAATGTCGGTCCGGGCCGCTTCATCCAACAATACCGCCGAACCAAAGTATGACATGCTGGTAAGCAATATGACTTATATCGCCCACAACTCACTTGAGTTCTAATCGTGCATATGACATCTACACATAAAACCTGGCTCGGATGCCACTGTTGGGGAGCGTAGTAATTTCAAAAATTTCCTACGCACACGCAAGATCATGGTGATGCATAGCAAAGAGAGGGGAGAGTGTTGTCCACGTACCCTCGTAGACCGAAAGTGGAAGCGTTAGCACAACGCGGTTGATGTAGTCGTACGTCTTCACGATTCGACCGATCAAGTACCGAACACAAGGCACCTTCGAGTTCAGCACACGTTCAGCCCGATGACATCCCTCGAACTCCGATCCAGCCGAGTGTTAAGGGAGAGTTTCGTCAGCACGACGGCATGGTGACGATGCTGATGTTCTACCGACGCAGGGCTTCGCCTAAGCACCGCTACAGTATTATCGAGGTGGACTATGGTGGAGGGGGGCACCGCACACGGCTAAAAGATCAAACAATCAATTGTTGTGTCTCTAAGGGGTGCCCTCCTCCCCGTATATAAAGGAGTGGAGGAGGGGGAGGGCCGACCCTCTCTATGGCGCGCCCTGGGAGGAGTCCTACTCCCACCGGGAGTAGGATCCCCCCCCCCCCTTCCAAGTAGTAGGAGTAGGAGTCAAGGAAAGGGGAGAGAGAAGAGAAGGAAGGAGGGGGCGCAGCCCCTCCCCCTAGTCCAATTCGGACTAGGCCTTGGGGGGCGCCCTGCCTCTCCTTTCTCTTTCCCGTAAAGCCCAATAAGGCCCATATACTCCCCGGCGAATTCCCGTAACTCTCCGGTACTCCGAAAAATATCCGAATCATTCGGAACCTTTCCGATGTCCGAATATAGTCGTCCAATATATCGATCTTTACGTCTTGACCATTTCGAGACTCCTCTTCATGTCCCCGATCTCATCCAGGACTCCGAACTACCTTCGGTACATCAAAACACATAAACTCATAATATAACCGTCATCGAACTTTAAGCGTGCGGACCCTACGGATTCGAGAACAATGTAGACATGACCGAGACACGTCTCCGGTCAATAACCAATAGCGGAACCTGGATGCTCATATTGGCTCCCACATATTCTACGAAGATCTTTATCGGTCAAACCGCATAACAACATACGTTGTTCCCTTTGTCATCGGTATGTTACTTGCCCGAGATTCGATCGTCGGTATCTCAATACCTAGTTCAATCTCGTTACCGGCAAGTCTCTTTACTCATTCCGTAATACATCATCCCATAACTAAGTCATTAGCTGCAATGCTTGCAAGGCTTAAGTGATGTGGATTACCGAGTGGGCCCATAGATACCTCTCCGATAATCAGAGTGACAAATCCTAATCTCGAAATACGCCAACCCAACAAGTACCTTCAAAGACACCTGTAGAGCACCTTTATAATCACCCAGTTACGTTGTGACGTTTGGTAGCACACAAAGTGTTCCTCCGGTAAACGGGAGTTGCATAATCTCATAGTCATAGGAACATGTATAAGTCATGAAGAAAGCAATAGCAACATAATAAACGATCGAGTGCTAAGCTAACGGAATGGGTCAAGTCAATCACATCATTCTCCTAATGATGTGATCCCGTTAATCAAATGACAACTCATGTCAATGGTTAGGAAACATAACCATCTTTGATCAACGAGCTAGTCAAGTAGAGGCATACTAGTGACACTCTGTTTGTCTATGTATTCACACAAGTATTATGTTTCCGGTTAATACAATTCTAGCATGAATAATAAACATTTATCATGATATAAGAAAATAAATAATAACTTTATTATTGCCTCTAGGGCATATTTCCTTCAATTTTGTGTTCCTGATCCTATCTTGCAAGTTGTAGACACCTATTATTATGAGTTATGATCCGCATACTGCAAGGTGACAATAATTGGGATTCTTTCCGGTGATTACCGTAGTTTGAGGAATTCATGTATTCACTAAGTGATAATGCTTTGGTCCGGTTCTCTATTAAAAGGAGGCCTTACTATCCCTTAGTTTCCACTAGGAGCTGCCACGGGAGGGTAGGACAAAAGATGTCATGCAAGTTCTTTTTCATAAGCACGTATGATTATATATGGAATACATGCCTACATTATATTGATGAATTGGAGCTAATTCTGTGTCACCCTAGATTATGATAGCTACATGATGAATATCATCCGAAACAATGATCATTGCCGATCCATTGCTTACGAGCTTTTCACATATTGATCTTTGCTAAGTTACTTTGCCGTTGCCACTGTTACAATCACTACAAAACTGCTACGTTACTTTTACCACCGTTACCGTTACTTCCATACTACTTTGCTACTAAATACTTTGCTGCAGATATTAAGTCTTTCAGGTGTGGTTGAATCGACAACTCAGCTGCTAATACTCGAGAATATTCTTTGGCTCCCCTTGTGTCGAATCAATAAATTTGAGTTGAATACTCTACCCTCGAAAACTGATGTGACCCCCTATACTTGTGGGTTATCAGAGACCTAGGTTCGATCCCAGGTTCCACCGTTTCTCTCTTCTTTTCTCTCTTTATAGCAAGCCCTCCTCCTCCCGCACGTGTATGGGCCGACCCATGTACGGGCGTGATGTCCCCCTGCTTTGTTCATTTCCTTTCTTTTTGCTTTTGTTTTTCTTATTTTTGTTTATGTTTTTCTTTTTCTAAATAAATTCAGGATTTCCAAAAAAAATCCAAATTTCAGAAAGTTGTGAGTTGAAGATTTTTTTTTGGGAAATCATAAATTGTTCGTGAATTCAAAAAATGGTAGGGAAATCATAAAATATTAACACTTTTTAATAACTGTTTGCATATTATAAAAAACCAATATTTCAAAAAAATGTTCATGATTTTTAAAAGTGATCATTTATTCAAAACATATTCAGAAATTCGAAAATAATGTCCATGAAATTTTAAAAAATGTTCACAAAAATTCAAACATATACATAAATAACCAACAAAACGAACCATCGCTCACATAGAGCTCTTTTAGGGGATATGTAGAGGTTGTTTTATGATTTTTTTTGTCCATCACGCATCGGTTAGGAAAAGGTTTTTGTGTTCTATACAACGCTTGGCCCCAGAAAAATTGACACAACTTCCTATGGGAAATGTCTAATTTGCCTACATACACAGCTATGTTTATTCTGGTACTACAGTTTTATTGGTCATGAAAAACACCGTGATGCTAGGTCAAGGCGAGGCACATCATTCATCAGTCTAGCTCAGGCAAGGTTTATCAATGCAGCTCGCTTAGGCAAAAAATATTTCATTGTGACGTCTTAGGAATTCAAGTCTTGATGAGACCATCACATTTTCAGTGTTTGAAACGACTTCTTAAAAGTCCCTTATCTCATCATGACATGATTCAGACGTAGTTTATGAAATGACATTTTAAAATACTTATCTTATCCTGACATAGTCTGGTCGTTTTTTTCTAGTTGCAACACATGGACATATTTGCTAGTCCATATCTAACAACAGGTCAAGTACCAACTAGCAGCAGCCAAAGCCTCCTCCTGCGAGGAGGTCTCTCCGGTGGTACTCGAAATCAAATTGAGAAACAATATAATGGAGCGAGCTCGGAGCCTCCACAGCGATTCACGTCTCTCAGCCGTTGGATCACTCAAACATACGATGCAGATCAAGTCGGTCATCCCACGTCGTCCACACGTTCGACGAACCGTCTCACGGGCTGCTACTCCGCAGAACGAGCTCCTGTTTCTCTCCTTAAGCGGGCCGTCCAAGGTCCAGGCCAGGCCGTCCAAGTTCCAGCCCTATTCCCTCGAACGAACAGCCCCTCTATTTCCTTCCTACGCGAGGCGCCGCCGTTTCGTCCTCCGCGATGCGCCATCGCTGTCAGGAAGCTTCTACTGCATGAGCACGACTGAGTCCGCGTCGGTGCTGTTCACCCTCATGTACTCTTCCTCCGGATCCCCTTCTTTACTTGTTTTTAATTTCATGTCTTGCAGCGCTCCTCCATGGCAGCGCAGCGCCTGCCCCCGTCATCGTTGTCCATCACCGGCTGTCCTTCTACTGCATCCGCCTCCATGCCTTGCAGCTGTACGGCGCATCCGTTCCCATCCCATAACTGAAGCTGACATGCGTCATCGCTAATCTCAGCTTCATAGGTAAACATATTTCTCCATACACTTTGCCGTGGAATCACATACTGATTGCTTTGAGTCCTCGTTTTGCAGTCTGTTGAGAAGAAATCTTGCCCCGTTAAACGTTATTCATTTTTTCTTCTGTGAGTTCCATGCTTGTATTGGTTTGCTTCGATCATGTTTATTTTTCATGTTGGGATGGAGAATTCAGAAATAAATCAATGAATTCTAACATAAATTGATACGGAAGTTAGGGGGCTGGAATACCATTTACCTTTCATCATGATGCTGTTAAGCATGTGATCTTGAGTAGAGAGAGAGATTTGCTATGTTCAATTCTATAACCTAGCAAGTATCTCAGGTGGTAAGAAATTATGTGTGTTGAGTCAGTGTGGTAAGATCTGGCAGATGTTGATTGCTTGCTGGCTTCCACGTTGCTTATTGCGCCAGCCGCTATTGGTGCATAATGGTTAGGCTCACACTGCATTGCTCATCTCCAGGTGTAATGCATGCATCGTAGGCAAAGTCTGAAGGTATTCTCCTACATCCTGATAATTCCTTGTGTGATATTGTAGTAGCAGAAAATATTCCCTTCTATTGCCAATTTTCATTTGCCAGTTGTGTTCTTGTTTGATTAATTTCTCATTTTAGACATTTCAGATTAATTTAGAACTTGCAGTCGTGGGTATTTCCTGAGTAACAAAAAGGAACTAAGCATGGAAATTAAGGGACAATTACACTACGTGAGCTATGCCCCTCCACAACATTTTGACATCCTTTGTTCGATCTATAGAAGCATGGTCATGATTTCTTTTGGGTTTTATTAGTATGACTCTCCTCCCCTTGTAGCATTGATTAGCGGACATTGATTATTATTTTAAAATATGGTTCAAACCATTTTAGCTTACTAAGGTTGAACCAGGGAAAGCTTGTGAAGGCATATTTCTCAACAATTTTAAAGTTTGAATCTATATTTTCATTAAGGAACGGGCGCGGCAAAGCGCGCCTTTATGATCTAGTAAACTTCATGCTGAAGTTGGTTTTGACATGACCGCCTTTTCTTTCTCTGTTTTGGGGTCCTCTTTGCAAAAGTAGGCGACTTGGTTGTATTTTTCGTTTTCTCTTGGGTCCCTGGCGTAAAGTACGCGTCGATGCTTATCTGGTGGAAAAATCTGGGTCCTTCCGGACGCTTCTAACGTGTCGGCGTAGCCCCTCCCGTCAAAAGAAAAAAAACAAACCCTCCAAACCCCAGCGAGTCCGCCGTAGAAGTCGACGCAGCCGCAACCACAACCGCCGCCGCCGCATCCGATCCCATGGCGTCCCCGTCCGCGCCGGCGCCGTCGCGGCCGCAGCGCTCGCCGGACGAGGTCGAGGACATCATCCTCCGCAAGATCCTCCTCGTCTCCCTCGCGCCCCCGTCCGCCCCCAACCCCGCCGTGCCCTACCTCGAGCTCACCGCCGCCGAGCTCCTCTCCGAGTCGCGCCCCCTCCTCGCCCTCCGCGACGCCGCCGAGCGCCTCCTCATCGACCGCCTCTCCCTCCCCGACGCCTCGCCGCCGCCCTTCCGGTTCCTCGCCGCCGCCTTCGGCCGCGCCGCGGACGAGGCCCGCAAGATCTCCACGATCCGCGACCCCGCGCTCCAGGCGCGGCTCAGGGCGTCCATCGCCCACGTCCGCGGGCTCATCCTCTCCTACGCGCGCATCGTCGCGGGGAACCCGGACACCTTCCCGACGCCCCCCAACGCGCCCCACCCCGCCGCCGAGCTGCTCGTCTTCCTGCTCGCGGAGGCCGCCGACCCGCTCGACTCTGCCCCGTCCCCCGGCTCCCCGCCGCCGGGGGGCTTCCTGGACGAGCTCTTCGGGAGCGCCCACTATGACGCCGTCGAGCCGGTGATGGGCGAGCTGTACGAGCGCCTGAGGCAGAGCGTCGACAAGGTATCCGCGCTGGGCGACTTCCAGCGGCCTCTCCGTGTGCTGAAGCGGCTGGTGGGGATCCCCAACTGCGCCAAGGCTCTGGTACAGCACCCGAAGTGGATTCCTAAGAATCAAATCATGCTGATTGGGGAAGGAAGAACCATGGAGATCTGCAGCTTGCTTGGGGCCTTCTTCCATGTCAGTGCTATCCCCGACCGTGAATTTGCAAGCCAGCCTGATGTTGGGCAACAGTGCTTCTCCGAGGCATCTACCCGCAGGCCGGCTGATTTACTGTCATCATTCGCAGCAATACAAAATGTTATGAATAGCTTGCAGGATGGGCTGAGGGATGTTCTTCTAGTGCTGCTTAAGAATTCGGATACTCGAGAAAAGGTCCTTGAATATCTGGCAGCGGTGATAAACACAAATGCAGGAAGATCTGGCATGCGTGTGGACCCTTTGAAATGCGCAAGTTCGGGTATGTTTGTCAATCTCAGTGCTGTCATGCTCCGTCTGTGCGAGCCTTTTTTGGATAAAATGGAGTCGATGAAGGGCAAGATTGATGTCAAGTACCTCTTCTGCAACAAAAGAGTAGATTTCAAGAGCTTGACCGCTGTAAATGCCTCTTCAGAAGAAGTCTCGACATGGATAGAGAGCTGGAGCCAAGATAATGCCAGTGGGAAGGCAAATAAAGAGAATTTCTCATTTATTTGCGAATGTTTTTTCATGACGGCAAGGGTACTTAACTTGGGAGTGATGAAAGCTGTGGCAGATCTTAAGCATATCTCTCAGGAACTTGCAAGGTGTGAAGATGATTTGGAAGCAAACAAAGCAATCAGAGATCAAGGAGGAAGTTCACCACAGCTTGAGCAAGATATAACACGCTTGGAGAAGATAGTTGCAGCCTTATCCCAAGAACAGTTCTGCTATGAATCTCAGATACTAAGGGACAGTGCTTTTCTTCAGCGTGCACTATCTTTCTACAGATTAATGATATTGTGGTCAGTAGACCTAGTTGGGGGATTTAAGATGCCTTTGCCATCAGAATGCCCCATGGAATTTTCTTGCATACCGGAGCATTTTCTTGATGATGCAATGGATTTACTTGCTCTAACCTCTAGAATTCCAAAAGCTCTGGAGGGCTTCCCACTGGATAATTTTCTCAATTTCAACATCATGTTCATGGCGAGCTCTTCTTACATTAAAAATCCTTACCTGAAAGCAAAGATGGTTGAAGTTTTGAAAAGCTGGATGCCACAAAGAAGCGGCTTGAAATCCACAGCCTCGTTATTTGAGGGGCACCAACTATGTCTCGATTATCTTGTCAAGAATCTTCTGAAGCTTTATGTGGATATTGAATTCACTGGCTCCCATACACAGTTCTTCGACAAATTTAATATTCGACACAACATTGCTGAGCTTCTTGAGTATTTATGGGATGTTCCCAGTCATCGAAATGCTTGGAGACAAATGGCTAAAGAAGAGGAAAAGGGCGTCTACTTGAATTTTCTGAACTTCCTTATCAATGATAGCATCTATCTTCTTGATGAGAGTTTGAAAAGGATTCTTGAGCTAAAGGAAATAGAGGCTGAAATGGCTGATACTGTTGCATGGGATAGCAGGCCTGCTCAAGAAAGAGAGGAGCGCTTGCGCGCGTTTCATCAGTCAGAGAATATTGCTCGATTTGATATGAAGCTCGCAAATGAGGATGTTGGGATGCTTGCTTTCACGTCAGAACAAATTCCAGCACCTTTGCTTCTTCCAGAAATGGTGGAAAGGGTCGCGAGCATGTTAAATTACTTCCTCTTGCAGCTTGCTGGTCCCCAGAGGAAATCGTTGACTGTAAAAGATCCAGAGAAGTATGAGTTCAAACCGAAGCAGCTATTGAAACAGATTGCTACCATCTATGTCCACATTGCAAGGGGTGATAAGGAAGCTGTCTTCCCAGCTGCAATCTCCAAAGATGGAAGGTCATACAGTGAGCAGTTGTTTGCTAGCGCAACTAATATTTTGTGGAAGATTGGGGTAGATCCCCAAATCATACAGGAGTTTATGCAACTTGCAGGTAAAGCAAAAGCTGCTGCTGCTGAGGCCATGGATGCTGAGGCTATCCTTGGGGACATACCAGATGAATTTCTTGATCCGATCCAGTATACTCTGATGAATGATCCTGTGATACTACCATCGTCGCGGGTCACAGTAGATCGATCAGTTATTGTTCGGCATTTGCTCAGTGACAGTACTGATCCGTTCAACCGCTCCCAGCTCACTCAAGACATGTTGATACCAGATACAGATCTCAAGTTGCGCATTGAAGAATTTGTCAGGTCCCAGCAGTCTAGGAAGCGGAGGGCTGTCGACACCAAGACCGGGGAGCCTGATGGTGCTGCTGATATGGTGGAGTGAACTGCTAAAAGCTGGGATAGACAGTAGTTTCAGGCTGGATCAATTCTCGGTAAACGGTGTAAAGTGCTCCCTGCAAATCTAAGCTTGTACACCATGCATTGCCTTATCATGGATCGTTAGGTTATGTCAAGTTCACTTGTATAAACATTTTATCATTTTGTTCAGCTGTGAATTATTATTGGTGTGTGTCTTAGAAAAACGGTATTTTTCCGAAAAAACAGTTGACTGTTTTCAATTGGGGCTTGATTTTCTGATCGCACGATTTGTGTCCAGATTTGTACAGCCAGCCTTGTTTGTATTGTCGGGCCCGCTTGCCTTATTAGTTTTTGTTTTCAGCCCGTTATTCTTTGGGTGCCTGTTGTCTTTTTCTCTGCCTGCATCCAGGAAGGAGGCCCATGGAGGCATCTCTTATCCAGAACAGAGACAGGGGGAATGATGGAGTGGAGTGGCATTGTCGTGGGAGGTTCAGTTGAGGAAGAAGCAGCTAGAGCTAGCCAGAGTTCGATCATTTAGAAAATTTACTGGATGTATGTCTCCCAGGTTTCAGTTCTCTCTACTGTCATATCTCCTTATGCAATTTGCTATATGCACTTTTATTCACCACACAATTTTCTTTCCTTGTCAATTGAAAAGGAGCCCATAGCTGGAAAAGTGGTGGGATGTATTTTACCGAAATGGAACTAAAAGATCGTAATTAAGGCGAGTCACTAGTACTATTTTTCTGCTAATTATTTGTGCTAGCAACCATTAATATTTGTGTATGTTCTTGATGCCGGCTTAATCCAGTTTTCCTCTTCTACTGTTTAACTTATCTTCTGATATGTTTTCTTCTTCACTTGAACACAAACTAGATTTTAGGATCTTTGAGGTAGGCCATTCATGTGGACCAGCTCTAGTCTGTCATTTCAAATAAAATGATGTAGGCTGTCTTACTCCATCTGAAAGGAAGACAAAAAATAGGCAAGTCCATGCTATTCTTTTGGATATTAGTCCTGTACTTCAGTTTAGGAAAAAATATGTCCATTCCTGCAGCCACTAGTCTCATCATGCCTTTTTTTTCCCAATAAGTTGAAAGCTTCATTTCTATCACTTATTTTTCCTTGTATTGTACTATGTAACAGTTCATGGTTCTTGTCGTCCATTAGAAACAGCTGATCCTCTGTGCTAATTAACAAATTGTGCATGTTTAAGTAAAATACTATTCACTCTTTTAGGTCGCACCAATTCGTTTCTTTCGTAGCAACAAACTTCAAAGGTGCTAGAATTTACATTTTAAACATTCATGTCAAATGCCCTGACCATGAACACTGTGCCATGACTGATAACAATTAAAAATGAATCGCTTTCTTTATTTGTATACATAGATGTGGCACCTGTTCAATAATGTGTTCTTCTCAATCTTGCTATAGGCTAAAGACCAATCTCCCAATCTTGCATGTATGCTCTAAAGTTGCGCTGTTTAAATTTGTGCAAGCAGAACTGAAATTAACATGTTCCTAGTGTGGAAAGTTATCTTGACAGTTGACATAGGACCAAAATGAAAGATCCATCTCCGATTTTGACAAGTCATCTGAGCATAACTGCACTAGTATTTTACACGAGCACTGCTTAATTATACTTGAGGCCGCCTGAAAGCAACCTTTTGTCAACTGCTTAATTTATTCAGTTACTTAACCTGATCACAACGATTAACCAGTATGAGAGCTGGCATGGCACCTGCACTTGTTTTTGTTTTCGGGAACTAATGATCTGATGGGTGTCACATAGCTTTCATGAAAGAAACTGGAGTTCATATATTTGGGTTACTACCGAAAGCTTTTGCATTAAGCTCTGCTGGCCACTACCAGAATTCCATGATGTTATGATTTGTTCTATTAGTCCATACATGTTCTTCCATTTGGCTATTGCAAAAAATATGTGTACAACTTGTTCTGTTATATGTGTTCCTCATGTCCCTGTTCTCTTTACAGCCTACTCCCTCTGTAAGCTAATAAATATAAGACCTTTTAGATGACTACTTTAGTGATCTAAAATATATTATATTAGTTTACAGAGGTTTACAGAGGGAGTACATGCTATCTGATAAGTAGAATTTCATGCTGGAATTCTGAAGGTTGTTGTGGCAGGAGCTAAAGATGCCAGACAGTGAACTTCTGTCTTGGTTACCAAGCTGATGCTTCATCTTAGATGTCATGTATGCTCATCAGTTGAGTGTGAGATGCTACGTTTGGGCATTGACTTGGTTCATGTTTGAACATTATTTGTTGCTATTTCCATGTTTGGAGACTTGGTTAATACTCCCTCCGTTCCAAAATAGATGACTCAACTTTGTACTAAAGTAGTACAAAGTTGAGTCATCTATTTTGGAACGGAGGGAGTACGTGAATGTACTTGCTTCAGTGGTTACAATTGGAGCCTGTGTTGATGTATGGATTTATGTGCTTGTGCATGTATTTGACCAATTTGTGTCATGTGAACAGGTTGGGTGTTGACTTGGCTCATCTCTTGTACGGACATTTTTCTGCGGAATAGATGTTATATTATAGTTTCGGCTGGATCAATTCTTGGTAAATGGTGTAAACTCCTCCCTGCAAATCTTAAGCTGAGCATACAACTCGATGTTTTGCCTTATACTCCCTCCGTCCCATAATATAAGAGCGTTTTCGACACTAGCTTATATTGTTGTACGGAGGCAGTAATTGATTGTTAGGTTATGGCAAGTTCACTTGTATAAACATTTCATCATTCTGTTCAGCTGTGAATTATTGTTGGTGTGTCTTAGAAACATATTTTCCCTAAAAAACAGTCGGTTGTTTTTCAGTTGGGGCACAGTTGATTTTCTGATTGCACGATTTGTCTCGAGATTCGTCCAGCCAGCCTTGTTTGTATAGTTGGGCCTGCTTGCCTTGTTGATTTTTTATTTTCAGCATGTTATTCTTTGTGTGCCCGTTGTCTTATTTTTTTTTTGGTTGCCTGCGTCCAGGGAGGAGGCCCTGGAGACATCTCTTATCCAGAGAATAGAGACAGGGAGAACGATGGATTGGAGCGGTGCCAGGGCTCAATCATTTAGAAAGATTACTGGATGTTTGTCTCCCAGATTCAGTTCCCTCTACAGGCATCTCCTTTTGTAATTTGCTGCATGCACTTTATTAACAACAGAAATAATTTTTCTTATCAATTGAAAAGGAATCGATAGCTGGACAAGCGGTGGGTGCATTTTACCGAAATGGAACTAAAAGATCTTAATTAAGGTGAGTCACTACTACTACTTTTCTGCTATAATTATTTATGCTAGCAGCCTCGAGTATTTGAATGTTCCTGATGTCAGCTCATCTAATTTTCTTTTTCTAGCATTTAATTTACCTTCTGATATGTTTTCTTCTTCACTTCCTTGAACACAAACTAGAGTTTAGGATCTTTGGAAGTGCTAGCTAATGTTATAACATTTTAAGCATTCATGTCAAATGTTTTTATCCGATACTTCTGGCCTGAGCGCTTTGTGCCTGGCCTGAGTCCTCCCTGGAAGCTGCCTGGATGATGTTTGGTTAGGAGCGTGGAGATGCTTGTACGAGCTTGGCTGGGAGGCGTTTCTTGAGTTTAGCCTGGTTAAACAAATGTATGCATGCTCTTAGGGTGTGTATGGTAGCAGTTCCCACCATAGCATTGTTGTTCTCTTTAAGACATGCTAACTCTAGACATGCTGAGTACAGACATTTTTTGTTGTTTGGTAGGGGTGTATCTGCTGAGACATGTTGAGTCTTTGGCAGCATGCATGCTTTATACATGCTGAACAATTTTGAATTCGGAATATTTTTTTGAATGGTAAACAAAAATTGAAAAATGCGAACAAAAAACTTGAAACACATTTGGAATTCCGTTTTCTTAAATTAAACAAAATTTGGAATTCTGATTTTTTTTAAAAAAATTTAAAAAATTGTAATTCTGAACATTTTTCGAAAATTTAAACAAAATTTGAAATTCTGAACATTTTTTGAAAATTTTATAACCTTTGCAATTCCTTTTTCTAAATTTAAACAAAAGTTGAAATTACAACCATTTTTTGAAAATATAAACAAAACATGAAATTCTTAACATGTTTTGTAGTTTAAACGAAGTTTTTGGAATTCAAAAACATTTTGGCATTCTCTTTTTTTTAAATAAAAATAAAAAATATGAAATTCTCAACATATTTTGTAAATTTAAGCAAATTGTAAAATTCTGAACACTTTCCGATTTTTTTTTGAAATTCAAACATTTTTTGTGATTTTTTAAATTTTGAACTTTTTTGAAAATCCTAACAATTTTAAAATTCTGAACATTTTTTGAAAATTTAAACGAAATTTGTAATTCTGAATATTTTTTTGAGAACTGAAATAAATTTTGAAATTCTGCACATTTTTTGAGGCCCGGTGCGAGCATGGCTGCATCCGTGTACCCTATCTGGTTGTGCTCTACTCAGCATGGCTGAGAGGCCTTCCTGCATGAGATGGGCGGGAGAATATCTGGCAAGTCCCGCGCCCTAGTGGGCTCCCGGTGCTCTGAACTCGGTAGCATATTCTTAAATTTTTGAAAAATTCAAAAAAAGATCCATCACATAGACATGACACCAATGTATGTTGTCACAAAATTTAAAATCAAAATTCAAAACATAGCTTGAGAAACATAAATGACAAATTC
Organism: Aegilops sharonensis; assembly: GCA_904067115.1. NCBI lineage: Eukaryota > Viridiplantae > Streptophyta > Magnoliopsida > Poales > Poaceae > Aegilops > Aegilops sharonensis. The sequence goes on along the minus strand of LR880972.1, from coordinate 909,092,192 downwards.
GACTGTAAATAGTACACAACATAAGTTGGGTTTTAGATTTGGCTCATTATCACATTGATGTCAATTTTGTCATTTTTGTATCTCGAGCAATGTTTTGAATTTTGATTTGATTTTTTTGACAACATACATTGATGTTGGGTCAGTGTGTTAGATTTTTCTTCAAAAATTTTCGACCTGTTAAAAATATGCTACCTAGTTTGGAGCATCGGAAGCACCCTACGGGTGAGAGTAGAGATGGGCATAGTCGAGGTGAGCCCATACATCCTACCAAGCAGTCAAAAGAGGGTTCTACAAAGAACTTTTAAAGAACTTTTGAGCTCATGCACCTATCAAAGTCACCCTTAGAGCAACTCTAGTAGACCGCGCATCCCGCCGGTCCGCAAAACGCGCTTGCAGTTCACCAAAATCGCTTTTGCGGGCCGGCGCGGGCTGGTACAGATGCAGACCCCGCATAATGGACCCGTAAAAAAGCATACTCGCGGAATATGCTTTTTTACGGGTCGGCTTCTGCGGGTTCTAACCTGGCGCAGCTCCTCCCAGCCTGCAAAACTTAGATTTGCAACTTAAATTGGTCTAGCATAATGCTTTTCTTTGCTTTTGCAACAACATTAGATACAAAAGATATCATCAAATCCTGGCTAGAATAGCAAAACCAAAGAAAACAAGAACCACAAGTATGCATTTTAGAAGATTTTCAACATCCATAACTGCTCCCACTAGTTGAAGCAATATCTTCTTCATGCACTTATTGTTGATCTGTGGATTCTTGATCTTGCTTTCATCATTCTTCATCTTTTGTTTCATAGATGTAGACGTTGCTTCCCCTTTATTTGCACATGCCGCCGCATCATTGCCTTCAATTGTACTAAGGAGTGCACTAACATCTATTAAGTTTCTTTTCTATCAACAAATCAATGTATTGGCCTTCCCAATACCAAAATGAGCATCTAACGTCCTACATAAAACATTGAGCAAGCTCGAAGTGAGCTACCGCAATTGAACTAAAGAATGAGCTATGGAACAAGCTACCGCAAGTGTACGTACCCCGTCGTTTTCGCATTTGTAGAACATCCATCCGGGGTGCTTCGGCGTGCCCGAAGTGAGTCGCAGCACTTGGCGCGGGCAGTCGTCGCACTCTATGAGCAGCATCGGCAGGCCACAAAGACGCTGCGCGAGCGCCGAGCTCGGTGGACGGCCGGACGAGTCCATGCCCGCAAACCTTCGGCGGCGGCGGGCGGACGAACCAGTGCCTGCATGCGGCGATGCGCCCTTGCCTGCGCTGCGGGAGAGGCTCCTCGACCACTCCATTGCCTGGGGCAGCAACCGGCGGCGGCTGGAAAAGGCAAATTCGGCGGCCCGCGATGAAGTGCCGCAGATCTGCAAATCCGGCGGCCCGCCGACGCAGAGGGGGAGGGAGGGGAGGCCTCGTGTGCGTGGCGACCTTCCGGCATGCTCCTGCCGGCTGCCGTTGCCGGAATCTTGGGCGGCGGCTGGCGGCGGCGCGCGGGGGGAGAGGAGAGGTGGTTGGTGGGAGAAAGCGCGGGATGAAATGTCCCCCCATCAACCGCTTCCGCTTATATGCAGGGCACCGCAGCCGTGAGGCCGAAACCCGCGTTTTTCCGGGTTGGGGTTGGGATTTAGCCGCACCCCCTAAAATTTTTTGCGGGCCGGGGCGGGATGTGGGGTCTGATCAGACTGGATTTTTTGCCTCGACCTGCATTTTGGCGGTATTTTGCGAATTGGAGCGGAATGCGGGGTCTGCTAGAGTTGCTCTTAGCCGGTGGCATGTGAGCCTTGTCAGGCAGAAACCATCAGCTCTCTAGGCTTGGTTCTGGTTTTTCCGAGGCATTAAGTTGTGGATGCAAACCAAACTGACCCTAGATGACTTGATGCAGAAGACAAAATGCATCCGAGAAGCATGTATTTTGTTTTCAATCGAAATATGCTTTCAACTTTTGACCCGCTACCCATCCGTGTGAGTGCTGGTTGCGACTCGGTGCTATAGGCGCCGATGAGGCGAAAAATGCCAATGGTGGCCGCGCTGCAGGCAGGCCGGAATCTCGGCCGCTGCATGTGCACGGGGATGCGTGATGGCTTTGTATATGTCATGTATTTGGTTTGTTTTTGACCCGTATTGAACTCGGCTGGCCCCACGCACATGCGAAAGGCAGCTAGGCTCCTGCTCGTCTGACATGTATCCACAGGCACAACGACCGCAGGCTGAAGACCGGTACACACCCTTGTGCATGCATTCCGTGGAGGATTTTTGGCCAACGGAGCCCACTGGTTGCTCAAGTATGGACGTGGACCATTTTCGTCCAAGAAAGACACAAGTTTGTTCATCGTTAGCCCACCTTCCACTGATTACTTTTATATTGTTTCATGCTAATATGACTGTCTGTGGGGATTAGCAAGTGCTACAATGTTTTTTTCTCTAAAAAACATCACGACTAACTTGGCACTTGGGTTCTATCTGTTCTGCACGAAATAGCTTAGCATCATGTTTAGTGCTAAACTGCTAATGGTTTATGCGAAACAAGCAGATTATTCTCAATTAATCACGCCGGAACGCCATGTTCATGCCTAATGACCGATTTTGTGCTAGCGATTGCAGTTTTATGCGAGATGCCCCATTGATGTAACAGCTTTTCACCGCTCATCGCGGTTCACTTTCCCCCGCCCTGTCACGTCCGAGAATTTACTACGCGATCACATCAACCCACCCCTGTTGTCATCTCCCAGCTCACTGGTGCATGCCATGTAGTCATTCCATGCGCGCGAACAGGTCAGGGAAATGCAGCACGGTTACACCGTCGTTGTGTTTTAAAACCCTTACCACTAAACTTTGAACTCATGTTTTCATCAAGAAAAACAAAGCGTGCCACGTTAAGATGGCTGCGTGGAATGTTGATGTTTCATTTGCCAAGAAAATGTGTACTGACAATCTGATATGCTACAACGTCGTCATTGGCACACCAACATATTCATGGCAGGCTGCATAACTTAGCTTAATTAAGCCGGTTAGAGGCCAATCAATGGACGTAAAGTGAAACAGCGCCAGGGCCGGTGTGCACAGCTTTGAGCAGGCCGGTGCACTTTAAGCCGTGCTGTCCTGTCATGTCACCTCACCACAGTTTGATCAGCATTGCACAAGGCGTTGCAATTTACAGTGTGGTCAAGTTCACTAGCACGTAGCTACAGCAGCTGTCGCTAGGCGCGGGCACCACTCAAACTTCTGTCCAAGTACACGAACCAATTTCTTAATCGAACGACCAATCCAAAACCTTAGTCGAACCATTGATTTGTACACCAAGAATGGATGGTTACGGTTGGGAAAAGCAATTAACAACAGTTTGCCAGACGAAGATGATTCAAAACACTCCGTTACATAAATCATTAGACTACTCGGCCATCTCCCTTCTCGACATATTGCTCTCATTGACAATTGTTGTTTCTTCCTGTTAAGATTCGCCATACCTAACTAAGAGTCACCAAGGCATAAAAGCTCACACACGGGACGGTGTCATATACACTTCCATAGATTAAGCACAACATATGAATCATTTACAGTTTCCATCGACTGCTCGCAGAAAAGAGAATTTTACAAACAAGTTTCATAAGTCCTAAACCAATGCTTCACAAATTACTTATTCATATTCATCAGGAGTGTATGATCTAAAAATATATATCATTTACAAACAAGTTTCATAAGTCCTAAACCCTAAAACTTGATGTCACGAATGATTACTCATCATCGGGCCATTGAGAATCTGGTCACAGGTTCGCTGTGATATTGTAACGATAAACAGATACATCACATAAAAAAAACTTAAGCTAACACACAACATGTGTTGGTTTTGACTAATACACAGATCAAGTTCTACGCACAGAACTAGCAACCATGCATAATTGGAATACCCATCACCCACCTTAACAATTTGACATGGTTCACAATTGGTACAAATCCATTACAATAATTAGAAACATATACCCCAGTCGAATGGATCGCTGACAGGGAACTATTTTGCTGATTTGGCCAGAAGGCAATATTACAAGATCACAACAGTAGGAAAATGCATCAGATTAAACGCCTTCTACTTCAGGGTTCAGGAGGATACAGACCATATCAGCATGGTTTTGATCAAGAACAGAACAAAAATCACTTCATTAGAGGATGCTCCGAAGTAAGTTATGCAGTGAACAAAGAACAAGCAATCAAGCAATGCATTCAGACATGTCAAATTCATTTTGTGAATAAAGAAAACCCATCCATGCATCATCATATTTCTTCTAAAAATGTTTCTCGCACAAGGGGCACATAAGCCACAGAATTTGATTTTGTACGATACTGATTTCGGGAGTGAAATGTGGTTGTATTCAAAATCTAACCAAGAATAAGGCCGACACATACTATGTCCAGAATTAAAGGTTTTTTGGATCAGAACATTTTAATCTGAAATACCTTCTTGTCCAGCCACTTGTAGCTCCCCAACCAGCGTTTCCGGCAAGGGATGTGGCTTCGCCGGCTCGCCGCCACGGCACACTTGACCATCAACGATTGCTCAAGTCTGTGACTGCAGTGGGAAAGGGGTCAACAAAACAAACTGAAATCTATGGAACAGAAGATCTTTGCAATCAGTGGTAGGAATTTAAACTTTACCCAGCTTGAATGAAATAATTATCAACCTTGGATTAGCTCATCAAGAACAGAACACGAATGTTCAGATAATTAGTCAGGGGGAGATAATCAAGTTACAACCGCGTAGTACCGTAGACCAACTAATTAATCTGCAGCAAATCTGTACATTACTAGCACTTAGACACTGTAAAATCCAAATGCAGATATATATTCAGTTCTAGCTTTTCAGTACTGATGCAAAGGCTTTGTACAGAGCTTCGCCAAGTTGATCAAAAATCACCCGGGTGTAAACATTATTGGCACGCCTCTCGATTGGCAGGTTAGCTCTCAATGAAATTCCACTCTAGAAAAAAGAAAAGAAAAAGAAATGGTCAACACCAAACCAGAGCGAAACCCCACCGACGCTCGACAAATGAATT
>LR880972.1:909058337-909076054 GCA_904067115.1 Aegilops sharonensis | reverse complement strand
GAGTGGAAAAGTGAGCTAGAACTTTATGGATGCAGTGTCCAGAAACGGCAACCTAGTCTCTGCATTTTCAGACTCAATGAGAGCAAGTATGCAGCAAACTTTTGTAGGTGGCAGGGATCGTCAGTGTGCTATTTTGGCAAACCTATTTAAATACTCATTTACTAAAGGTTCCGGCAATAGTATGCTAATTTTGGCATGTGAACCCTGCCACTTTCTTCTGACCATAGCATGGATGGTAACTTCAGAAAAGAAAAGCATGGATGGTCAGTTAGCATCTGCCTATCACGCACAAGGTCCAAGATTGCATGGACCTAAAGCACATCTGGTGCTAACGCATGGTCACAGTACACGCACATATCATATTACCTGATTGATTCATTGATGCTAGTGGGTCAAGCCAGCTTATGCATGTCCGGATGTACCTAGCGTCCGAGCCTTAGTCCGTAAACTTGCTTTGGACAAATTCACACACAAATAATTATGAAGTTTTAATAGGAGGAGATCAGATGGAATTAAAACCTGGATTTTAATGTACTATTTCTAGCAACCATCAGTACCCCTCCACTACTTGGACCGCAATGCTCTGTAATCTTGCCACTTCGCCTCCTCCCTGTTCGTATTCGTCTTGTGCCCCGCTCGCGGCGGAGCCCTGCACGCGGACTGTGGTGTGCTCGCAGCGGTCATGGAGAGCAACGATTTTGTGGAGAGCAGCGCCCCCACGCCCGGGGCTGGTGGCGGTCGGCGTGCAACTGGCCAGTAGCATCCTCGTGGCGGTCGATCTGGTCGTGACCGGAATCGTGCTCACAGCCAGTGGAGTCCTTGCTGTGGTCGGCCTGCACGCGGTCAAAGTCATGCTCAGGAACGACGTGTCTGCTTCCAGCTAGCGGTGTCCTCGTGGTGGCCGGCATGCTTGCGACTGGTCGGCCTCCATACGAAGGACAGTGATCTCGCATCGGACCATGATCCGTTGCATGCTCACGTCGAGTTAGAGAAGTGTGGAGGGACCGAGGAGAAATGTGCAGTTTGGTCTGTTCATGCCTTCATGGTAGTACTACTCGATTTATACTTCTATAGTATGTCTCTGCTTAGGTTGGTCTGTTCAAAATCATGGATGTATTCTATTCTTCGCAGCTAATTTGGAAGCTATTCCATGGCGCCTATTCGGTTCAGGAGGGAACTGAAATTTTTTGTGCGTGAGAAGCTTGCATGCAACATGGAGAAAGAGAGAGAGAGAGAGTCTGCATGCAGCGACGAAAATGATGCCAGGGCTGAGAAGAGTCCATTTATTGCTGCCATCTTGTCTCATACATGCGCGCAATATTGTCTCAGCAAAATGTGCTTTATGCTGCATTCCGCATTTCGGCTGAAAGTTTTGGACCATGCATCCGTGAATTCGGGGCATGCTTGCACACGTTTTTGCCATTTAGTGCTCACCTTTCCATCTATGCATATACATACGGGCAACGTGTCATACTTTTGAATATTTTATTATAGTTTGCTAACTATGCCAACATAGTAAACTGCAGCCAGAGAGTGGCGATGTAGCGGACGGGCTCGCGTGCTCCTGTTGTGTGTGCCAATAGGACAAGGTCACGTGGGGCTGCAGTTATTGTTAATGGAGGATACTGGCTGGTATACGCGGAGCAAATAGTGCACATACGGTCATGAGTCCGCAGAATCTCCGTGAGAGAGTTAAGGAGAGCTCTGACGGCGTTTGTCAACTAGACGGAGAGCCCCCCGGTTGGATACTGGAGTAGCTTGCATCTTTGGGTGCGTCGCATGGTTTGGGACAGGTTCAAAATCTGTTGGATACAGTACAGCACGACTCCAACATTGCTGGACCTGAATGGCGTTCGCGAGGCCTGAGCCTGTCAACAGTGGATGGGAACAGTCAACGCGCAAAGACGACCCTCACGCATCGGGATGGACACAGAGTTAATTGGCTTCGTACTAGTGATGCGCTTGCTCCGATCTTGACGAGACTCCCAGTATTATTGTTATTAACAGCTTTGTAATTATGGATTCCGATTTTGACAGTCAATTGTTACTACCACACGGATTCAGAATTGGTCAAGAACGCTACACTATTNGTTGGATACAGTACAGCACGACTCCAACATTGCTGGACCTGAATGGCGTTCGCGAGGCCTGAGCCTGTCAACAGTGGATGGGAACAGTCAACGCGCAAAGACGACCCTCACGCATCGGGATGGACACAGAGTTAATTGGCTTCGTACTAGTGATGCGCTTGCTCCGATCTTGACGAGACTCCCAGTATTATTGTTATTAACAGCTTTGTAATTATGGATTCCGATTTTGACAGTCAATTGTTACTACCACACGGATTCAGAATTGGTCAAGAACGCTACACTATTATTGCATACTGATTTAACTGACAAACAAGTGAACATACATATTTTTCAAGAAATTCGCAGGGGCACACAGATGCCAAACCCTGCTCAGCTGCTCAATTGCCCCACGATTCGTTATGTAGTTGGATCCTGCACGAGGTCACAATAAGTTTTAAATTTTGACCATTGAAACTTACAATTTTGCGTCTGAAATTTTTTATTTTCTCGGCAACGAGTATCAGATTGCAGAGTTGAAACTTTAAGTTATTTTTTGCTCAGTCCCAGGTGCTAAAGTCGCGATTTTATCGGCCACTCGTACTAAGTTTCAAAAGTTAAAAATTAATATATTTTTTAAAAATTCGTCAAGATGTACTCAAAATGGATCTTACTTGAAAGGCCCCATGCCCCCATCACGGAAAACATGAATATCAAAACAAAAATTAATTTAAACTTTTTATTCAAAAGATATAAAAGTTAGAAAATTGAAAACAAAAGAAAAAACACGCGCGAGGGACTCGGTGTCCTCGCACCTGCGTGTCCCAAATCCTCTCACTTTTTTTTTCCAGCAAGCTAACATATGCAATATTTTTTTAAATGCAATTGTATAGAAGTTCCTTTTTCTTGCAAATAACTAAATGGAAGTTGCACCGGAATCACGTTCCTTCTGTTATAACTTAGCAATTTTGATTATTCACAACTAAAGTGAACACTATAACCAAAGCAATAATATAACGGCTCAGCCACTTCTGGAAATAGGCCCGCGTCCACCTTTATATATAAAGCATAAATCACAATACACTTTCCATCATGTCTTCAAGAACTTTGTTAACACTCATGTTTGCAACTACCATCAACTTTCATGTACCCTCAAATTCTAGACATGATCAGCTTGATAATACAACATCACTATAACTATATATGTCATTATTATTATTATTTTTGGAAATCTATGGAATATTAGAACTTGCCCATCAAACCAATCACAACAATGCTAGGTGAGTTGGAGGATTAGCGCAAATGAATATCTCTCTGCTATATGTTCATCTTTGAACACCCCAAATGCCCCTGCCTAATTATTTTGCCTTTCGAATTTAAAACTTCTATATGTTTTTAACCAAAATTTAAATTAAGTTTCATTTTCAGATTCATATTGCTTGTGACAAGGGCTTTCAAATAAGATCCATTGTAAATATGTTTTGGCGATTTTCTGTAAAAAAGATGTTAGTTTTCAATTGTTGAAACTTAGTGCGAACGAACGATAAAATCGCAAGTTTCAAAAACGCGAACATTAAAATCTGAATATTAATGCGAGCGAACAACAATATCGTAACTTTTCAAAAACTATGAACATCATAACTGTAAGTTTTAGATACTTCGAACTTTTTCGAGTTGAGATACTTAAAATTGGTGTGCCAAAACTTGGGGTCCATAAAATCGCCAGCGTGGCCGTCTTGTGGTGCTAAAAGAAGTGTGGCCATCTTGCTAAACAAATCAATGTGTGTGGTGGACGTCCGACCGACCACCATACTGACGAGGGGTGCTGCCGTGCACGCGTCCAACATTATACACATGTGGGTACAGGTAGTATACGCCGTCTCTACGGTGACGTCCGTCACCTCTTCCGTCCGTTATTCGCATTAAACAAGCCACAGTACACGTCCTAAAATACAGCAGGCGGCCAACATCCCGAAGCGAAGGAACGACTCACGATTCCGTGAGTAGGCGAGCCCGTCCACGCCCATGCATTTTTGACTGCAGACCATCCTTTCCCTCTGCCGTAGACATANACCGACCACCATACTGACGAGGGGTGCTGCCGTGCACGCGTCCAACATTATACACATGTGGGTACAGGTAGTATACGCCGTCTCTACGGTGACGTCCGTCACCTCTTCCGTCCGTTATTCGCATTAAACAAGCCACAGTACACGTCCTAAAATACAGCAGGCGGCCAACATCCCGAAGCGAAGGAACGACTCACGATTCCGTGAGTAGGCGAGCCCGTCCACGCCCATGCATTTTTGACTGCAGACCATCCTTTCCCTCTGCCGTAGACATAAACGGCCATTTGACACCTCCATGGACCTACTCACTCCATGACACCTCGTCCGGTTCCATGAAGGTCGGATGCCGGTTCTTTGCAACTCTTAGTTCGGTTCAAAGTGTAGTTTCGGCGGTTCTTCATCGCGAACCCACCCACTCACTCCATGTCACCTTGTCCGGTTCCATGGAGGTCGGATGCCGGTTCTTTGCAACTCGTATTTCGGTTCAAAGTGTAGTTTTGAGGTTCTTCATCGCGAACCCACCCAGTCAGTCCATGTCACGTCTTCCGGTTCCTTGAAGGTCAGATGCCGGTTCTTTGCAACTTGTATTTCACTTCGATGTGTAGTTTCAACGGTTCTTCATCGCGAACCCACCTACTCACTCCATGACACCTCGTCTGGTTCCATGAAGGTCGGATGCCGGTTCTTTGCAACTCTTGGTTCGGTTCAAAGTGTAGTTTCGGCGGTTCTTCATCGCGAACCCACCCACTCACTCCATGACACCTCGTCTGGTTCCATGAAGGTCGGATGCCGGTTCTTTGCAACTCGTATTTCGGTTCAAAGTGTACTTTTGAGGTTCTTCATCGTGAACCCACCCAGTCAGTCCATGTCGCGTCGTCCAGTTTCTTGAAGGTCAGATGCCGGTTCTTTGTAACTTGTATTTCGCTTCGATGTGTAGTTTCAACGGTTCTTCATCGCGAACCCACCTACTCACTCCATGACACCTCGTCCGGTTCCATGAAGGTCGGATGCCGGTTCTTTGCAACTCTTGGTTCGGTTCAAAGTGTAGTTTCGGCGGTTCTTCATCGCGAACCCACCCACTCACTCCATGTCACCTTGTCCGATTCCGTGGAGGTCGGATGCCGGTTCTTTGCAACTCGTATTTCTGTTCAAAGTGTAGTTTTGAGGTTCTTCATCGCGAACCCACCCAGTCAGTCCATGTCACCTCGTCCGGTTCCTTGAAGGTCGGATGCCGGTTCTTTGCAACTTGTATTTCGCTTCGATGTGTAGTTTCAACGGTTCTTCATCGCGAACCCACCCACTCACTCCATGTCACCTTGTCCGGTTCCGTCAAGGTTGGATGTCGGTTCTTTGCAACTCGTATCTCGGTTCAAAGTGTAGTTTCGAGGTTCTTCATCGTGAACCCACCCAGTCACTCCATGTCTCCTTGTCCGGTTCCTTGAAGGTCGGATGCCGGTTCTTTGCAACTTGTATTTCGGTTCAAAGTGTAGTTTCAGCGGTTCTTCATCGCGAACCCACCTACTCACTCCATGTCACCTCGTCCGGTTCCGTGGAGGTCGGATGCCGGTTCTTTGCAACTCTTGGTTCGGTTCAAAGTGTAGTTTCGGCGGTTCTTCATCGCGAACCCACCCACTCACTCCATGTCACCTTGTCCGATTCCGTGGAGGTCGGATGCCGGTTCTTTGCAACTCGTATTTCTGTTCAAAGTGTAGTTTTGAGGTTCTTCATCGCGAACCCACCCAGTCAGTCCATGTCACGTCCTCCGGTTCCTTGAAGGTCGGATGCCGGTTCTTTGCAACTTGTATTTCGCTTCGATGTGTAGTTTCAACGGTTCTTCATCGCGAACCCACCTACTCACTCCATGACACCTCGTCCAGTTCCATAAAGGTCGGATGCCGGTTCTTTGAAACTCTTGGTTCGGTTCAAAGTGTAGTTTCGGCGGTTCTTCATCGCGAACCCACCCACGCACTCCATGTCACCTTGTCCGGTTCCGTCAAGGTTGGATGACGGTTCTTTGCAACTCGTATCTCGGTTCAAAGTGTAGTTTCGAGGTTCTTCATCGTGAACCCACCCAGTCACTCCATGTCTCCTTGTCCGGTTCCTTGAAGGTCGGATGCCGGTTCTTTGCAACTTGTATTTCGGTTCAAAGTGTAGTTTCAGCGGTTCTTCATCGCGAACCAACCTACTCACTCCATGACACCTCGTCCGGTTCCGTCAAGGTCGGATGCCGGTTCTTTGCAACTCGTATTTCGGTTCGAAGTGTAGTTTCAACGGTTCTTCATCGCGAACCCACCTACTCACTCCATGTCACCTCGTCCGGTTCCGTGGAGGTCGGATGCCGGTACTTTGCTACTCGTATTTCGGTTCAAAGTCTAGTTTCGACGGTTCTTCATCGTGAACCCACCCAGTCAGTCCATGTCGCGTCGTCCAGTTTCTTGAAGGTCAGATGCCGGTTCTTTGTAACTTGTATTTCGCTTCGATGTGTAGTTTCAACGATTCTTCATCGCGAACCCACCTACTCACTCCATGACACCTCGTCTGGTTCCATGAAGGTCGGATGCCGGTTCTTTGCTACTCGCATTTCGGTTCAAAGTCTAGTTTCGACGGTTCTTCATCGTGAACCCACCCAGTCAGTCCATGTCGCGTCGTCCAGTTTCTTGAAGGTCAGATGCCGGTTCTTTGTAACTTGTATTTCGCTTCGATGTGTAGTTTCAACGATTCTTCATCGCGAACCCACCTACTCACTCCATGACACCTCGTCTGGTTCCATGAAGGTCGGATGCCGGTTCTTTGCTACTCGCATTTCGGTTCAAAGTCTAGTTTCGACGGTTCTTCATCGTGAACCCACCCAGTCAGTCCATGTCGCGTCGTCCAGTTTCTTGAAGGTCAGATGCCGGTTCTTTGTAACTTGTATTTCGCTTCGATGTGTAGTTTCAACGATTCTTCATCGCGAACCCACCTACTCACTCCATGACACCTCGTCTGGTTCCATGAAGGTCGGATGCCGGTTCTTTGCAACTCGTATCTCGGTTCAAAGTGTAGTTTCGAGGTTCTTCATCGTGAACCCACCCAGTCACTCCATGTCTCCTTGTCCGGTTCCTTGAAGGTCGGATGCCGGTTCTTTGCAACTTGTATTTCGGTTCAAAGTGTAGTTTCAGCGGTTCTTCATCGCGAACCAACCTACTCACTCCATGACACCTCGTCCGGTTCCGTCAAGGTCGGATGCCGGTTCTTTGCAACTCGTATTTCGGTTCGAAGTGTAGTTTCAACGGTTCTTCATCGCGAACCCACCTACTCACTCCATGTCACCTCGTCCGGTTCCGTGGAGGTCGGATGCCGGTACTTTGCTACTCGTATTTCGGTTCAAAGTCTAGTTTCGACGGTTCTTCATCGTGAACCCACCCACTCACCCCATGTCACTTCGTCCAGTTCCGTGAAGGTCGGATGCCGGTTCTTTACAACTCGGAAACTGTCAAGTGTGAGAGATAATACTAGCTGCCGTTTAACAACACTAGCTCCAGCAAAAAAAACTAGCTCCAAGCAAATAAACTACTACTCTTTAATTTAAAGGTGCAAGTCCCAATCTCTCTCCTCTTTAATTACCCAAGCCCCAATGAGTTAGGTGCATGAAGAAATTAAAAAGAGCATGTGTAGAATGTTATTGGTCTTGGTTACCGTGTGACGAGAGAGAAACTTTTTTTCTACTTTAAAGTGTATTGAGAAGATAGAAGTACACTCTTCAGTAGACGGAGGGAGCAGTTGTCTATTAAGTTTTTATTTAATGGCCAGTTCAAAATACTAGTTTGCATGCAAGCAGTGCTTCCATTCTCTACCAAAAATACAAAAGAGAAAAGAGGCCAAACTCCAGAGCGAGTGGCTGGTAGCCAATGCTGCATTGGCGTGCTCTCGGAGACTGAAACACTACGTGTGTTGTTCAAATGCAGACTCAACTTTTCTGTGTGTGCGTTTATGTAGTGTGGCGTTCTCTCCCTTGGGCCATCTGGTAGCAGGACCAGTTAAAATTTCTGAACCAAGGTCGAGACACCGAATGGATTGCTCGGCTTCTGGAGGAGTAGACTAGTTGGGCTTTTAGCTGGCCCCGCTGCGTGAGTGCGATCATTGGCCGCCCCCTCGTTGTCTAAGCGATTACTTCCAAGGGGAGCTGACCAAAAAAACTGCCACGACATCTCTGAACCCTGGATTCCATTAGCCACGGGCCTGGCCGTTCGTTTCGCTGGGTGAGCATTGACTTTTGTTCCAGCAAATCCGGTGTCTTTTCTACCGCCCATCGTTATTATATACTGTAGTACGCTGTAGAAGAGCGGGCATCTCCGCTTTGGGCCCTCTGAGATGGATGCCAGCCCGGATAAGGAACAAGACTAGAAGACAATACTGCTCCCATGCAGGGCATCACCAGAGCATGTGAGCTAGGTACAGCAGGATAGGTGGCAGTTTCCCATGATCCGCATGCATGTATGGAAATGACCACGTCGCACGAGCCGGAGTCCACCACGGAAGGGCATATGGCAGTTGGCCACTGGGTGCATGCGGCTCTGGACGTGACCACGTCCCTTGCACCGCTGAGCGACGACGTAGCTGGAGATGGAGACTACCCAGAAGATGGCCTCGTACACGAGAATGAAGGAGCGTTGCAGGACGCTCCTTTGTGTTGCACATCATGAACGCGTTCTGTATTGTAGAGCGGCACGACGTGTCGATACTTGAGCTTACGTGTACGGAAAGTTCGGAACATAGACAAAAACCTTTTTTTTGAACTTCCAGCTGTTTGTGGCGTGCCGATGGGGGCTGGTATATGTTGAAAGGGGGAATCGATACAGTTTTGGTGCTCTCAGCCGTGCATGACTCTCCGTACAGAAAACGTGGCCACGGGAGAGGAGCTGCATGTGCACCCTTTTTCTATTCTGCTCCTTTTTATTCAGATATTCTCTTTCAAATTAACGGCCCATACCTGAGTCCTTAGCATCTGCGGTGTCCGAAAAAGGTGTCCTTTAATTGTTTTTGTTTATATCAATGTGCTGAGCTTGGGTAATCCGAACATTTTAATGTCTGTATTGATATTTTTGAGCTGTTTTCAATATTTATTCTGCGTTTTCAGGGGTTTATATTCACGTCAAAAATATAGACCATTTGGGGTGCGCCCAACCGACAGCGCACGACCGTAAGCGGACGATCGTGTTCGTTTTCCCACTCCAAACAGACGAAAAGTAAACAAAATGGATATCCGTTTAGGGTCGTGCGATTGGATTTGCCCTAATAGACTGTCTCCGTGCCTCGGCGGAACGTGAGAAAATCGAACTTCCATGTATCCGTCCGCGCAACAAAGGCAGTGGATGCTCTAAGCGTTTTGTGGTTGTCACAAGCAGTACTTGGCATCTATAAATAACGTTGTTAGTTAATTACATTGTGTATGTGCATCTGCTCATTGAACAGCTGCCATAGTTGCCACACCGTTTACTTGGTGCAAACAAAACGCACGAGCGTGCGATAAGGGATCTCCCCTGGCCACGGGTAATACATCCTGATTCTTGGTCAAAATGTCTTAAACCACAAATGGTCAGGTTCAGAATCGCATCCGTGTGTCATTGTTAAGCGTGCAGTACCCATTTTGAGTTCGTTTGGCGTGTATTGCCCCAGTACGTCGTGTTCATACGCTGACACATCTGACCGCGTGCCCTGGTTTCGCGGCTTTAGTTTAAGCATGGGTGTTGCACCCCGTCAGACTGTAGCGGCAGCATGCTCTGTGTTTGTCGCATTAGTAGTTCTCGCTTCTGGGCGGGGAGCTGCCAAAACACACATCATCCTTGGGTAAAAAACGTTGCCGTGCTAGAAACCAACACAACCCACACCATCGATGGAGAATGTGTGCTCCCCCGTGTCGTTTACCTCTGACTCAAACAACTGTCGTTCATGCCACTGACACACTGTGTTATTGAGCGCACACGGGCCATGGTCGGACGAGGAGAATCGCCTCCGAGCCACCGCACTGGTTGACCCACACGCAGGGAAGAAAGCCATCCTCGCCAAATTCGCTGATATTCAGAGCGTGGCTGTTGTGTGTCCATCCTCTCCGTGCAGAACTTCCTCGTCCGTTTCATGAAGTTACTTGATTATCTAATCCTGTGTAGCAAATGTATTTTTCAGTATTCTTTATTCACATTTTGACTATGCAGAAACTTTTCGTTTATGGAGTACTTAGTAAGCTAGGTCTATTAGACTGATAGCACCGCAGTCAACAAGCTTTGTGCGCTGCAGTAGATGCCATCCTGCCAGGAGCTAAACTTTCCATTTTCTCGGAAAGGAACTGATTTCTACTAGAGCGTAAAATTCAGAGTACACAAATAGATCAAGTGCATCCATAATTCCTTAGTACAGTAGTACAGAGCAAGGCAGGATTTGTATGGCGCCCACGTTATAACCAGTGATTCTAAAATAACAACCAAAATGGTTTTGCTTCTTCATGTACAAAACCACACCAAATGAACTAAATGAGGGAATCAACTCTTGAACAAATTTTTATCCAGGGAAAAGACGTGCATTCTTTTCTAGCATTCCATCAAACAGTGTTTTTTTGAAAGACATTCCATCAAACAGTTAACGCGCAGTTTAAACTAGAGAACAAATCGCACGGACTGCAGAGAGTAACATTCAGTCAAAACTAATTCAGTTGGACCATAACAAATACATCAGTGCAGACAAATATAGAACATGCCGTGGGAGTTGAAGCTACTACTCTGACCGCTACAGCTTGCTGTTCCCTCTCCAAGACAACCAACTAAAAACTCTGTTTCGAAAAAAACAACAACTTAAAAATCATAGGGGAGAAGCAAGAACAGCAGAAAAGAGGCAAGACCTCTGGCTCCTGCAGCTTGTCCTTCCCTCTCCAACACATGACCTATCCACGGAACACCATTCCTGTGATTATCCAAAATCCGTTTCATTGCTTGTCTCATCTCATGCTCTCAACAACCAACACCAAAATAGAATTTAACCATGCATTAACCACTAACACTTGTAGGGAGCTCCAATAAAGAAGGGAGGATATTCAGAAATTGATTAAGGGAAAGCAAACAACTTTCCAAAGTCTAATGAACTTCCAAAAACACATCAAACACCAAAGAGTTCAAGCATTTGTTCAGAACGATCAGAAACCTATGGATCAGTTGAAGATTCAGAGCAAAAGCTTAAATTTAGAGCTCCAAACCTATGAAAGCAAAACGCTAAGCTAGGAAAAAAAAATCAGGCTCAAGTTATGTTTGGGGCCACCTCCATCTTGAATTTTCTCATGCGTGGCCTCGTCTTCCTCCTCACGACCCCAGTTCTGTGCATGGCGAGCATAAGGCAGCACCAGCATGATTCTTGGTGAAGCATGGCGACCTCGAGGCAGAAGCTTGGGACACCAGACCACATCTACGGCCAGTCACCTGCATCATCAAATCCAAAATGCATCACACAGGAAACCAAACAAAAAAACATTGGGACACCAGAGCAGGCCTGGATCAGGGAGCAGGCGAGGGGGAAATTCAGAACAACAACATTACAGTCAGAGGGCCATAGTTAGGAACACAAAAGTTTAGATATACATCCGCAGACAAACTAGAAAGAATTGGATTCATTCAACGTCCTGGTAAGTAATCTAGAAAGAATTGGAGTAGTAGTAATCTGGCTACTACTACTTTTGCAGCTTGACGTCCTATCCAGCCCAAGCAACCACAAAATCACACGCCAACCAATAATCAAAGGGAAGAAGCAAGAAGTTCGAGCACAAAAAAACAGGCCTTTTCGCAATGCCGCCAAGTTGGATCGCGGAGTAGCTGTGGACCAGGAGGAGGCCGTGAGAGGCCAGCAGTAAGCAGTACAGGTCGTGCCCACCGTCAACCCTCCCGAGTAAGCCTGCGACAGGCCCTGCGTCTCCCGCCAGTTGGAGGAGACGGCCACAGCGTCCAGCACTACGGCAGCCTGGGGCCCTGGTCTCCCCGGATCAAGCTCGGCGAGGTTGATGACGATATCGACGTGCCCCGTCTCCCCATCTCGCTGGTATTTGTGCAGCATAAGAGGGAGGGATCCCGTTGGGTAGCATGATGAAGGGATGGGGAGCACCGAGATGAGGGTGGGAGAGGGTTGAGGCGGTGCGACTAGCCGGGATGGTAGAGGTGGCTCGTTGTGGAGGGGAAGGGTGAGAGGGTTGGGGGCGGCGGGATCTGGATGGCATGGANTGGGACACCAGAGCAGGCCTGGATCAGGGAGCAGGCGAGGGGGAAATTCAGAACAACAACATTACAGTCAGAGGGCCATAGTTAGGAACACAAAAGTTTAGATATACATCCGCAGACAAACTAGAAAGAATTGGATTCATTCAACGTCCTGGTAAGTAATCTAGAAAGAATTGGAGTAGTAGTAATCTGGCTACTACTACTTTTGCAGCTTGACGTCCTATCCAGCCCAAGCAACCACAAAATCACACGCCAACCAATAATCAAAGGGAAGAAGCAAGAAGTTCGAGCACAAAAAAACAGGCCTTTTCTCAATGCCGCCAAGTTGGATCGCGGAGTAGCTGTGGACCAGGAGGAGGCCGTGAGAGGCCAGCAGTAAGCAGTACAGGTCGTGCCCACCGTCAACCCTCCCGAGTAAGCCTGCGACAGGCCCTGCGTCTCCCGCCAGTTGGAGGAGACGGCCACAGCGTCCAGCACTACGGCAGCCTGGGGCCCTGGTCTCCCCGGATCAAGCTCGGCGAGGTTGATGACGATATCGACGTGCCCCGTCTCCCCATCTCGCTGGTATTTGTGCAGCAGAAGAGGGAGGGATCCCGTTGGGTAGCATGATGAATGGATGGGGAGCACCGAGATGAGGGTGGGAGAGGGTTGAGGTGGTGCGACTAGCCGGGATGGTAGAGGTGGCTCGTTGTGGAGGGGAAGGGTGAGAGGGTTGGGGGCGGCGGGATCTGGATGGCATGGATAACGAGCGAGAGAGAGAGCAACGGGGTGGATAAACGAGCTATAAGAGGAATTATCCATCGATCACTTAAAAGAAGAAAATGCAAATGGGGAAAGGTGAGGGAGCAGATCCCAACACATATGGGCGTCCGTGATTGCAATCTCTGTGGTGAAACTTTATATCTTTGCTTTTTCAGAACCTTATCTGTCCAAAGGTGCGAATCTTGATGCATATGAACGGTTCTGATAACCACCACCCTAACAAGTCTTGATAGCAAATCCATGTTCTATATATATATATATATATCTATATATATATATATATATCTATATATATATATATATATCTATATATATATATATATATCTATATATATATATATATATCTATATATATATATATATATCTATATATATATATATATATCTATATATATATATATATATCTATATATATATATATATATCTATATATATATATATATATCTATATATATATATATATATCTATATATATATATATATATCTATATATATATATATATATCTATATATATATATATATATCTATATATATATATATATATCTATATATATATATATATATCTATATATATATATATATATCTATATATATATATATATATCTATATATATATATATATATATAGACACACACACACACATAAACACTATTCTGATCACGGGATCAGAATAATATTCTAATCACAACCTGAACTACCTGTAATGCGCCTGAATTTCCCTCTGTACGAACCCGACCTTCGGGCTATCTTCGCAACCGTGGCTTCCCCCGTGAATTATTCTGGTTAGTCATGTTCAATATGATATTAGTGTAATCTAGAAATGTTTTTAGCAACTAAATACCAGTTTTAAATAGGAATCTCGCTTGTTGACGGATTTTGTTCCCGGGTCATGATGAAATTGCGTTTTTTGCAATTTTACTGCCTGAGTTATTTGACCTGAACTTCTCCGAGTGCTAGGTTGAACTTCCGCCAACATTGCCCAAATGGGGCTTGCGATATACCGTTGGAAATCTATGCACACCAGTATCATGACCCAAGTTAAATTTTTGGCAAAATGTAAGCGGTTTAAGAGCAGTTTTGACAACCATTTTTTCTTCAAACAAAAAACGTAAATGTTATTTTCGATCGCATTTCTAAACCGTTTATCGGAATGAGGCAAATAATATGGCGTTGGAAAGCTGCTGTAAAACCGCTCCTTCCACATGTTGAAAGTTTTATCTAATTACTTATAGTTAAATAGTAATATGGAAAATCGTAAACTTTCGTAAACCGAACAGCCGAGTTAGTATTTTTAATGGCATTTCTAAACGGCTAATCCAATTGAGGCAAATGATACGGCGTTGGAAAGCATATGAAAATGTGCTACTTTGTATTGTTGAAAGTTTTTTCTAATTTTGAGCTGTTTAAAAGTAATTCAGAAAACGGTACAAGTTCCACCGAGTTCGTATTTTCGAGCTAATTTTTAACGTTACGTCTGAATGCAGCAAATGATATGGCGTTGGAAAGGTTGAGAAAATGCGAAACTTTTTGGTATATATATTATTTCTCCCAATTCATTACGGTCTTATGTCAATTATAAAAATGGCTAAAAATGTATTTCGCTGTAATTTTTACAAATTTTATCGGAATGGGGCAAATAATATACCGTTAAAAAGCTACGAAAAATGCGAAACTTTTTCATGTCGATGGTTTTCTCTGATTCCTAGCTGTTTTCAACCAATTTCGAAAACGGCGGGATCATTCGTTCTGCCTTTATCGCGAAATAGATTCTTCAAAAATGCACAACATGAAAAACTTAAACTTCTCGGCATGTTTACTTGAACTTCACTCTATTTTCACGTGCTTTCTTTGCTCGTAGCTCTCGATCCACTCACCAGAATTGAGCAAGTGATATATACCGATGGAAAGCTGATGTAAACACACAACTTTCCTGTGTTGATCAGTTTTTCATACTCGTGACGATTTTAATTTTTTTTCTTCTGAAATTCATTCTGCGTAGTTGTTGAACTTCCTGTTGTTTTCACGTTGAACTTCGGTGATGTATTTTCGTTTGTAATTTTCTCATTCATTCGTCAATGTTACACAATTGATATTCCTTTTGTAGAAATCTCTCTCACAATAATTTTTTTAAATTTCTCCGATCGAGGACTTGAACTACACAAATGATATTCCTGCCGTTTTGAAGTAAATTGTAAAATAACGAGATCATGATTTTTGCCTTCATCGTGAATGGAAAAGCACTGCGCGAAGTAGTTGAACTTCTCGGGCATGTCTGTTTGAACTTCATTCTGTTTTTGACGTGCTGTTTTTTGCACTGCGTGAAGTAGTTGAACTTCTGGGGCATGTCCGTTTGAACTTCACTCTGTTTCACTTTATTGTATTTTTGTTATATGGAATACACACCATGTAATACGTGAACTTTCGGTTGTTATCACTTTGAACTTCTCTCTGGTTTGAGAGAATTATTTTAAAACGCAAAAAACAACATATGTTTTTATGTATTTTTGGACATCTAAATATGCGGTGAACCTCTCTCACAAGAATTGTTTAAACTTTTCCTCGCCGAGCACTTGAACTTCTAGCAACCATTTTTTTCGTTTATGAGGTGTTTTTAAAAGTGCAAAAAACGGTGTTGTGTTTTTTATTATTTTGAACAGGTAAATCCCAGGTTTTAATAAACTCCGAACTTCTCTGTTTTTTTTTCAAACTGGGTCATGTTCGACATTTTTAATTCCTTGAAGTTTTGCAAATTTATAAACTTTTTCCAAATATATGTTTTTAATTTGTGAACTTTTTTATTATTTTGAAATTTTATTCCCAATGGTCAACGGTCAACTGGTCTACCGGTCAACTTGAAAACAAACCAGAAAAAAAACCTAAGCAAGGAAACAGTAGTGTAGGATTTGGATGGGCTGGCCCATACGAGCTGCTTCAAGTTGTATAGAGACATGCAAAGCGGCGTCTGAAGCGATGTATAGGCGCAAATCCTATTTGGCGCATATGCGCCGGTTCGCCAACCGGCGCCTGCATGCGCATCGAATTGGGCTCGGCCCATCTTGCTACCTCGTATCTGTTTTCTAAAACGAAAAAAGGACATGCCCTAGGGTGGATCGAACCAGCGACCTCCTGCTGGAGGGGAGACTGCACTAACCACCAGACAGCAGCCCTATCATGTGCGCAATTGCCCTTCTTCACATTTTTCTTCTACGTCCTTCCCTCTTTTCTCCTTTTCCATTTTCTTTTTATTTGGAACTATTTTGTTCGGTTTTCTATTTTTTTTCGCCAAATCGAATGAACTTTTTTCAAAACTCGATGAACTTTTTTTCAAACTCGATGATCTTTTTTGAATTCGATGAACTTTCTTAAAACCGATGAACTTTTTTCGAATTCGATGAACTTTTTTCAAAACCGATGAACTTTTTTCGAATCTGATGAACTTTTTTTTGAATTTGATGAAATTTTTTTGAATCCGATGAACCTTTCTTCGAATTCGGTGAACTTTTTTCAAAGTCAATGAATTTTTTTGAAAATTGATGAACCTTTTTCATTTT
Source organism: Aegilops sharonensis (assembly GCA_904067115.1). Taxonomy (NCBI): domain Eukaryota; kingdom Viridiplantae; phylum Streptophyta; class Magnoliopsida; order Poales; family Poaceae; genus Aegilops; species Aegilops sharonensis. Next base: position 909,059,373 of record LR880972.1, on the reverse strand, counting down.
TTTGAACTTTCCTTAAAATTTGATGAACTTTTTTTTTGGATTTATGTTTTCTTTTTTGAGATAATTTATATTGAGTATATATTAATGTTTTACTGCACGAAAAGGTTAACTAGAACTGTTTTCTTGTTGTAGACAGCAAAGTTAGTTTTTTCTAGTGGTTAGTTTGGCGCACTAGCAACAAAGCGATCCTGAGTTCGAATCCCCAGCGATCCTCAGTTTTTATTGCTTTTTTACTTCAACAGCGAACGAGTGCAAGCGCACGTTGGACCGGCCCATGCCAGCGACGCTGCAGGCGCCAGCTCGTTAACGGGCGCCTGCAGCCACTAGTGCAGAACCGGGCAATAGCACCGGTTCGTAAGGCCCTTTAGTGCCGGTTCCACAACCGGCACTAAAGTGTGGTCACTAAACCCCCCCCCCCCTTAGTACCGGTTCAGCATGAACCGGTGCTAAAGGCCAACCACGTGGCACGAGGCAGCTCCGGGGGCCGGGAGCCCTTTAGTACCGGTTGGTAACACCAACCGGTACTAAATGTTTGTGGGTTTTGTTTTATTTTTTATTTTTCAATTAAATTTGTGTTATCAATTTAATTCTTTTTCGTTTGCTGGTATTTTACGATACTACACATTGTACACGTTATGCATATATATATATATATATATATATCATCAATGTCTCACAAACCATCATATTAATTAATTCACACATACACACATGTATAGCTATATACAATTTCTCCTACATATGCATGTTGCCTTCGGAGCCAGTGGCATTAGCCTAATTGGTGCCTTCGGAGCACGATGGGGGCGGTAGCGGGTAATAGTATTCTCCCTTCGGATTTATGACCTGGTCGAGCAAAAATCCCGCTATTTCCTCTTGAAGTGCTTCTACGCGCTCCATTTCTAGGAGCTTCTCCCGCACCTCTGTGAACTGTTAAGAAGGAGATCAATATGCATGTGTATTAGTTGTGTGACTAGATATCGATAATGGTGTAAAAATTGTGAATAGTGTTTTGACAAGCGTACCCATTCCTGTCTTT
>LR880972.1:909025008-909044842 GCA_904067115.1 Aegilops sharonensis | reverse complement strand
GATAAAAATATCTATGTCAACTTGATGGGCATAATTTGTCATAAACACGAAATGCAACAAATAGTTTTAAAAGAGAATATACCACATCCGAATCATAACAAGGACGAGGGCCGACGGGGACGGATATCAAAACCATGGCACTATGTATAACAAACAATGTACGGGTAAGATAATTATTATACGAGTAACTATATATCCAAATCACACAAACATCAATTTTTTTATATAAAATTTCATGAACAAGAGGCTCACCACAAGGTGGTGCCGGCGACGGGACGGTGCGGGCGATCGACGGTGGTTACGACAGAGATTTAGAAGGCACTAAGTAAACCACACCTACATATGCAAACTAAGTGTTATTTTGACCTAAAATTGCATATAAATCAAATACTAGCACATATATGTATTTCCTCCCAAATTACTAAACTCACAAATTAATAACTATATAAAGCATTGCAAGAGCTAATCTAGCAATGAGAGATGAAAGGACAAAGTTGCTAACCTTTGTGATCACCTGAATGGATGGGGGCCTTCAAATCCTGACAAATTTTGGGCAAAATGTGTGATGAGCTCGAGGGGAGAAGAGGAAGAACAGAGAGGAGAGGAGAGGGGAAAGGGGGAAGAACAGAGCGAGCTGGACGTTATATGCAGGAGGACCTATAGTACCGGTTCGTGGCACGAACCGGTACTAAAGGTGCTGGAGGGGGCCCAGACTGACAACATCCTGCCACCACCCTCATTATTACCGGTTCGTGGCACGAACCGGTGCTAAAGGTTAGCCACGAACCGGTACTAATGAGAGCGGCCCGGCTAGCCGTTGGAACCGGCACTAATGTATACATTTGTGCCGGTTCTAATACAAACCGACACTAATGTGCTTCACGTTTGACCCTTTTTCTACTAGTGAGCACTGACTAGGAGCTCCCATGTATAGGATCCATGGAGGCATGTCTTATCTAGAACAGAAACAGGGAGAACGATGGAGTGGAGCGGCGTCATCGTTGGAGATTCAGTTGAAAAGAAGTAGCTAGAGCTAGCTGGGGTTTGATCATTTAGAAAGACTAGCACATATGCCTGTGCGTTGCAATAGGGAGAAAAGAATATCATATGTTCCTAGTATAACAAGCATTACTCAAGACGCTCTACTAATCTATATCCTTTATTTTAGTATGACATCTCACCTGTGTCACAAGTTATACTCTTTCTAATCCTTGTTGATAGTGGTTGCGGTGTTCATGTAATAGCAACATGTTGAGTAATGTTGCATGGAAAACAAAAAATTTCTACGCACACGCAAGATCTATCTATGAAGATGCATAGCTACGAGAGGAGAGAGTATGTCTACGTACCCTTGTAGACCGTTAAGCAGAAGCGTTTATCAATGCGGTTGATGTAGTCGTACACCTTCATGATCCAATCGATCAAGCACCGAAGGTGCAACACCTCCGCGTTCAGCACACGTTCAGCTCAATGACGTCCTCGCCTTCTCGATCCAGCAAGAGAGGCGAAGTAGTATATGAGTTCCCGCAGCACGACGGCGTGATGACGGTGGTGGTGAACTTGTTCTCGCAGGGCTTCGCCGTGCACTGCAGAAAACTTGACGGAGGATGAAACCGGGGAGAGGGGCGCCGCACGGCTCGTGGATTGTCATAGGTGTGTGGCGCCCCCTCCTACGTGCTTTCTTTGCTCGTAGCTCTCGATCCACTCACCGGAATTGAGCAAGTGATATATCGATGGAAAGCTGATGTAAACACACAACTTTCCCGTGTTGATCATTTTTTCATACTCGTGACGATTTTAATTTTTTTCTTCTGAAATTCATTCTGCGTAGTAGTTGAACTTCCTGCTGTTTTCACATTGAAATTCGGTGACGTATTTTCGTTTGTAATTTTCTCATCTATTCGTTAGTACACAAATGATATTCCTTTTGTAGAAATCTCTCTCACAATAATTTTTTTAAATTTCTCCGACCGAGGACTTGAACTTACACAAACGATATTCCTGCCGTTTTGAAGTAAATTATAAAATGACGAGATCATGATTTTTGCCTTCATCATGAATGGAAAAGCACTGCGTGAAATAGTTGAACTTCTCGGGCATGTCTGTTTGAACTTCATTCTGTTTTTGACATGCTGTATTTTGCACTGCGTGAAGTAGTTGAACTTCTGGGGCATGTCTGTTTGAACTTCACTCTGTTTCAGTTTATTGTATTTTAGTTATATGAAATACACACCATGTAATACGTGAACTTCTAGTTGTTATCACTTTGAACTTCTCTTTGGTTTGAGAGAATTATTTTAAAACGCAAAAAACAACCACTACTAGGAAAAAGGCTACTAGCAGCGCGGGTACCCACGCTACTAATAAGGCGCTACAACTAGTAGTTAGTAGTAGCGCGGGTGAAACCCACGCTACTACTAACATTTTAGTAGTAGCGCGGGTGCAACCCGCGCTACTAGTAATGAAATAGTAGTAGCGCCTCTGGTTTTTTCCCACGCTACTACTAAAAAGTTAGTAGTAGCCTGGATGCAAACCCACGCTACTACTAACGAAGTAGTAGTAGCGCGTCCGGTGTTTTCCCACGCTACTACTAACTAATTAGGAATTAAAAAAAAATAAAATCCACCAATTCCATTCCATGCATACAATTCCAACTAAAACAAACACATATTTGCAATAAACCAGCAGCATTGCACATCATTACTAATCCAAGATTTATAATAAACCAGCGGCATTAGAGCACATCCTGTAAGAGCATACATATTGTCATGGCTTTTCATGCCTTCAATTAAAACACCTACACTTTTTGAAGTCACTTACTCCCAGCTAGTGCAAACACAGTTACAAGCAAACCAAAATGCATAAAAACACCAAACAGTGGCATCCTATCTCTCCAAATGATCCGCTCCCTCTACATCCTTGCTAGCATCTTCACGATAAGCAAATCCGCGGGAAAAAAGTCAACTTAGCTTGTACTCCCTCTGTCAACTATCCAGAGTAGATTTTATCCATTGCCCTGGCCATGTTCAAGAAACACTAAATCAACTATCCAGTGTAGATTTTCTTCCTTGCATGAACTGGTTTGCAAACAAAAATAGAACTCCGTTACTAAATATTGACTTAATGTGGAAGAAGATAAATTCTGGCACCTTTATAAAAATCTCCCTACTAATGTAGTAGCACATGAAGTAACAATCATAGGTATATCAGCATCATGGTTACAAAAGCTTTTGTGCAAAACTATAAAGCAGTAGAAGTTAGAGACGTGAACCATCAGTTTCACATAGGAAACAGAAACATATGATATTAGATGAAAGGCAGCAAGCATACTCTTTCTCAAACAAACTTCTCGTCTGTGTACATAACAGTAGCATGGAGTGGGCACTGCTAGTGCATGGTTAGAAAACGCTCTACTGACCATGCTTTGTACCAAGCTAGATATTTATGCAGTATACCACATACTAAGCTTGTGGTTAGCTGATCCGTTGGTTTGCTGTAAAATATTAGGGAAAGAAAGGGCGTAAAGGATGATGAGATGATGGACCTACGTTTCACATTATACCTGATATGAACTGCAGTTACCATAACTTTGCTTGCCACCTCATAGATGTTGAAAAAAAAAGTCTTGACAGCAAGGAAACTTCAAACGATACTTCCATGGCATGACAAATGAATGACTTCCCTGCACAAATTGTACTGCTAGAATAAGAAAATTAATGCAAGATCCATGATGTGTTCATTACCATTTGTGTCATCCTTTGTATGGTACTTAAGCTATTCCTCTGAATCTGCTGAAAATTGTCTCACCCTCGAGATCTTTAATAAAAGAAATCAACGTTTTTGTGATTTAAAGTTCTTTTTTATATGTGATGGTCCTAGCATTCCAAAAAATATAAAAAATATTCTAAACATAATCTAACGCCAGAGGACAAAGTAATATTCATCTTCACTTATTACCTGGGTTCACTGGATGAAAGAAACCAATGTGTTTACATATAGAGATTATTTAAGTCCATGAAATATCGAACACAAATCAAACTTCTCGAGAAAATTGTTGAATAGAGTGTAGATATCTATCCTTGTGGTTCAATTAATTGGTTAACCTGCATTGTAGAAAGTCACAGTAGGTTTAGCGCATAAGAAGCAACAGATTTCCATTGGCAATTACTTGTAGGGTAAACCAAAACTTATCAAATATTACGTCTTTGACATGGCAAGTTATTATTATTAAGCATACTGAATTCACTACCGACACAGGCTGTATGCTTAAAAATATGTAACCTGAACATTTATAAATTCCTTGTCCTTGTTGTACCAGAGGGCTAAACTCAGCAACCTCAAAGAGGTTGGACCATGCTGCCAATACTCAATTAACTTCGACAACACATGGTAACAAAGAATCTAATAAGACTCGTGAAATCCCTATCGCCCTGCCCATAAGAACTAATCATTCCTAATTACATGTGGACTTATGTGCCATATTTCATGAACTTGTGATTCTACTGTAAGAGATTAACTTGTTTGCGAAGTGGAAAACAGTGATAAAATAGGACATACTTCAGATGTCTTGACTTATAATCCCATAATATATATAAGCATAACTAATTGCATAGAGTAATACTGGAATAAATAAAGAAACTTTAATTCATGTTTTCCCTATTTGCATATAGTAGTAGCCAGATCTATAAAAATTAAACATCAACTCCTTTGTCATGTAAGCATGACGCACTTGCACAAAGAAGTTGCCGGATTGTCAAAAACCTATGACACTGTGAGACTGAACGAAGCTTCGCATTCAATACTCGTCAATTAATTTGTAGAAGAACCAATTTCCTCCGCTATTCAGAGTAAGAAAAATTGTAAGTTGTCCGTACATAGCTCTGCAGAAAAAGGAGCCCGAAAAATCACTTAACCAATAATTCACATCTATCAATGTATGAAACTATGGAATGCATCAATATGCATCATGCAAATATGATAGCATACCAGCCGTGAGGAGCTTTGCATATTTCAGAGAGAGAGAGAGAGAGAGAGAGAGAGAGAGAGAGAGAGAGAGAGAGAGAGAGAGAGATAGAGAGAGAGGCGAGCTTTGCATATGCACCCTGCCTGAATAAATTGGCAATGATTCAATGAGAGCATCAACAGATTGCATACAGCACCTGACTGTCACCGAACCCGGCGGATGAGGAGTTTATTACAGATAAACAAACACAAAGTCCTATCTAATAATACAGTCGGATGGACAATCTGGACACTGCTCATGTGTTAAGAGTCTAGCACATAGGTCTACAGAAACAGGCAAGCACACATCTGAACATAGGTAGCAAATTTAAGCTATCTCGGTACAACATGTTTGTGTATAAATTGATGAAGTGCACAAATAAACTGATGACAACTCCAAGCTGGCAGATAGCCGGACGGTGGCCGAAACATTGGCCAGAGTAGAGCCGAAAACGAAGCCGTTGGGTATCACCGATCCGGCAACGAATTGCACAATGTATGTATGTAGCATGATGAAGCGATCAGGAACATCACCTGCAGCCCAATCATGCAGCTTAGACCTGAGGCACTAACGCATCATCGATCTGCATCGCCCCTGAGGCTCCAGTGATCCCCCGATTTGGTCCCCGAATCGACCCCCAAATCCCTAGAGTTCCGTGGCGGAATACATGGGCGCCCGATGGAGCGCCATGGCGACGGCTCTTCCTACCTAGTGCCTACGCGCGGTCCGGCGGGGGGCGAGACCGGCCTCAGACGGGGGATATCCGGGCTGGCCGGCAGGGCCGGACTCGATCCGGCTCAGTTCTTCACGCGGGAGGTCGTATGTAAGCGAGGAAACGAAGGGGAATCCGAGGAAAGATAAGGGCTTCCTTACCGGGAGGAGGACGGTTTCTCGCCGGTGCTCTGGTGGAGATGGGCGGCGAGGGTTTCCGGCGGCGAGAGGCTTCGGGGCAGCCTCTCCTGGTAAACGCCCTCTGACTCGTCCGCCATGCGTGGGCGCTTCTCGTCGGCGGCCGCGGGCTCCTCCCCCTCTTCGTGCCCGCGCTTCCGCGTGGGATACTGGTGCTCCTCCTCGTCCGCGCCCATCGCCAGCCGCCGGGAGGAAGGAGGAGAGAGAAGAGGCGGGCAGAGGAGGAAGGGGAAGGGAGGGGGAGGAGGAGGTGGGGTGTTGCGCGCGGCCGGTGCTCGCCGGAACCGGCCGGCGTGGGTGGGTGCGGCGGCGAGGAGATCGTGGGGAGAGGAGCCGGGGTGGGTTGGACCGACGAGATCGTGCGGAGTTCGTGAGAGAGAGTGGTGGGGTGGGAGCGGATCGGGCCGGGGTGGATGGTGCGGTAGTGGACACGGTTAGTAATAGCGTGGGGGTCTTACCTGCGCTATAGCTACCTACTTAGTAGTAGCCCGGGTTTTATACCCCACGCTGCTACTATGGCCTGTTTCAGAGGTATGATGAAGATCATTTAGTAGTAGCGCGGGTTTATACCCCTTGCTACTACTACCAGATTATTAGTAGCGCGTTTTTGTACCCCACGCTGCTACTAATTAGTGGTAGCGTCCGTTTTTAGACCGCTATACTGATAAACTTCTGTGTATAAGGTTTTCCCTAGTAGTGAACATATGTTTTTATGTCTTTTTGGACATCTAAATATGCGGTGAACCTCTCTCACAAGAATTGTTTGAACTTTTCCTCGCCGAGCACTTGAACTTCTAGCAACCATTTTTTCGTTTATGAGTTGTTTTTAAAAGTGCAAAAAATGGTGTTGTGTTTTTTATTATTTTGAACAGGTAAATCCTAGGTTTTAATAAACTCCGAACTTCTCTGTTTTTTCATTTTGAACTTCACATTTTTATATTTTGAGTAAAGAATTGTATTCGACTTTTATACGAAAAAAATCGAACATGGTAATATAAGGTGAACCTGTCTCGCAAGAATTTTTTAACTTCCCCGGACAGAGCACTCGAACTTCTTTCAACAAACCTTTTAAGCTTTTATTTTTCTATACTTTTATTCTCACCTGAAATGCATTCCTTGCAGTACTTGAACTTTTCGTTGTTTTCACTATGAACTTCTGTCACATTTTTGTGTGTACGTCGAATTACACACAATTGAATGTCAGACATCATTTTTTGCCATTTTAAAACATGTAATTGGAGGTCGGACGTCCCTTAATATAAATTCTGAACCGTGCGCGAAGGTGCACGTGAAATTTCTTGCAACAAATGTGATTTTTTAAATATATTTTGACCTTCTCTGTTATTTTGATTTAAACTTCTTAGTCATATTCTTAGAAAGGAAATATGTTTTTAAATAAGCATCAAACTTTTTTTTGTAAATTGAACTTCATAGTTTTATTTTTCTTAGAAACGGTAATAATTTGAGTTTCCCGTATACCTCGAACTACTCATCTTTTTTAATTTGAACTTCGTCATTTTTATTCTTTAGTAACAAGGAAAATCTGAGTTTTTATAAATATCGAACTTCTCTATTTTTGTAATTTGGACTTCTTAGTTTATTTATTTTAGTAATGGAAATATCCTTGTTTTGTATTAAATACGAACGTCTAGAGTTTTTTAATTATAGAAACGTTGAAAGTGTTTTTCTGATTTTTGAACTACTGTATTTTTCAAAATTCAAACTTCTTATTTTTGTTTTTTGTTTTTTAGAAACGGTGAAATAACTGCTGAGCTTTTTCAAAACATATACCGAAGATATTTGGACTTCGATTTTTTGTATGTATGAACTTCCAGTTTATTCAAAAAATAAAGGAAAAGACATACCCATAGCACGAGCACACCGAACGCACACACATATGTCCATATACCCTAAAAACATCGAGAAACACAATAGATCGAGAGTTCCGCCGCCACAAGCCTCTGTAGCCACCAAAAACCAGTCGGGACCCTGTTCCGGCACCCTGCGGAGGGGGGATCCCTCACCGGTGGCCATCTTCATCATCCCGGCACTCTCCATGACGAGGAGGGAGTAGTTCACCCTCGGGGCTGAGGGTATGTACCAGTAGCTATGTGTTTGATCTCTCTCTCTCGTGTTCTTGATATGGCACGATCTTGATGTATCGCGAGCTTTGCTATTATAGTTGGATCTTATGATGTTTCTCCCCCTCTACTCTCTTGTAATGGATTGAGTTTTCCCTTTGAAGTTATCTTATCGGATTGAGTCTTTAAGGATTTGAGAACACTTGATGTATGTCTTGCGTGGGATACCCGTGGTGGCAATGGGGTATTCTATTGATTCACTTGATGTATGTTTTGGTCATCAACTAGCGGGTTCCGTGACCTTGGGAATCTATGCATAGGGGTTGGCACACGTTTTCGTCTTGACTCTCTGGTAGAAACTTTAGGACACTCTTTGAAGTTCTTTGTGTTGGTTGAATAGATGAATCTAAGATTGTGTGATCATATCGTATAATCATATCGACGGATACTTGAGGTGACATTGGAGTATCTAGGTGACATTAGGGTTTTGGTTGATATGTGTCTTAAGGTGTTATTCTAGTACGAACTCTTGAATAGATCGATCCGAAAGAATGACTTTGAGGTGGTTTCGTACCCTACAATAATCTCTTCGTTTGTTCTTCGCTATTAGTGACTTTGGAGTGACTCTTTGTTGCATGTTGATGGATTGTTATATGATCCAATTATGTTATTATTGTTGAGAGAACTTGCACTAGTGAAAGTATGAACCTCGGGCCTTGTTTCCTAGCATTGCAATACCGTTTACGCTCACTTTTGCTACTAGTTACCTTGCTGTTTTTATATTTTCAGATTACAAAAACCTATATCTACCATTCATATTGCACTTGTATCACCATCTCTTCGCTGAACTAGTGCACCTATACAATTTACCATTGTATTGGATGTGTTGGGGACACAAGAGAATCTTTGTTATTTGGTTGCAGAGTTGTTTGAGAGAGGCAATATTCATCCTACACCTCCCACGGATTGATAAACCTTAGGTCATCCACTTGAGGGAAATTTGCTACTGTCCTACAAACCTCTGCACTTGGAGGCCCAACAACGTCTACAAGAAGAAGGTTGCGTAGTAGACATCAAGCTCTTTTCTGGCGCCGTTGCCGGGGAGGTGAGTGCTTGAAGGTATATCTTTAGATCTTGCAATCGAGTCTTTTAGTTTCTTGTTTTATCACTAGTTTAGTCTATAAAAGAAAACTCCAAAAAAATGGAATTAATGGTGCCTCATATGCTTCATCTTTTTAATGTCTTCCGTGAAAATAAGGATTCTGATAATTATGCTCAATTGCTAGAGGAAGAATGCATTAAAATATTTGGCCTTAAATCTTTGAATGATGAGCATGATTGCAATGTTGTTAGTATGAATTCTTTGAATACCTATGATGCTAATGATATTCAAAGCCACAAGCTTGGGGATGCTATGTTTGATGAAGATGATATTTTTTGTCCCCCAAGTTTTGATGAGCAAATTTATTATGATGAAAGCATGCCTCCTATTTATGATGATTATTGTGATGACACGTATGCCATAAAGAATAAACATAACCATGAAACTTGTCATCATGATTTTAATTTTCAATTGAATTATGCTTCACATGATAATTATTTTGTTGAGTTTGCTCCCACTACTATTCATGAGAAGAAGTTTGCTTATGTGGAGAGTAGTAAAATTTATATGCTTGTGCATAATGAAAATAATGCTTTATGTGATGGTTATATTGTTGAATTCATTTATGATGCTACTGAAAATTATTATGAGAGAGGAACATGTGCTCTATATTGCAATAATATCAAGTTTCCTCTCTATGTGTTGAAAATCTTGAAGATTTGTTTGTTTTGCCTTCCTATGCAAGTTGATTATTGTTCACATAAGTTGTTTGCTCACAAAATCCCTATGCGCATAGGAAGTGGGTTAGACTTAAATGTGCTAGTCATATTCTTCATGATGCTCCCGCTATGTTTCAATTCTTATCTTTTATGTGAGCATCATTGAAATCATCATGCCTAGCTAGGGGCGTTAAACGATAGCGCTTGTTGGGAGGCAACCCAATTTTATTTTTGTTCTTTGCTTTTTGCTTCTGTTTAGTAATAAATAATCCATATAGCCTTTGGTTAGATGTGGTTTTGTGTTTTAATTAGTGTTTGTGCCAAGTAAAACCTTTAGGATAACCTACGGTGATAGTTAATTTGATCTTGCTGAAAAACAGAAACTTATGCACGCACGAGATTAGTTTTCATAATTCACAGAAACGTGTTTCTCAATTGATTCTTTTTGCAGAAGTTTAAATAACAAATTTCTTAGGACTTCCTAATTTTGTAGAATTGTTGGAGTTCCATAAGTATACGTTTGATACAAATTACTACAGACTATTCTGTTTTTGTCAGATTCTGTTTTCTATGTGTTGTTTGCTTATTTTGATGAATCTATGAGTAGTATTGGAGGGTATGAACCATAGAGAAGTTGGAATACATTAGATATTACACCAATATGAATTTAGAATGAGTTCATTACAGTACCTTAAAGTGGTGATTTATTTTCTTATACTAACGGAGCTTGCGAGTTTTCTGTTAAGTTTTGTATTGTGAAGTTTTCAAGTTTTGGGTAAAGATTTGATGGACTATGGAATAAGGAGTGGCAAGAGCCTAAGCTTGGGGATGCCCAAGGCACCCCAAGGTAACATTCAAGGACAACCAAGAGACTAAGCTTGGGGATGCCCCGGATGGCATCCCCTCTTTCGTCTTCGTTCATCGGTAACTTTACTTGGACCTATATTTTTATTCACCACATGATATGTGTTTTACTTGGAGCGTCAATTTTATTTTGTTAGTATTTGCTTACTGTTATTTAGAATAATGTTTTGTATATCTATTTTCAATAAAAATGTCAAGGATATCCTTTACCATGCTTATTTTGCAAGTATACATGTTGTTGTTTCAAAACAGAAAGTTTATCGATGTTGCAAAAATTCCCTAGAAAAGTCAGAAAATGATAAAATGTTGAAACTTTTTGCATATTGAGATCTGATAAATTTTCTACAGTGTGGTATAATTTCATAATGTTTGGAGTTAGGTAAGTATTGATACTCTTGCATTCTTTACAAACTGTACTGTTTTGGCAGATTGTTGTTATGTTTGCATTGTTTGCATATGTTTACTTGTTTAATGATTCTATTTTAAGATAGGAGTATTAAATATGCAGAGGCATTTAGTATGTAATGTTGAATAATAATTTTAGTGATTTGTTACAGTAGAAAATGATAAGGTTTTTGCATTGGTTTATATTAACTTATCTCACGAGTTCTTGTTGAGTTTGGTGTGGATGAAGCTTTCGAGATTTAGGAAACCGTGATATGAGAGGAATTAAGGAGACACAAAAGCTCAAGCTTGAGGATGCCCAAGGCACCCCAAGATAATATTTCAAGAAGTCTCAAGCATCTAAGCTTGGGGATGCCCCGGTAGGCATCCCACCTTTCTTCTTCAACAGTTATCGGTTAGTATCAGTTGAGCCTAAGTTTTTGCTTCTTCACATGATGAGTGCTATCCTTGAAATGTTGTTTTATTTTGTTTTGCTTGATGTTTGATTAATATCCCAAGATCTGAAATTCTTAAATGAGAGAGAGTCTTCACATAGCTACATAATTATTTAACTACTCATTGATCTTCACTTTTATCTTTTTGGAGTAGTTTGTCATTTACTCGTGTGCTTCACTTATATCCTATGAGTAAATAGTTGAATGAGTTGAATATCATAAATCTGAAATTATATATGTTTCATATGCTTATTCCATGGGGAGTAATGACTTCACATATAAGAAGTAGAGGCGGTAAATTTATTGAAGGTTAGCAAACATTGTATTGGTCACTTGAACAATTCATGAAAGAATATTGAAGGACGAGAGATTTCACATACAAATATACTATTTTGGACATATTTTATGATTGTAAGCACTCATTAAAATATGACATGCTAAAAGTTGATGTTGGACAAGGAAGACAACGTAATGGGTTATGTTTTCTTATATCCGAAATAAAGTATATTGTCATGGATCATCCAACATGTTGAGCTTGCCTTTCTCTCTCATGATAGACAATTCTTTGCACCAAGTAGAGATACTACTTGTGCTTCCAAATACCCTTAAATCCAGTTTTGCCATGAGAGTCCACCATACCTACCTATGGATTGAGTAAGATCCTTCAAGTAAGTTGTCATCGGTGCATGCAATAAAAATTGCTCTTTAAATATGTATGATTTATTAGTGTGAAGAAAATAAGCTTTATACGATCTTGTGATGTGGAAGAAATAAAAGCGACGGACTGCTTAATAAAGGTCCATATCACAAGTGGCAATATAAAGTGACGTTCTTTTGCGTTAAGATTTTGTGCATCCAACCATAAAAGCACGTGACAACCTCTGCTTCCCTCTGCGAAGGGCCTATCTTTTATTCTTGTCTTATGCCTTATTCAAGAGTCATGGTGATCTTCACCTTTCCTTTTTATATTTTATCCTTTGGCAAACACATTGTGTTGGAAAGATCCTGATATATACATATCCAATTGGATGTAAGTCATCATGAACTATTATTGTTGACATTACCCTTGAGGTAAAAGGTTGGGAGGTGAAACTATAAGCCCCTATCTTCCTCTGTCTCCGATTAAAACTCAATACCCATAAGTATCGCGTGAGTGTTAGCAATTATGGAAGACTATATGATAGTTGATTATGTGTGATTTGCTAAATCAAAGCTCTTACATAGACTCTTCCTGGAAATAAGATGAATTGTAATTGTTTGATAACTGAGAACATAGTTTGTTAGTTTTCAAGAAAGTTTATGGTCTATGCTTTAACATGTGAATAGCTTGTTACTTGATCATGAAAAGTTTGATGAGTTGAGCTACTGTTATGACATATAATGATGCTAGAAAAGGTGATTCATAAATTATTTCTTTTATCATTTACCTACTCGAGGACGAGCAGGAATTAAGCTTGGGGATGCTGATATGTCTCCAACGTATTTATAATTTATGAAGTATCCATGCTATTATATTATCTGTTTTGGATGTTTATGGGCTTTACTAAACACTTTTATATTATTTTTGGGACTAACCTATTAACCGGAGGCCCAGCCCAAATTGTTGTTTTCTTGCCTATTTCAGTGTTTCGAAGAAAAAGGAATATCAAACGGAGTCCAAACGGAATGAAACCTTCGGGAGAGTTATTTTTGGAACGGAAGCTACGAGGAAGCCACGAGGCAGGGAGGCGCGCCCCACCCCCTGGGCGCGCCCCCACCCTCGTGGGCCCCTCGTGGCTCCCCTACCGACTTCTTTTGCCTATACCGTTAACACGTCTGAGCTAACGGCTAAATAGAGCAAAACCTATGATTGATCACATGTGTTAGCCAGTGTAACACATACTTTTACATTTTTTATTATTATATAAACGCAAACTGTACGCAATCTAGTTTTTTTTGAAAGACACAATCTAGTGCGGTTCTGGAGCAGGTGACTGGCCAGAAGTAGGTGACGGCTTAAGGCCCAAAGCATTCCCTGCCGAGTTGGTTTCTGGAGCGAGCCAGAGACATAAGGGCATGGCCAATGGGCCACGCTGGACGGGTGCCACAGGCGCCACATCAACATGCTGAACGCCACCTCCACCAAACGTGCTGCTTGCTGAGAAAGACGGACTCCTGCAGAGGAGCTAGCCTCCTCCCTGACAAAAGCAGCGAGGCAGCTGCTCAGGCGACGCGGTGTGAGCTTTGTAGCTCTGCTTAGTTCAGGACCACAGCTTGGAGATTGCATGTGTTGAAAGGTGGGCGAGAGAGAGAAAAAAATAAGATGATGACATCAAGAAAATAGCCTCCGTTAAGTGATTGTGGCACAAACCATAGCTACATTCAAATTTATCTAGGTGGAAGAGGTGAGGCATCACCAAGGTGATGCTTCCTTTGTACATGCCCTAACATGATGTACGAAAAGGCTTGATGGACGAAAAAAGTAGAGAAAGCCGGTCCTGGCATATGGCCAGATGGGCGATGGCCAGGGCCCAGCTCTGGGGGGCCCATGATCTGATATAGATCTGTAGTCTAGCGCAGCTAAAAATTCGACAGAAAAAAAGAGAGAGGTATCGATGGGCTAGACCCAAGTGTCTTGGCAGAATACCCAGCGAAGTACTCCCTCCGTTCAGAATAAAATACGTTCAGATATATCCATTTTTACGACAACTAATTCCAAACGGAGGGAGTAGCTGACACGGCCACACGCGTGAACTACTGAATCTCATTGATGATTGACCGATCAGATCGCCTCTTCAATCGTCAATTCGTCTTCCTCGAGACCTCAACCGTTACTGGCCGCTCGGCGCTTCAGCCGCTTCGGTTCCTTCCCGCTGTTGTGCTTTGTGTCGTGCGCCCGGACGCCTGTGCCGGTGACGGCGACCCGACCATCCGGCATCCGACGCAGGGATTTCGTCCGGCATCCACGAGAAAGCGATAGTGATTCAGCCAGCGAGTTCGTCCAGTCTTACACAAAATAAGTAAGTATTCATGGTCCATCCTCCTTTCCCCAATTTCAGATTTTTAGTCTTTCTCTGTGAGTCTGTGTACATGACCAGGCCCTGTACATGACTAGGGTTCACAAATACGTATTCATCCATCCTAAATTTCTATGTAAACGACTAGGGTTCTGAACTTTTGATTTATAATTTTCTATTTTTTGTTCACCTTTCTTAATAATTTTAGGACATTACCCTAACATACAATGTTGAATAAGAAGCATTTTTCGGGTGCTGAAAAAAGGAGAATAATAGGACTTAGGGGGCCATATTTCGCCCTAGGGCCTTCGGAAACACAGGGCCGGCCTGCATCCCTTTGACCATGGCACCGTGGCCTGATGGTATTGGGCGGAACACTTGTTGGGTGTGGCGTCCGCCATGGACAACAATGGCAGGGGCGGATGATACATGGGCGCTGGTGGGATCTAGAATGGAACGACGGCGTAGGACAACTCGGTCAGGCGTCCGGTTGGAGCGGCCGAGGTCCGACAATGCCTGAGCAGTGCGAGGGCGTTACAGTAGCGACGTCAATCTCTGAGGGTACGGATACATATGTAGGGGGAAAAGGGTTCTAGGTTGGTTATTTTGGTGAGCCAGTAGTGTCGGAGTTCGACGTGGTGGACGTCCGGACTCCTCCCCCTCCCCACCTCCCCTAGTTTGGTGCCGGTTTGCGGGATTTCAAACATCCGAACATGTCCGGACAAGTTTTGATGATTGCCGTTTGATGACAAAGAAGTATGGACCGTCCTATCCACATTTGCACATCCCAACCTCGAAGTTTTAGAGCTATGGCTCATTGACGTGGACCCAGCCTTGCGAGGCGAAAAGAGGTGGGCTCCCAGGCTTAAGCGGTGGCGACTTCCGGCGATGACTTCCGGCGACTTCCGGTGATTGGCGTGATGCCGTCCTCTCCCTCCCTTGTTCCTGCGATCTCCTCCCTCTGTCCCTTGTTTTCTTCTTCCCTTTCTCTCATATGCTGCTTGTTGGATCGTGCTCCCACATTGCACTTGGCGGCGCGACACCGATCCCCTTCTTCCTCTGTTCTCTTGCCTCCTCCCCTGTTTCCTTTTGGATCTTCCACTCTCCGTCCCAGTATCTGCTCTGATCTACCTCCCCGGCTCATCTTCCTGGCCATCCGCTGATGTTCATCCTCTTCCGCTGTTGTCCCATCTCTGTCCGCCATCTCCATCCCTAAACCAAATCTGCTCAATTCAAATCCATGATCCGCTGAAGCCTTTCATTGATACGGATAAGGAGATCTTCCCTTTGTTTCTATGGGCAGAGACCATGGATTTGTCCTGTTCATGGATGATACGGCCTCTTCTCTTGTCTGTCAATTAGGAGGGTTCGTGCACACAACCTCATAGGCATCCTTTGTCTCATGAGTTAGAGCTCCGCGTTCAGGCCCCTGCTTTAATCCCCACGATGTTCAAGAACAGGGTGAGTCGTGCTCCACTTGCAGCGGTGATAATCTGTATCAGTTGGAAGAGGCTATGATTATAAATCGGGCAGCGGCGCATGGCCCTAACGTGCCTCGGGCGCCATGAGGGCCATTGCTTGGAATTGTCGAGGTATGGGCCGGGGCCTCGGCAATGATCGTATGCTCTTCTTGGCCAACTTGATCCGTTCCACTAAAGCGCAGGTAACTTTTGTCTCAGAAATTAAGTCTTCCAAAGTCCGTTCTGTTGATCTTGTTAATAGGTTTGATGTTATTAATGCCTTTGTAGTTCCCTCTAGAGGTGCTTCGGGAGGTCTCTGGCTTATGTGGATTGATGATCTGAATATTACTGTTCATAGTGCTACTTTCCACAATATATTAGCTAATGTAGTTCATCCTACTTCTGGGGTCCAATCTTGTTTGGTTTGTATTTATGGTGACCCGTACCATAGACAAGCTAGTGCCATTTGGAGTCAGATTTCTGCTTTTGTGTAGGATAATCTGGGTATACCCATGATGTGTATGGGTGATCTTAATGACATCTTGTATGATTCGGATGGTTGTAATGGTAATGTGAATTACTTTCGTATGAATGCTTTTCGCTCCCTTGTTAAAAATTGTGGTTTTTTCAACATAGGTTTTAGTGGTCCGGCGTACACTTGGCGAGGTAATCAACACACTTCTAAACCTATTTACCATCGTCTTGATCGTTCTTTGGTTAAGAGACAATAGCCAGAATGCCACTACAAGAAACCGAACTTGCCAAAATACCACTATGAAAAACCAACTTACCAATATAGCACTGCACACTCTGTTTTTCTTGTCAAAATAACACTTCCGTTAGTTGTCAAACTTTTTCTGTTAGTCAAACCGGAGGCAACTTGTCAGTTTTTTGGCTATTCCAAAATTACCCCTGGGCTCAACCCTATCCTCTCCTCCCCCTCTCCTCCCGCACGCACACACCAGGAGCATGGCGGCGCGAGGAACCAGCCGTCGCCGGCGCCGCCCCGCAGCTCCTCCCTCCCTCTGACCGACCCTCTCCGCTACCCATCCCCCAGCTCCCTCCGTGCGCCGCCTCCTCCTCCTCCTCCCTGGGTTCGTGGCTGGGTAGCCCAACGCCCTCACTCCCGCTCATCGGCGCCTGGCTGGTCGCCCGACGCATCGGCTCCGGCGCCAGCCAGCCCAACGGCGCAGCTCCGGTCAGAGGGATCCGCCCCAGCTCGTCCCGGATCAGTTCGCGGCCTCCTCTGCTCCATTGCAACCTGACCCAGCTCGTCCATCTGCTCGAGTTCTTCCCGGATCAGCCCGACGGCGGCGCTCCATTGCTTGGCACCGACCGGACCAGCTCGCGGCCGCCCCTGCAACCTCGCCTTCGAGTGGCTCCTCTGCCTCCAACCCTCCAGTACATCTCCAGCGGCAAAAGGTACAAAATTTCCCCCTGTTTTCATAGTTCTTTTCATTGTAAGTGCAGCAAATTTAGAAATTTGCTGTGTTTGTGTGTTTCAGAGTCGATTCAATGGGCGATTTCAAAGTAGAAATAGATGTTCAGTCCTATTTGACGATTGTAGACGGCAAAAGAGTTTACAGAAGGGGCAAAACATGGGATTTCATGGTCGGTCGGGACTTGTCTGTGGCGCGGATAAAGGAGGTTGTGGAGGAGAAGTTCAAGTGGTCTCCTGATCAGAGAATGACCATTTGGTATGGAACAGGATATAACACCATCCCATTGATCTCTGAATCAGAGATAGCTGAATTGTTTGATAGGTGTTCTAACACAAAAATAGTGAGGTTTGGTGTGACCATTGAGAACAAACAGCAACACAAGGAACAAGCTCCTGTCATGGCCGAGGATATGGATGATCAACCTATTCATGCTCCATTCTTTGCTTGGCCGAAGCAAGCCTATGAAGGCGAGTATGAGGATGATGAGCCTGTAGGATGCGGTGAGGAGAACACCTATTTGCATGAGAATGCAGAGTCAAAGGAGAATGTAGAGTCAAAGGAGAAAAATGTCGAGCCAAAGGCTGCAAGAGTACCATTGGGAACACTAGATGTTGACAACTCTTATGATCCACATCATGTGCGAGGGGATGATGAGACATTACTCGCAAACAATGTGGCTCCTACTTATCTCCACGATAAAAAGAATCCTCGAATTGAAGTAGGAGCCACATTTCCTAACTCCAAAGCATTTAGAGTTGCATTGAGACAACTAGCAATTAGAGAAGATTGGTCTTTTGACACGCAGTATAGTGACACTAAAAGATTCAGGGCTAGTTGCACCGATGAGGATTGTCCATGGAGGATACATGCCTCCAAGTTACCGAACACTAACACTTTCATGGTATGATTAGTAGCATTGTTTGCTTCTTTCTTTGGCACATGTTATTGTTTATTTCTTTTCTTTATATTGTTATTTATTTGACACTTGAGTTTCTTGATGTCATTGCAGGTAAAGAAACTTCCCTTTGAACATACTTGTGGGAGCAAAAACTGCAGCAAAGGAATGGCAAATAGAGATTGGCTCGCTGATAAAGGGAAGGCTGCACTTGAGGAGAATGCCACGGTGAGTGCAAAACAGCTAAAAGAACGCTTGCAAAGGGAGTATGATATTAAGCTTCAATACACCGATGTTTGGAAAGGGAGAGCTCGTGCAAAGGATCAATTAGAAGGTACATATAAAGAGAATTTTCAGTTGTTGTGGAATTTTAGAGCTGAATTGTTGGCAGCCAATCCTGGAAGTATATTTGAGATAGACGTAAAAACAACTACCAATAGTAAGGGTGAAATTGTGCATGTTTTCAATAGGTTGTTCATTGCCTTCAAGCCATGCATTGATGGGTTTTTGGCAGGGTGTAGACCATATTTGGGGGTTGACGCGACTTTTCTTTGTGGGAAATACACTGGCCAATTGGCAGCCGCAATTGGTGTAGATGGGCATAGTTGGATGTTTCCGGTAGCATTTGGAATATTTGAGAAAGAGAATACAGAAAATTGGGTATGGTTCATG
Organism: Aegilops sharonensis; assembly: GCA_904067115.1. Classification (NCBI taxonomy): domain Eukaryota; kingdom Viridiplantae; phylum Streptophyta; class Magnoliopsida; order Poales; family Poaceae; genus Aegilops; species Aegilops sharonensis. The sequence continues at coordinate 909,025,861 of LR880972.1, read as the reverse complement.
GAGCAGTTAAAATTGGCTATTGGAGAACCACAAGGGCTTGCAATCCATACCGATGCATGCAAGGGGTTGGAGAATGCCATTTCTAAGGTCTACCCAAATTGTGAACATAGAGAATGCATGATGCATCTAATGCTCAACTTCAAGAAAAAGTTCAAAGGTGACATACTAGATAATATGTGGCCTGCAGCTTGGACATATGAAGTAGAGAAGCATGATTCACTAATGGCAGAAATACAAGCACAAAGCGCTGAAACAATAGCCTATTTGAACATGCATCACAACCGTGTGTGGACAAGAAGCAAATTTTCAGCAATGACAAAAGTTGAGTATGTTAGCAATAATTTGGCAGAGGTTTTCAACAATTGGATTAAGGATGTGAAGCAACTTGCACTTGTTGAGCTTTTGGACAACCTTAGAGAAATGATAATGGTATTGTTCGAGAAAAGGAGAGCCGTTGGTGAAGCGCTGCTAGGTTACATACTACCTAGTGTGATAAAGGAGTTGAATCTGAAAAGTAAGGGGCTGCATTATTTGGAAGCAAGAGCATCGCCAAATATAGCTGAGATTTCAGGAAATGGATGGAGGCACATCGTTAACTTGGAGAAAAACGAGTGCTCTTGTAGAAGATGGCAGATTTGTGGTAAACCTTGCACACATGCTCTTCGGTTCATCTTCTCCAAAAAAGCCAAGCTAGAGGATTATGTTGCAGAGTGCTTCTCAGTGGCAAGGTTCCAAGCGGCATATGCTGGAGTTCTCATGCCAATTAGGGGCAGATCCCAATGGCCCAAGGTAAATCCCGGATTTGATATGATCCCTCCCAAACTTACCAAGAGTGCTGGACGTCCAAGAACTA
>LR880972.1:909012469-909024056 GCA_904067115.1 Aegilops sharonensis | reverse complement strand
AATAATTTGGCAGAGGTTTTCAACAATTGGATTAAGGATGTGAAGCAACTTGCACTTGTTGAGCTTTTGGACAACCTTAGAGAAATGATAATGATATTGTTCGAGAAAAGGAGAGCCGTTGGTGAAGCGCTGCTAGGTTACATACTACCTAGTGTGATAAAGGAGTTGAATCTGAAAAGTAAGGGGCTGCATTATTTGGAAGCAAGAGCATCGCCAAATATAGCTGAGATTTCAGGAAATGGATGGAGGCACATCGTTAACTTGGAGAAAAACGAGTGCTCTTGTAGAAGATGGCAGATTTGTGGTAAACCTTGCACACATGCTCTTCGGTTCATCTTCTCCAAAAAAGCCAAGCTAGAGGATTATGTTGCAGAGTGCTTCTCAGTGGCAAGGTTCCAAGCGGCATATGCTGGAGTTCTCATGCCAATTAGGGGCAGATCCCAATGGCCCAAGGTAAATCCCGGATTTGATATGATCCCTCCCAAACTTACCAAGAGTGCTGGACGTCCAAGAACTAGGAGGATAAAGAATTACACCGAAGGTGGAACCGGTAGAAGACACAAATGCAAAAGATGTGGAGCAATAGGCCATCTTCGAAAGACATGCAAGGAGCCTGAGATGGAAAGTGACGCGGATCGAGATGCTACTCCTCCTCCACGGTATTTATTTCATAAGTCTCATCTCTTTCACTTGTATTTATTTCATGATGCTACTCCTCTTCCATGGTATTTCTTTCATGATACTACTTCTTCTCACATTGTTGCCAAATGTCCTGCATATTAATTACTAACAATATTGTTTTGAATGTAGGAAAAAGTCAAAGGTTGAAGCAAGCATTGCGGCTACTTCTCCTAAGACACCAACTAAGCAAGGTACTCAACTTGATACTCCTACGAGTCCAATGACAAGGCAGAGGGCAGCAGCTATTGCAATTGCTTGTACACCTCCTAGTGGATCTACAAGGAGTAAAATTGCTGCTCCTAGCCCTCTACGACGAGTTTAGTGCATTTGGTTGGGAGAATCATCATCTTTTGCTTATGGTTGTGAGAACCATGATCTTTTGTTTGAAGAAATGGTGGTCTGAACCATTATGTGTTGATACTAGCTTCTTTTGAACCATTATGTATCGTTGTTGATGTTATCTTATTTTGAACCATTATGTATCATTGTTGATTTGTTGCTATATTGATGTTCAATGATGCAAACTGAGATTATGCTGAATTGGTGATGTTTTCATGTCAAAATGCTGCTGAAATGCTGTCAAAATGCTGCTGAAATGTTGTTATATTGATGTTCAATGGTGTAAACTTAGATTATGTTGAATTTGTGATGTTCTCATGTCAAAATGTTGCTGAAATGCTGTCAAAATGCTGCTGGAATTTTTCAAAATGATGCTATAAAGTTGCTATCTTGTTGGATGATGCAAAGTAAGATTATGTTGAGTTGGTGATGTTTTCATGTCAATTGGCTCCTGAAATGTTGTACTATAGCTGCTCTTTTTGTGTTGAAATGTATGCTTTGGGCTGTGAAGAGGTAAGGGTATAGAAGTCTTTTTTGGATGGTGTTAGTCTCCGTTAGTCACTAGTGGTATTTTGGCTAGAAAAAACTGAAAGTAGTGGTATATTGGCAAGTTGGTTTTTTATAGTGGTATTTTGGCAAGTTCGGTTTCTCATAGTGGTATTCTGGCTATTGTCTCTTTGGTTAATGCTGAGTGGTGCATGCATTACCCTAATACTAAAGTCCTCAATTTGCCTATTATTCTCAGTGATCATGCTCCCATTTTAGTGTCTATAGAAGGATATTTTGTCAAGCCTACACAATCTTTCACATTTGAAAATTGGTGGTTGATGGAAAAGTACTTTGCCAATTTTGCTAAATCTGCTTGGAACAATTGTTCTCTAATCTCTTTTGCAGCCAAGACTTCTTCTTTGACAGGTTCTCTCAAAGTGTGGTGCAGGAAAAAAAAGTCTCTACAATCGGATCTTTTGGAGTTAGAAGGGAAGATTAATCAGCTACAACAACTCCCATCACAGAAGCAGGACCATGCATTGGAGGCTGCTCTCACTGTCAGGTATGAACAGACTCTCTCTAAGTTGAACCAGTTTTGTAAACAACAATGTAAGAAGAATTGGGCTGGGGCTGGTGATCGCAATACTAAAATTTTTCACCAAGCTGTTGTTAAGCGTAGAAAGTGTAATACTATTTGCTCTATCAAAGATGAGACTAACATGATTCATCTCAAACCTTCTGCTATCACCAACACATTTGTCAATTATTTTCGTTATATCTTCTCTTCTCCGAACAATAGTACTGATAGACTTATGTGTCCACTCAGTGGCCGAATGATCCTTCAGGCCCAACCTATACTCTTCCTGATAAGCATGAGGTTTTGCAAATTCTTAAAGATATGAAGTTAAATGCTTCTCCAGGGCTAGATGGATTCAATGTTGAATTTTACATGGCTGCTTGGGATTGGGTAGGAGACGAGGTTACCCAGCTTATTATCAATTTTTATCTTACTGGTGTTCTGCCACCTCACATTAATGATACTAACATTGCTCTTATTCCTAAGAAGTTGGTTCCTCAAGTCCCTATGGATTATCGCCCAATTAGCCTTTGTAATGTTGTTTATAAAATTATTGCTAAATCACTTGCTAACAGGATTAAACCTCTCCTGCCTGATTATATAGATCCTGCTCAGCAAGCTTTCATTGAGGGAAGAAGAATTAGTGATAATATCATCATTGCCCAAGAGATTACTCACTCTTTCTCCATGAAATCCTGGAAGCATAATGCTTTCATGCTTAAAATAGATCTTGCTAAAGCTTTTGATCGTCTTGAATGGAGTTCTATTGTCTCTGCTCTTTCTCGAAAAGGGTTGCATGGTCATTTCATAAATTTAGTTCATGCATGCATCTCCTCGCCTACGTTTTCTGTTGTCACTAATGGGCGGCCTTATCAAAAAATTAACAGTTCCAGGGGTATTCGTCAAGGTTATCCTATGTCTCCTTATTTACTTGTTATTGCTATCAATGAACTCTCCATTGCCCTTAATGAAGCTCTTGCTGCTCATCAATTACAGGGTATCGCTCTTGGACCAAATTGCCCCTCCATTCACTCTCTTTTATTTGCAGATGACTTATTGGTTTGTGGACATGCCACTTTGCAGGAACCTCACACCATGGCTAATCTTATAAACCAATTTTGTGCTATTTCTGGTCAAACTCCAAACTGGTCTAAATCTGCTATTCTTTTCAGCTCTCATGTTTCTCCTAATGTTATGCAGGACATCAAGCAAATTTTCCCTGTTTCTTCTTTGGATGCACATTTTACTCATCTTGGTCACCCATTGATTCTTCCTGCTAAAAATAGAGTTCTTGCTTATAATTTTGTTTTAGACAAATTCTTGCAAAAATTACCTTCTTATAAAGCCAACATGCTTTCTCATGCTGCCCGTCTTGAGCTGATTCGTTCGGTTTTCTCGGCCATTTCTGTCTACTATATGGCTAATATCTTGTTCACTAAGAAATTCACTGCTAAGCTTATGGCTATTATTAGGAATTTTTGGTGGACAGGTGTTCGACAAAATGACTCTACAAAGAGTCTTTGTCTTAGAGCATGGAAAGACATTTGCAGCTCCAAAGATGAAGGAGGTCTAGGTGTTAGGAACTTGAAGGCCATCAATGGAAGTCTGATTTTATCTGCTGCTTGGAGGTTAGCTAAAGCCCCTTCTTCTCATTTGTATCTAGTGCTTAAAGCTAAATATTTTCCTACGGCTTCCATTTGGACTGCCACTACTATCCTCCTAAATCTGCTTTTTGGGCTTCCATTCTTAAAATGTTATCTAAGCTTAAAACTCATTCTTTCTATCAAATAATGCAAGGTAACATTTCTATTTGGAGCACTCCTTGGTGTAATAATTGGAGTTCCATTCATGAGCATCTCATTCCTCAACATGCTGGTTTTGTCTACCCTGCCTTGGTTAAGGATCTTTGGCTTCCATTATTGTTCATACTGATATTGTTGATGATGAAATTCCAGATTTGTTGTGTCGGGATCTTACTCCAAATGGTATTTGTTCCTCCAAATCTGCTTATAAATTGTGTTTACAAGATATCCATGCTAGTCCTAGACATGCCCTAGTGTTGTTTCTTTGGATTTAAAATATCTTCTTAAATTATTTTGGAAACAAAAGAATATGCTTCCTAGGGTGCAAACTTTTGCATGGAGACTTTTAAGAAAAGCTTTGCCTACGGGTATGCGAGCTGGTCATTTCTCGATTCATATTTCTCAAATGTGTTGTCAATGTGGTCAACCGGAGGATGAGTTTCATCTACTTTTCCTTTGTCATTTTGCTCGTGCGGCCTGGTTTTCTTATCCCTGGTTTCTCAAAGCTGATGTTTTAACCCAAGGCCACACTACAATGCATTTGATGCTTATTGCTTTCATTCAAATGAATCACCCACACGGTTCCATTCCGAATATCCTAAATTTCTGTGGTGTCTTTGGAAAGCAAGAAATGATTTTCTTTTTGATAGAAACAAAGCTCTTCCTTATCAAGTTAGCATTGCTGCTGGTGCTTTGAATCTGGAGCCTCATGATGTTCTTTCTGGTCTTTCTACCAAGAATAAACAGGTTCAACACATTCCTGCTAGCAACCAGCTCCCCTTGCCAGGTTCTTAGGTCTGATCTTTTAGTTGTTGGGCCAAAAATTTACTCTGATGCAGAAAAATCCCAAACTTTCCTCGAGGAGATGTGGCTACAGGTGTTGGTATCTATATTTCTCTTCCCTCGGAGCAGGGAGAAATTAATATTCAAATTCAGGCCTCTGCTTCCTCTACATCCACTCCTTTGCAGGCTGAATCTATTGCTCTTGCTTCTGCTGCTAATATAGCTGTTATGACCGGTTTAGCTTATAACCGGAGGAGGCCCACCGGGCATTAGTTAGGGGCTTGGCCCACAAGTTATCTTAGGATTAATTCTTATGCAAGTTATTTAGGTTATAAATATAGGCTGTAAGACTCTTTGAGAATTAAGCAATAAAGATATTATTATCTTCTGTTGCCCGGCTCCCTGAGGAGCCGGAACCCTAGCCGCCACCAGCCAACCGTCGCCGCACCTAAACCCTAGCCACGATGGCGCCCACTCGCTGGCGCGCCGGCTCCAGCCCTCGTCCTCCTCCACCTTGTCCCTATAACCTGCGTAGCCGCACTGGTAGGAACCCTAGTCCTACCAATTTGGTATTCAGAGACCATGTTGCGATCATGTCGTTGCTGTCACCACCGCCGCCGCTGCCCGTCGGAACCACCGCGCCCATGACGATGGCGCCGATCACATCCGCTGGGACCTCGCCGACCACATCCGCCGGGACCTCGCTGGCGAGTCCCGCTCCACCTCGGCGCTGCCTGCGCCGCCGTCCCCGGGCGCATCTGCACCACCGCCGGTGGCCGCCTTGTCTCCGGAGCAACTCGCCACCACGTTGCATCACCTCGTCACCGCCGTCCAAGGTCTTCAGCTCCAACAACAATATGGGGCCGGGGCCTACGCTCACCCGCCGTCGGCCCCAATCGCCGGCCCTGGCCTTCTCCTCTAGCAGCAACCGCAGTACGAGAGCGGGGCGGGCCCCTTCGCGCCACCACCATGGCCGTACCAGGGCACGCCCACGTACGGCGGGTCCCTGTTCTGGCTGATCCAGGCGGGATTGGCGCCTGGGCCAGTGCCGGGCGCGACGCCCCTCTGGCCCTTGCCGCCGGCAGCCTCGGCCGCCTCCTGGTTGCAGCAGCCGCCGTCCACCGCGTGGCCGGTGCAACAGTCGCTGTCCACCGCATGGCCGGTCCAGCAGCCGCTGCAGACGGCGTCCCAGGGCCTGTTTCCACCGCCGTTCTCCGCGCCCTCATCATCAGGGAGCAGCTCGGGCGCGGCCTTGACTACCGGGTTACCGATCCATCAGGTTCGGTTTCCCCCGTTCCTGTCCCCCTTGCCAGCGTGGGCGGCGGGGTCTTCGCCTTTGCCGGTCTACACCATGACCGCGGTCGAGCCGACTCCGTTCCCGCAGTTCGGCGGGCCATCCGGCACCGCCAGCCAGTACCCGGACTACTCCGATCAGGCACCCCCCGCTTCACTGTTCCGAGCCTCCGAGCATGCTCGGCACGACGGGCCGCAGCAGACACCGCCGCGGTTCACCAAACTCGACTTCGCCACCTATGATGGCACGGAGGATCCCCTTAACTGGCTCAACCAGTGTGACCAATTCTTTTGTGGGCAGCGCACCCTCGCGTCGGAGTGGACGTGGCTCGCGTCTTACCACCTCCGTGGCGCGGCCCAGACCAGGTATTACGCCCTCGAGCAGGACGAGGGTGCTATGCCTGCTTGGGAGCGTTTCCACGAGCTCTGCCTCCTTCTCTTCGGGCCTCCGGTTTGCGGGAGCCGCTTGGCGGTGCTCGGTCGCCTTCGCTTCACCTCCACGGTGCAGGACTTCACTGACCGTTTCCAGGCCCTGGCCTGCCACGCGACGGGCGTTACGACCCAGCAGCGGGCCGACCTCTTCGTCGGTGGCCTTTCGGACCACATCCGCGTGGACGTGGAGCTCCGTGGACCCCATGACCTCTAGTAGGCCATGTACTATGCCCACGCCTTCGAGAGTCGGGCCCAGGCCATGCAGCCTGCCGTGCCGCATCGGGGAGGCCGGCCGACCACACGTCCAGGCCCGGCGCCCGGCCGCCCACCTCAGGCCGCGCCGGCACCCCCAGCGACGACGCAGCCCTTCCGTCGCCTTTCTCCGGCGGAGCAGATGGAGCGGCGGCTCCAAGGCCTCTGCTTTAACTACGATGAGCCCTACACGCCGACCCATGTCTGTCTGTCCGCGACTATTCTACTTGGAGACGGTCGACTACACCGAGGAGGACGCCTCGGTCAACGCGCCCCCGCCACCTGCGGCTGCTGCGGACACCCCCGCGGATCCCACGGCGACGGCCTTCGTCGTCTCCCTCCACGCCTTCGCCGGCATCCGTGACGAGCGGACCATGCTGTTGCGGGTGATCATCCAGGGCGAGCAGCTCGTGGCTTTGGTGGATACTGGCTCCACCCATAACTTCCTGCCCGCGGCGACCATGCGTCGTCTAGCACTTCCGTCAACGGGCGGGGAGCGCCTTCGGGTCACCGTGGCGAACGGCGATCGCCTCCAGTGTCATGGGCTAGCACGCGACGTTCCCATCTCCATCGGCGGTGAACACTTCTCCATTACCTGTGCCGGGATCGACCTCGGCTGCTTCGACTTCATCCTTGGCGTGGATTTTCTACGGACCCTCGGTCCCATCCTTTGGGACTTCGACGCGCTGACGATGACGTTCTGGAGGATGGACCCCCGTATCCAGTGGGACGGCCTTGGGGGCGCCGCGCCTGCCGTGCCACAGCTCCAGCTGGCCACCGCGGCCGCGGAGGCCGAGCACCCCCTCCTGGATCCCCTTCTGCAGCAGCACCACGACATCTTCGACGAGCCGCGGGGCCTTCCGCCCGCCAGGGTGTACGACCATCGGATCCACCTCTTGCCGGGCTTCACCCCGGTGGCGGTTCGGCCCTACCGCTACCCTCAGCTGCAGAAGGATGAGTTAGAGCGCCAGTGTGCACTCATGTTGGCCGCCGACATTATCCGGATATCCACGTCACCCTTCACCGTGCCGGTACTTCTCGTCCGCAAGTCGGACGGCACGTGGTGCTTCTGCGTCGACTACGGCGCCCTGAACGCGCTTACACTCAAGGACAAGTTCCCTATACCAGTGGTTGACGAGCTCCTGGATGAGCTCCATGGGGCGCGCTTCTTCACCAAACTCGACCTTCGGTCAGGTTACCATCAGGTGCGCATGCATCCGGACAACATCGCCAAGACAGCGTTTCACACTCATCATGGCCACTTCGAGTTCTTGGTGATGCCCTTCGGCCTCGCCAACGCCCCGGTGACCTTTCAGGCCCTGATGAACGACGTCCTCCGGCCCTACTTACGGCGGTTCGTGCTTGTTTTCTTTGATGACATTCTTATCTACAACGCCACATGGGCCGAGCACCTCCAGCACGTCGCCATCGTCTTCAACGAGCTTCGGGCGCACCAACTCCATCTTAAGCGCTCGAAGTGCTCGTTCGGGACGCCTTCCGTCGCCTACCTCGGCCACGTCATCTCGGCCGACGGGGTGGCTATGGACGCCGACAAGGTGGCAGCCGTCGCCGCATGGCCGACGCCTCACTCATCGCGGGCTCTTCGCGGGTTCCTCGGCCTCGCGGGCTACTACCGGAAGTTTATCCGGGAGTTCGGCCTCCTCGTGGCGCCCCTCACGCGGTTACTACGCCGCGACGCCTTCGCATGGGACGACGAGGCGACGACGACATTCGAGGCCCTCAAGGGGGCCCTCACGACGGGCCCCGTCCTTCAGATGGCCGACTTTGACCGCCCATTTGTGGTGGACTATGACGCCTCGGGTGCGGGCTTCGGCGCCGTGTTGCATCAGGGCGATGGGGCCCTCGCCTTCTTCAGCCGGCCTTTCGCTCCGCCTCATCTTAAACTGGCAGCATACGAGCGGGAGCTCATTGGCTTGGTGCAGGCCATTCGCCATTGGCGGCCTTACTTGTGGGGGCGGTCGTTCCACATTCGCACAGACCATTACAGCCTCAAGTTCTTGCTGGACCAATGGTTGTCGACTGTGCCTCAGCACCAGTGGATCAGCAAGCTCTTCGGCTTCGACTTCTCCGTCGAGTATTGGCCGGGTCGCCTTAACACCGTGGCCGATGCGTTGTCCCGTCGCGACTTCGACCTCGTGCCCTCCGCCGGCGATTCCGAGGGGGCGGCCCTGTGCATCCGCTCCGGGCCGACTTTCGGCCTCTTCACCGACATTCGCCAGGCGATCGCGAGCGCCGCCGACGCCGACGCCGTCCTTCTTCAACAGCAGCTGGCGGCCGGTGACCTGGAGGAGCTGTGGCGCTTCTCTGATGGACTGCTCCTCCATGGGCACCGGATCTTTGTTCCGGCGCATGATGATCTCCGTCACCAGGTGTTGCTGCTCGCACACTCCGCGGGTCATGAGGGTGTGCAGAAAACCCTCCATCGTCTCCGCGTCGACTTCTACATCCCTGGCGATCGAGCCCTGGTCCGCGACTGGGTTCGGTCTTGTTAGATATGCCAGCGCAACAAGACGGAGACCCTGCAGCCGGCCGGGTTGCTTCAGCCCTTGGAGGTGCCATCTCAGGTTTGGGAAGATATCTCCATGGACTTCATCGAGGGCCTTCCCAAGGTGGGTGGCAAGTCGGTCATTCTCACGGTGGTCGACCTCTTTTCCAAGTACGCCCACTTCATCGCGCTGGGCCATCCATACACGGCGGCGTCCGTGGCCCGGGCCTTCTTCGACGGCATCGTCCGTCTACACGGGTTTCCCTCTTCGATCGTCAGTGATCTGGACCCGGTATTCATGGGCCATGTCTGGCGCGACCTCTTCAGGATGGCGGGCGTCAAGCTCCGCTTAAGAACGGCGTTCCACCCTCATATGGACGGCCAGTCCGAAGTGGTTAACAAGGTCATTGCCATTTACTTGCGTTGTGTTACAGGTGATCGACCTCGAGCTTGGGTGGATTGGCTCTCTTGGCCGGAGTACTGCTACAACACCTCATTCCACTCCGCCCTGCGTGCTACGCCGTTTGAGGTTGTCTATGGCCGGCCACCCCCGCCTATCGTACCGGTGGACCCGGCGACGGCTCGAACGGAGGTTGCGGCTGAGCTTATCCGCACCCGTGACGAGATGCCTGCTGAGGTTCGTCAACGTCTTCTTCAAGCCCAGCAGCTGGCCAAGCACTACTACGACAACCACCATCGCGAGGCGGAGTACGCGGTGGGAGATTGGGTGTGGTTGCGTCTTCTTCATCGCTCCACGCAGTCACTAGACCCGCGCGCGGAGCGCAAGCTTGGCCCTCGCTACGCCGGGCCCTTCACCATCCTGGAGCGCATCGGGCAGGTGGCCTATCGTATTCAGCTTCCAGCCGGCGCTCGCATCCACGACGTCTTCCATGTGGGGCTGCTTAAGCCTTTCCGCGGCGAGCCACCGGCCGGTCCTCCGACCGCCGATGGCCGTTTTCTTCCGGAGCCGGAGAAGGTGTTGCAGGCGCAGCTTCGTCACGGGGTGTGGTTCGTCTTGATCCAGTGGGCGGGTCTTCCGGAGGAGGAGGCTACTTGGGAGCAACGTGATGACTTCCGCCAACACTATCCAGACTTTCAGCTCGAGGACGAGCTGTTTGCGCAGGCGGGGAGAGATGTTATGACCGGTTTAGCTTATAACCGAAGGAGGCCCACCGGGCATTAGTTAGGGGCTTGGCCCACAAGTTATCTTAGGATTAATTCTTATGCAAGTTATTTAGGTTATAAATATAGGCTGTAAGACTCTTTGAGAATTAAGCAATAAAGATATTATCATCTTCTGTTGCCCGGCTCCCTGAGGAGCCGGAACCCTAGCCGCCACCAGCCAACCGCCGCCGCACCTAAACCCTAGCCGCGACGGCGCCCACTCGCCGGCGCGCCTGCTCCAGCCCTCGTCCTCCTCCACCTTGTCCCTATAACCTGCGTAGCCGCACCGGTAGGAACCCTAGTCCTACCAATAGCCTCTCAGATTAATATTATGCATGCTACTTTTCTAACTGACTGTCTTACTCTTTCTAAATGTGCTTCTTTGGCCAACACCTTGGACCCCTCTGTTCCTTGGAATATCAGAAAGGATCTTGCCAATTTTTCAAACATTCTGCAGCTCTTAATCCTAAAGTGTTTCATATTTCTAGAGAAGTTAATGGAGTTGCCCATAACCTTGCTCACCAGGTTTTCAGAGCGAATAGGGATACTCAGATTTGCTGTTTTGCTCATAATCACTCTTCTAATTCTTGCAATGTTGTATCCCTTCTTTCCAATTTTCAAATTCCTGGTATTAAGATTCACACAGTGCACTGTTACTAGCTCTTTGCTTCCTGGATGTCTATTTCTTGTCTACTCAAGTTTCTCTGCTCCATTTGTTCTTCTAGTTTTTCAATTGCAGGGATGGACTTCTTTACATGCAACGAGATTTGTCGGTTAATCTGCAGGCTAAGCCAACGAATTTGGAGCTCGACTGGACTACTATCTATATTCTGCTTTCTCTATCTTTGCAGGTTTAAGTTACAACAGCTTTACCGCTAGTAGCAGCAATCAAAATCAAGGGCGAACATGGTCAAGAGGTCCGGAGTATTTTCAGGAACTTCTACCTCGCTCTCACCTACTATGCGCTCATTCTCAAGCTTCGCTGCTGCTCTTGTGCTGATAGATTTAGGCTCTGTATTTTCTCCTCTTCTCAGCGGGGCTGATCCTTATTCACAGATAGTTTTGACCATAGTGTTCATCGGTTGTTTTCAAGCAACCTGTGTTCAAGGGTCTTTTTTCAGCTCATAGGCAGAGGCTTTGCCCTTTCTTTTCTCTATTTTCTTCAAGTCTCTGAGACTATGTAACTCCTGATGTACTTCTCTCTTGAGCTGAATGAAGTTGGCACCAGTTTGGTGCCTTTTCTTGTTAAAAAAAGCATTTGCTCATCCC
>LR880972.1:908974409-909011797 GCA_904067115.1 Aegilops sharonensis | reverse complement strand
CCTCTCCTTCTCCCTCTCCCTCTCTCTCTCTGACTTGGCTTCTTGGCACACGGGGACAATATCGAATTCTGGCAGTGAGTACAAGGACAGGATAAGGCAGAACCTCCCGTATACAAACAGTTAAACTTATTAAATCCCACGCAACAAATACGACAGATCAGGGATAGTTCTGCCGATCCATCCAACCGCAAGAACGTACAAAAACACATTACGTATGTAACAGTGCTGCATGCAGGCCACATCGCAAATGACAACCGTGTAAAATTGGAAGTTTGTTGCATATGTGGACACGTACACATCAGATAATAGCAGTATTTAAGTTCAGCAGCACAGGAGCCAATCATCGATCGATCAGTTCGGTCCTACAAAGAATGCACTTCACATTCGTTCAGCTCCATCGATCGTAACAGAACACAGAAAAGGAGCAAGCCACCGGACACGGCCGGTCTCCGGCTGGGAACGAGAGCTACGTGTGTGCCACTGCTGAGTAAAGCCACTAGCTCAGAAGAGACGAGCCTGCATCTGCATGCCCTTTAATTTCTTCTGATCGGCCGGCCGGTGCGGTGCGTTCGTGCTGCTAGCGACAAGCCATGCATGATCCTAATTGTTGACGTACGGGTGATGGAGGAGGGGAGCAACAATACAATACGGTTAGGAGTTAGGCGTGCGATGCAACTTTCTAGCATCTCGGACGACTGCAAATTTCTAGCGCGCAAATGTACTTGGACATGAGTTTTTTTTTTTGAAAACCCCTTTCCATATATTAATTAAATGGTTCTCACAGTCATTCATTACAGAAATTACCACGCATTACAGAACACTTTTACAAAGCTCACCATCAGACCTATTACCAAAACTAAACTTAGCAATCTCACGCTTCGTCATATTGGCCTGCCGATTAACATAATAATCTTATAAGATTACTGATAAACTTTAAAACACTCAGCACTTGCTTTTTGAGATCAACGAGAGGGGACATGTCCATTGTTTCATTTGCTAGAAAAGATACCACAAAGGAGCAATCAGTTTCGGAAATATTTGATTTGTGGAGAGAAATATCGATGTATAATCGAGCGAGGCACGCCCAAAGTTCCGCTCCATCCACACAGGTACACGACCCAATAAAGTCCCACGAAGAAATGACATCGCCAAGATGATTCCTGAAAACAACTCTTACGCTGGCTGATCTAGTGCCCTCCACAAAACTCGCGTCAATATTGATCTATAATATACTTAGGGGAAGAAAGCCCTAAAGAGCATGATCTTTCATAGAAAGATTAACGTACCTCAAACTAACCGTCACCCACTTACCTTTGTTGCTTAAATCCGTTCCGTTTTCACACTGATATAGGAGGACGAAAAGGTCTTCCAATAATTGTTTCTCACAGAGGGGTGTCATAATTTTCTTTCTTTCGAAATTAATTATCAAAATCTATTACTCTCTCCATTTCATAATGTAGTGAGCCCACGCTTTTCGAGATTCAACTTTGACCATAAATTAGATCAATAATACATAAATCATTTTACTGAAAAAATATACCTTTGAAAACATCTTTCAAATACGAATGCAAAGGTATTTGTCATGCTCCCGCTGCAGTCACCCATGTTGCTTAAATTTATGGTCAAAGTTAAATCTCAAAAAGCATGGACGCACTACATTATGAAATGAAAGCATCGGCATAAATACACCCAAATAAAAAACCAAAAAGAAAAGATGAAAAAGATATCACCAAGTGGCCAACATCTTAGGAGGTTTGCAGCGAAGCTAGACGACGTGTTGTAGAAGTCATCACATCCTTCATGGAGCCAAGCCATCGCGATTCCGCTGCCGAGAAAACGGGTGCCAGTGTTGCAAGAAAGCAAGGAATTTGAAGATAGAATCAGAAGCTCGCGCAAGGAACACCAGCTGGATAACCATCTTGTTACGCGTCATCCACAGTGTCCAAGCTAGCGCTGCGAACACAAGCCAGAAGAGGCGTCTCTCCTTCCGGTTTGGTTGGCAAGGGTTTGGATGAACCCAGCCAGGTCTAGGGCCTCCCAGTCGGATCCCCGAGCCTCACAGACAAAGCTCAAACGCAGCCTCTCCGCCGAGCAAGCGAAAAGACGTGTACTTTACTCTCCGGAACAAACACAGAGGGGGAACATACCATCTCTAGGGCCATGTTGTTTGATCACCTCCGTCCCAGATGGGAGGCGATCCCGCAATAGTTGCTAGACAAAGATATTTCGATCTTGAGCGGCATGGGCGCCTTCCAAAGTGGAAGGGTTCAGAGAAAGGGGCGCCCAACGGCAAAAGAGTTGGTACGTAGGCCGGCCAAGAAGATCCCCGAGGGGGTCAACTACCAAGAAACGGTGTCTAGATAGTCCGCGAGCACTGACGGGAGGGTAGCCAGCAAGTCGGCCCACTCCGTGGCCTCCTCGGTCCCAAATGTCTGTCAAAACAAGATGTTCCCATGGCCATCATGGGTAGTCGTGGAAACCAAAACTAACGGATCAGAGCAGATAACATACATGTTTGTGAGCTCTGTACACAATGGGGATAATGTAGGTACTCCTGTGATGACCAATAAGGATGCAAATTTAGAACCTTTTGGGTACCCACCGACCTTACTTAGTGCAACCAAATGGACTGAAGTTTCAAAAATGAAGTGAATCTGATATTCAGTTCATTTAGTTAAACTAAACAGGGTCCAAGGAGGGTACCCTCAAGGTTCCAAATTTGCATGCCTAGTGACCAGACTTATGCGGACCCTACTTTGTGTGCCCGCAGTTGCTGCTATCGTGACTTGACAGGTATACAAATCACGGGGTTACATACTTCTCCGTTCCAATGTCCCATCACCAAATCAATATGTACAATATACATCTCTAGACATTATAATAACTTTGATCTTATCAGATTAATTAAGATAACATTACAAAGTAGTTCATGAAGAGCATGGGACATGTGAAGACATTATTGGAATTAGCTGGCTGAATGTGATCTTTACCCAGAAAGATCCATAACCACACACAAAAGATTGCTTATATAATTATTCGTATATACACGAAATGCCACTTGCTAGTGACATGGCATGTGGGCATTATATCATGATAGATCAGTTTCTGGCATCTACGTACGTAGAGTTGTGTTGCGCTTTGTCAACCAGAGAAGGACCTCGCGGCCTAACTTTGACCATCCTACATGCATTTCATGCAATACAGACCACTATAAATAGGCAGCTAAGCAAGCTAGTGAGCAGAGTTATCCTACACTGAGTTTAGCTAGATCAATTTGTGAGCTTAGCATATCTGCCATGGCTTCCAGGACATGTCATTTCTTGCTCGCCCTCTTCCTCCTGTCCTCCGCTGCGTATGGGCAGCTCTCGCCATCCTTCTACGCCACGAGCTGCCCCCTACTGGAGCTCACCGTGCGCGCCACCATGATCGCCGCGCTCCTCGCCGAGCGCCGAATGGGCGCCTCCCTCCTCAGGCTCCACTTCCATGACTGCTTTGTTCAAGTAAGTCAATTATGCCCTTAAGCGAACATATTTATGTTTCGGGCTCTCTCTTTCAGCAAGCGCAATCAGGTCACAGTTGATTTCCTTTCATTTCTTGGAAGAATGTCATGATTAATGGACGAATTCCATTACATGCATGTACAGGGCTGTGACGGATCCATTCTTCTGGATGACGTGGGCAGCTTCGTCGGCGAGAAGACGGCCTTCCCGAACGTGAACTCCGTGCGCGGCTACGAGGTGATCGACCGGATCAAGGCCAACGTGGAGCTGCTCTGCCCCGGCGTCGTCTCCTGTGCCGACATCGTCGCCCTCGCAGCACGCGACGGCACGTTTCTGGTACATACAATAATGGACGCTGCACGTGCATGCATAGTGTCAAAATGCTACTGGTTCCAGATTTAATTAATGCTGACAACACTTGGACCGGTCGTTCCTGCAGCTAGGCGGGCCGAGCTGGGCGGTGCCGCTGGGCCGGCGGGACTCGACGACGGCGAGCCTGGCGGAGGCGAACGCCGACCTTCCAGGGCCGACGCTGAACCTCGACCAGCTCATCCGCGCGTTCGACAAGAAGCGGCTGACCCCGCGCGACCTCACGGCGCTCTCCGGCGCGCACACCATCGGCTTCTCGCAGTGCCAGTTCTTCCGCGGTCACATCTACAACGGCACCAACATCGATCCGGCCTTCGCGGCGCTGCGCCGGCAGACCTGCCCCGCCGCGGCCCCCGCCGGCGACTCCAACCTGGCGCCCTTCGACGCGCAGACCCAGCTTGTCTTCGACAACGCCTACTACCGCAACCTGGTCGCCCAGCGCGGCCTGCTACACTCGGACCAGGAGCTCTTCAACGGCCGCTCCCAGGACGCGCTGGTGCGCCAGTACGGCTCCAACCCGGCCCTCTTCGCCGCCGACTTCGTGGCCGCCATGATCAAGATGGGCAACATCGCCCCCCTCACCGGGTCCAGCGGCCAGATCAGGCGCAACTGCAGGGTCGTCAACAGCTAGCTGATTGGTCGTCTAAATGATCAATTGATCATGCTACGTGATGATGGAGATGTCTCAAGTTTGGTTGGCTACGAAGGTAACCAACCAGCATGCATGCATGGCAGAATAAGAGCCGTTTGGTTCAGGTTTATTGCCTTTGTCCGTGCTTCATCATGTAAGTTGCCGGTCTCTGCAGCACTACTATCATGGAAATCAAGCAACTCTCGAATGTGTATTTGCCACAAAACTGACAGAAAAGAAGAATACTGGTCATATGAAGTGTGTTTCTCTAGCAAATGTAGTAACTTGTTTCTTTAGGATATACTCCCTCCGTAAAGAAATATAAGAGCGTTTAGATCGAGCATCTACAACCAGGCGCACGTCCGGACGGCCCGTCCAGTCACTGAGCGGTCACGATTTTTCGACCCAGACGCCCACCTCAAACGGGCCTCAAACGGTCGGGCTGATCGGCACCCCTCATGTCCAGCCCAACTATGAGGCGGATATGGGGGCGCCCGGGCGCGTCTGCCACGCCGGACGGACGGCGGGGTCCCACGCGGAAACGCCAGGAAACCCGGTGGTCCGAAGCTTGTCTCCTTCGTCGGACCGCTGGCACCGCTCCGGCGGCACTACCAGAAAAACTTGCGATGCCGACGGTCAAATCTATGCCGACGGCCCCCGTCGGCATAGATGGGCATACCCCGATGGCCCAGCTAAAGCCGTCGGCGTAGAAAGGCCGTCGGCGTATGTCAATCTATGCCGACGGCATCCGTCGGCATAGATTAGCCGTCGGCGTCGCAAGAAATATGCATATGGCGGCCGTCGGCATATCACGTGGGCCCGTCTACCCGGGCGGCGACGGCCGTTTGACGGCGTCAGGCTACGACGACGGGCTAAGGTGGCCGTCGGCATAGCTATGCCGACGTCATCGATCCGCGGCGCCCGCCACGTCATTGATCCGCGTCGCTCGCCGGTCCCATGGGGTGGCATATCTATGCCGACGGCCTTGCCATCGGCATAGACCTGGCCCATGGATCTTGCCACGTCATCGATCCATGCCCTACGCCACGTCATCGATCCAGGGCTCTACCGTTCCATGGCTGTAGCTATGCCGATGGCTTTGCCGTAGGCATAGATTTCTAATAATATTTTAATATTTTATTTATTTTCTATTTTTATCTTTTATTTTTTTCCAAAACTAGTTTCATTAACTTAAATGTGCCTTAAATGTACAGAAAACATATATCAATTGCCCCCCACACGGGCCTTGCTTCCGTCGTGTCACGGAGAGGTTAGACGGGACGGCGTTCCTGTGCGGGGGGGAGGGGGGGGGGGTGTAGCAATGCCGCCAGGTGTTGTGGTGGGCCGCCTACGGTTGTGGAAGCATGGTGGCAGGCGCGGGCACGCGGTACGTGGCTCCAAGGAGTGCCCCCCTCACGGGCGTCGCTGCCGCCGTGTCTCGGAGGGGGGAAATGGCCACGCCGGGCCGACGCGGAGGGAATCTTAGGGTGGGTTGTGCCGCGATGGTGGTGGGGGTGTAGCTATGGCTGGGCTATGACAACCAGGTGAAAAGGTCCACCGGTCAAACCCCGTCCGACGAAAGTCAAAGGGCTAGACCCGGCGGTCGTCTGTGTCAGGGTTAGATGGGACGGGGTACCTGGGAGGGTAGCAAGGCCGCCAGGTGTTGCGGTGGGCCCTCCTACGGTCGTGGAAGCATGGTGGCAGGCGCGGGCACGCGGTACGTGGCTCCAAGGAGTGCCCCCCTCACGGGCGTCGCTGCCGCCGTGTCTCGGAGGGGGGAAATGGCCACGCCGGGCCGACCGGGTGGTAATTTGGGGGGGGGTGGGGGGGGGCCCCCTACGGTTGGGGAAATGTGGTAGCAGGCACAAGCACACGACACGCGGCTCCGGGGTGTGCCCTCCCCTCACGGGCGTCGCTGCCGTCGTGTCCCGGAGGGAGGAAACGGCCACGCCGGGCCGACGCGGAGGGAATCTTAGGGTGGGTTGTGCCGGGACTGTGTTGGGGGTGTAGCTATGGCTGGGCTATGACAACCAGGTGAAAAGGTCCACGGGTCAAACTCCGTCCGGCGAAAGTCAAAGGGCTAGACCCGGCGGTCGTTTGTGTCAGGGTTAGATGGGACGGGGTACCTGGGAGGGTAGCAAGGCCGCCAGGTGTTGCGGTGGGCCCTCCTACGGTCGTGGAAGCATGGTGGCAGGCGCAGGCACCCGGTACGTGGCTCCAAGGAGTGCCCCCCTCACGGGCGTCGCTGCCGCCGTGTCTCGGAGGGGGGAAATGGCCACGCCGGGCCGACACGGAGGGAATCTTGGGGT
Organism: Aegilops sharonensis; assembly: GCA_904067115.1. Classification (NCBI taxonomy): domain Eukaryota; kingdom Viridiplantae; phylum Streptophyta; class Magnoliopsida; order Poales; family Poaceae; genus Aegilops; species Aegilops sharonensis. The sequence goes on along the minus strand of LR880972.1, from coordinate 909,004,988 downwards.
GGGTTGGGCCGGGACGGTGTTGGGGTGTAGCTATGGGCTGGGCTATGAAAACCAGGTGAAAAGGTCAACAGGTCAAACCCTGTCCGACGAAAGTCAAAGGGCTAGACCCGGCAGTCGTCTGTGTGAGGGTTAGACACGCGAAGAGCAATCCGCGTAGAGGGAAGTATTCAGGTACTTCTCCGTCACCAAAAATTATAAAAAATTACCATAAGTCCTATAGCACATGTGCCCACGTCGTGTAAAAAACTCATGATTTTATCGCACTCCGAGTATTTAATAATATTCACGCCGCATCGTTACCGCAGAATGTCTACTACTGTGTCATCACCGTTCGTGAGGGGGGACATACCCCGGAGACACGTGCCGCCTCTTCGGACATGCCACCACACCGTACGACATGTATGAGGGCCCGGTGCGACGCTCCGGTGGCATTGCTACTGAGGGAGTCCTGGATTAGGGGGTGTCCGGATGGCCGAACTATGACCTTTGGCCGGACTCGTGGACTATGAAGATACAAGATTGAAGACTTCGTCCCGTGTCCGGATGGGACTTTCTTTGGCGTGGAAGGCAAGCTTGGCGATACGGATATGTAGATCTCCTACCATTGTAACCGACTTTGTGTAACCCTAACCCTATTCGGTGTCTATATAAACCAGAGGGTTTTAGTCCGTAGGTCGAACAACAATCATACCATAGGCTAGCTTCTAGGGTTTAGCCTCTCTAATCTCGTGGTAGATCTACTCTTGTACTACCCATATCATCAATATTAATCAAGCAGGAGTAGGGTTTTACCTTCATCGAGAGGGCCCGGACCTGGGTAAAAACATCGTGTCCCTTGTCTCCTGTTACCATCCACCTAGACGCACAGTTCGGGACCCCCTACCCGAGATCCGCCGGTTTTGACACCGACATTGGTGCTTTCATTGAGAGTTCCTCTATGTCGTCACCTTTAGGCCCGATGGCTCCTCCGATCATCAACAACGATGCGCTCCAGGGTGAGACTTTTCTCCCCGGACAGACCTTCGTATTCGGCGGCTTTGCACTGCGGGCCAATTCGCTTGGCCATCTGGAGCAGATTGAAAGCTACGCCCCTGGCCATCAGGTCAGATTTGGAAGATTGAACTACACGACTGACATCCGCGGAGACTTGATCTTCGACGGGTTCGAGCCACGGCCAAGCGCGCCGCACTGTCACGAGGGGCATGATCTAGCTCTACCGCCGAACAGTGTCCTAGAGGCCGCACCAGAGTCCACTCCGACCTTTAGCTCGGAGCCGACCGCGCCGATCGAGGATGGGTGGCTGGACACCGCCTCGGGGGCTGCGATCTCTACGGCGATTGAGCCGAACACCTACCCCGTCCTTTGCGAAGCTCGTAACTCCAAGGTGCCGGAATCCTCTCCGGACTCCGAGCCTTCCGCGCCCCTGCCAATCAAATCCGATTGGGCGCCGATCATGGAATTCACGGCCGCGGACATCTTTCAGTACTCGCCCTTTGGCGACATTCTGAATTCACTAAAGTCTCTCTCTTTATCAGGAGAGCCCTGGCCGGATTATGGTCAGGAAGGTTGGGATGGAACGACAAAGAAAATCAAAGCCCACCCACCACCCACTTCATAGCCACCGTCGATGATTTAACCGACATGCTCGACTTCGACTCCGAAGACATCGACGGTATGGACGACGATGTAGAGGAAGAACATGAATCAGCGCCTATAGGGCACTGGAGAACCACCTCATCTCATGATGTGTACATGGTGGACACGCCTAAAGGAATCAATGATGAGGAACAACGGGACGCTACGAAGGATCATTCCCTCGAAAAGCAGTCAAAACGGCAGCGTAAGCGCCGCTCAAAGTCCCGCCTCGACAAAGACAACAACCATACAAACCCAGCCATAGAGCAGGGCGAACCGGGGGACGACGAAAATGCTATCGAGCAACAGTCCGAACAGGACAACATAGATAAACAACCCGTCCCCGGCGAAGACAACGGTCCGGACAATCTAACTCCGGACAAGTTGCTGGAGCAGAAGAATCTCCACAAAAGGCTCGTCGCCACTGCACGTAGCCTGAAAAAGCAGAAGCGGAAGCTCAAAACAGCGGAAGATGCACTTAGAATCAGACGGAGCAGAGTACTCAACACCGCAGACAAATACGGCGACAGTCGCCGAACAAAGAGCTACCCAAAGCGAAAACTACTGCCCGAATTTGATGAGGAGGCCGTAGAGCCCCTGCAATCAAAAAACAAGGAGGCCACCCGGTCGGGTGGACGACCCCATGGCAAACAGAGAGCGGCAAACGACGCCGCACACAAGCCGGCACGCGATCCGCACAAGGATTCGCATAAAAAGCAAGCTCTGGTAAGCAATGCAACACATCAAGTATCCGAACATCACGGTACACCTAAATATAGGTGCGCCGCACACCCCCTATGTTTCACCGATGAGGTGCTGGATCATGAATTCCTAGTGGGATTCAAGCCCGTAAACATAGAGGCATACGACGGAACAACAGACCCTGGAGTCTGGATTGAGGATTACATCCTCCATATACACATGGCTAGTGGAGATGATCTCCACGCCATAAAATACTTACCCCTCAAGCTCAAAGGGCCAACCCGGCACTGGCTTAAAAGCCTCCCCGAAAACACCATTGGAAGTTGGGAGGAGCTCGAGGATGCCTTTCGGGCAAATTTTCAAGGGACTTATGTCCGACCTCCGGATGCTGATGATTTAAGTCACATATCTCAACAACCCGGAGAGTCAGCCCGGAAATTTTGGAACAGATTCCTTACTAAAAAGAACCAAATAGTCGACTGTCCGGACGACGAAGCCTTAGCAGCTTTCAAACACAACGTCCGAGACGAATGGCTCGCCAGACACCTCGGCCAAGAAAAGCCAAGAACAATGGCCGCATTAACAAGCCTCATGACCCGCTTTTGCGTGGGAGAGGATAGCTAGCTAGCAAGATGCAGCACCAGCGACCCAAGTACATCCGAAGTCCGGGACGGAAACGGGAAACCACGACGCAGCAAGGACCAGCGTCGGACCAAGGGAAACAGCCCAAAAAGCACGGCAGTCAACGCCGGATTCAAAAGCTCTCGGCAGAATCATAAAAAGCTGCCCCTTAAGGATAACAGAGACGAGCTATCTAACTTAAACAAAATCTTGGACAAGATATGGCAAATCCACAGTACTCCCGGGAAGCCTGCAAACCACACCCACAGAGATTGTTGGGTCTTCAAGCAGTCCGACAAACTCAACGCCGAACACAAGGGGCTCGACACACCAAGCGAGGACGATGACGAACCTCAAAAGCAGAGCACCAGAAAACAAAAGAATTTCCCACAAGAAATCAAAACAGTGAACTCACTTCATATGGCAAAAGGGAAAAATAGAGCGGCACCCATAGAGGTACGCGCCATACGGCCTATCCCGAAGGAGTCCCGCCACTGGTTGTTAAAACCAATCACCTTCGACCATCGGGATTACTCTAGAAGTATACGGAATGCAGGTTGGACTGCCTTGATATTAGATCCGAAAATTGGCGGACTCCAATTTACACAAGTCCTAATGGATGACGGCAGTGATCTAAACCTGCTATATCAGGACACAATCCGCAAAATGGGGATAGACCCAACCAAATTTCGCCATAGCAACACTTCCTTTCAAGGGGTAATGCCAGGCCCATATGCCCGTTGTATGGGCTCTCTGCTGCTAGAAGTTGTGTTCGGCTCACCCGACAACTTCCGCCGCGAAAAGTTAACCTTCTACCTCGCCCCATTCGCAAGTAGCTATCAAGCACTATTGGGACGCGAAGCTTTCGCCCGCTTTAACGCAATACCGCATTATGCATCTCTTACATTTAGAATGCCCGGTCCACGCGGCATCATCTCATTAAAGGGAAACCTCGAGGGTTCCTCGAGTCCGGAAAATTGTGCGGATGCCTTGACAGCCCCACAATAAACCGGCTTCACCAATACAAGTACTTAAACAGGTTGTCTAGACCTCGGACACGGCTGGACGAGTCCGGCATAAACATACAAGGGCTCGTTAGACGCATAGCCCCGTACAAGGGGCTACGCGCATCCATAACAAGAGACAATAAAGCTCAATTTTGTTCATTCTTTGAATTGTACTTTGTTTATTTAGTATAACGTACATTTTAGCACGATCTTTTTCAACTAAGTTCCTCTCTTTTACAGATGAACACCGTGCTACACCCGTCTAGGATACGGCACAACGGAGACACAGGCGCAGACGTGCAGTAGGGACCCGTTGCAAGGATTCTTTTCAGATTAAGACCCTGCGTAAACCTTTTTTACTGTCTCTTGTTGATACACATCCCCTGTTTCTTGCTATAACCAAGGAGGAGGCTGGCGTTTTGGCATAGGCCATGTCAGAATGTTGCACGTACCTGGACACCAGGGGCTTATTACCAAGGGCGTTGTTCGGCCCGTTTTCATAAAGCCCGAATACCTTAGGGAGTGTTCGGCGTCTCGAGTTAGGCCTTATATGCATCAGCTCCGAATCATGTCTTTGGTCAAATGTTGGGTTTGCCCGGCTCCTGTGTTTTGCTGCCTTACGTTCCGTTCTATCGTCTAATGCGGCACCAGGAGAACTACTGCGATTGTGCCCCGGTTCGGCCAGGCGAGCACCTCAGTAGAGAAAGCCGAAAACTGACTGTCATGATATAGCGTGAGACTGGTCAACCACTCGATGACCTGCTGGAATGTTTAGAATTCCTCCGCATTGACGATGGGCCATTTCCTGGTCAGGCACATATGCGCCCCGAATTCGGGTGAGCGCGGTGCCCCTAGGGGCTATATAGTAGCCCCACTATCGAACTCCTATGGCTAAGTGAAAGTGATAAAGCATTATAGTCCGGTTGCCTAGTTTGCTACGCTATAACCTCCTTTGTAGGACCAAGACGTTGGGTCAAGTGTGAAAATGCGTTTTCTGCAAACACCCCCGCATTATATGCGTCGGGGCTGAAGCCAAGGACTGCCATCTTTCAGGTTATATACACATATACATTAACGGCCGCACAGGAGGTACTTTAATTCTTGAAAGCACAAGTATAAAAAGCTTTTATATCCCATCGAAACATTGTTTCACAATAATACATGTTATTCGAACATAATATCCTTCGAGCACTGCGTCTCTATTAAATGAGCGCCCTACAGAACTCCTGAAAATAATGCTCGACAGGTACTCGGCTTCCGTCCGAATCTTGGGATGCAACATCGGTGGCCTTCATCTCCGCCCAGTATGTCTTGACACGGGCAAGAGCCATCCGCGCACCCTCTATGCATGCTGACCGCCTCATTGCTTTGATATACGGCACCGCACCAAGGAACTGCTGCACCAAGCCAAAATAACTCTTCGGCCCAGGCCCTTTTGGCCACAAATGAGTCACGACAGCCTTCATGGCAAGACCGGACAATCTATTCAGCTCCGCCCATTCGGCCAAACGATCGGTTAATGGAAGTGGACGCTCCGGACTACGGAACTGCGACCAAAAGAGCTCTTCCATCTTGTGATCCTTTTGATCACCGAAGTGTTCGGCCGCGTCCGCAGCACTCGCCGCCAAGTCCAGATAAGCATCCTCCGAACTCCACAGCCGGTCCAACTGAGCATATTTAGGATCCGTGAATTTCCTCCGCAACAGAAAGGGCTTTCTAGCCGCGATATCTCCGGCCTGACGTAGCTCCTCCTTCATAGCTCTCATCGCAGAGCGAGCATCTTTGGCCTCGGTGGTGGCCTTCTTCAGGTCCTCTTGCTCCGCTCGACCTTCTTTTTCAAGAAGATCGCAGCGGTCGGTAGCATTCTTCAACTTCACGGCCATCTAGGCCATCTCCTTCTTGCTTTGACAGTGAGCAGCCTGTTTGGCTTTTAGCTCTTTGGCCGCCTTTAAGGCAGCCGCATCACTTTTTCTGGCCTGCTCCTTGGCTCGGGCAAGCTCCGCCCGGAGGCTCTCTATGGCAGCGGCACCATCTGCATCAAGCATACATATTGTAAGGAACAGGCATTAAGCTCCTTTACCAGGTGTCCACGGAGAAACCGCATACCTTGTGACTCGTCAAGCCGCTTATTAATAAGCGCGATGTCGGCATCCGCCACGTCAAGTTGCCGCTTTAGTTCGGCAAATCCGTCAGTCCGGCTAGCCACCAGACGATCCGCCACCTACATTGGAAGGGCGACATATTATAACTGGGATTATGATCCTTGGCACGCCGTCATTTTTGACAACGCACCGAGTCTCAGGGGCTACTATCTACACAAGGCGCATCTTATATATGCGGAACCATCAAAAGGTACATCATTGCACGTACCTCAAAACCCGTCAGTAAACTCCTGGCAGCCTTGTACAACCCGCTTTCCGCGGACGAAATCTTTTCAATCACCGTACCCATCAGTGCATGGTGATCCTCTGAGATAGACACTCGACCGAGCAGACCCTTCAACCCCGCCGACCATGCACCAGGAGGTGCCGGACTCGTCTGTTGGCCTTTTTCGAAGGCCGGACACGGAGGGCTCTGGGGGGCCCTATGACTGCCCTCCACCCCCGCCGGATTCGGGGAAACCCTCCGTGACGACACCTCGGGATCGTCCGCCTCCATCATCTCCGGACGAAGATCCCCCGAAGACGAGCTCTGCTGAGAAGGGCTGAGATCCGAACTACAAGGTAAAATTTCGGTCATCTTCAGAGATAAAATAGGGATGTCTCTTATTATAGGAAAAACCACCCTCTCTACTTACGGCTCGCTGGAGGGCTGATCTCCTTGGGGAAATAATGCGGCCGGGACATCTTCCGGCGCAGGACCCTCTGGCGAGGATTTCTTCCCGCGCTTCGAGGCCTTGGTCTCCGGATCTTCAGAGGCGGTCCTCTTCTCCCCTTGGATGGAGGGATTCTCGATCCATCCTTGCTTGATAACCTCCTTCGCAGAGGCAGTAGCTTCCTTGTTCCCCCCTTCACCTTCTTCCAAGAGCGCAGCCTCCAGCATCTTGTTTAACACAGGATCCGGCGTGGTCTCAGGGAGGGGGCCCAGACACCTGATCAGTTTTGCTTTTGCTATCCACTCCTGTTTAAGGAACAACTCTTTTAAGGGCAGGTTTATGATAAATGTACGGATAGCGTGTCCGGGTACGGCACTACTTACTTGAGTATCCGGGCGATTGCAGCTCAGACCTGCGTCCTCGGTCAAGTCCGGACACATCGTTTGTGATCCGAAGAACAGTTTGTACATCTCCACGGGCGTTGCGCCCATAAAATGTTGGAGAGATCGTGGTCCCTCCGGATTGAACTCCCACAGGCGGAGAGGGCGACGTTTACAGGGCAGGATGCGACGAATCAGCATGACCTGCGTTACTACGACCAGATTGATCTCTCTCTCTCTCTCTCTCTCGGAGGTTTCGAATACGGCCCTGCAACAAGGGCACGTCCTTGGGCGGCCCCCAGCCAAGCCCTTTATTGACCCACGACGCCAGCCGTGGTGGAGGACCCGAGCGAAAGGCAGGTGGCGCCACCCATTTGGTGCCCCTGGGAGCTGTGATATAAAACCACTCTCATTGCCATAGGCTGAGCTCCTCTTGAAAAGAGCCCTCGGGCCAGGGAGCGTCAACATTATTGCTTATAACAGCCCCTCCGCACTCTGCCTGTTGCCCCTTGATCATCTTCGGTTCCACCTTGAAGGTCTTGAGCCACAATCCGATGTGAGGGGTAATGCGGAGGAAGGCTTCACACACGACGATGAATGATGAGATGTGGAGGATGGACTCCGGATCCAAGTCGTGAAATTCCATCCCGTAATAAAACATGAGCCCCCTCACGAAGGGGTCCGTCGGGAAGCCTAGCACCCGAAGGAAGTGAGACGCGAACACCACGCTTTCACCGGGCTTGGGAGTGGGAATAACCTGCCCTTGAGCAGGCAGCCAATGCAAGATTTCACCGGTTAGATACCTGGCATCTCTTAGCTTTAGGATGTCTTCTTTCGTGACGGAGGAAGACATCCACCGGCCTTGGAGGTCGGAGGCGGACATCATCGAAGGTCCGAAGCGCCTAAATCTGGAGCTTTGGGTGTTGGAACTCGAGGCGAGGGGCGGATTCGATGGAGATTGAGAAAAAGAAACGGGGCCTTGGTCTCTTTATAAGGAGGTCGAATACCAAGAGCCCTCCCCATGACCGTTCGGGACTCGCCTTCGATAGAGGAGGCGTGCCAACGAGCATGATTGGGTTACCCACGCCTGTATTGATGAGAATCCCAGAATAAGGGGACACGATCTCTGCTTTGACAAGACGTGCCAAGTAAACCGCCTCGCTAAACGCGCTAAGGTGGGACAGTAAAAACGATTCGAATAAAGGCTTGGCCGTGGTGTGATGTCACGCCCTGGGATACGTCAGCAGATTGAACTTGTGTGAATATTATTCTCTCTACGGTGGTATGTGGAACTTATTTTGCAGAGCCGGACACTATCCTTGTGTTCAAAATCTTCTATGAAGTATTCGGAGGAGGAACCCGCCTTGCAATGCCGAAGACAATATGCACGCCGGACTCGTCGTCATTGAAGCCTGGTTCAGGGGCTACTGAGGGAGTCCTGGATTAGGGGGTGTCCGGATGGCCGGACTATGACCTTTGGCCGGATTCCTGGACTATGAAGATACAAGATTGAAGACTTCGTCCCGTGTCCGGATGGGACTTTCCTTGGCGTGGAAGGCAAGCTTGGCGATACAGATATGTAGATCTCCTACCATTGTAACCGACTCTGTGTAACCCTAACCCTATTCGGTGTTTATATAAACTGGAGGGTTTTAGTCCGTCGGACGAACAACAATCATACCATAGGCTAGCTTCTAGGGTTTAGCCTCTCTGATCTCGTGGTAGATCTACTCTTGTACTACCCATATCATCAATATTAATCAAGAAGGAGTAGGGTTTTACCTCCATCGAGAGGGCCCGAACCTGGGTAAAAACATCGTGTCCCTTGTCTCCTATTACCATCCGCCTAGATGCACAGTTCGGGACCCCCTACCCGAGATCCGCCGGTTTTGACACCGGGAGCTACCCCCCAGGGCCCCCGTCCCGTCTACCCTGTAGCATTTGACCACGGGATCTAGCCCTTTTACTTTGCACGGACGGGCTTTAACCAGTGGACCTCTCCACCCGGTTGTGTTAGGTCAACCCATAGGAACACTTTGGAGCAACATCCGGGCCAAACCAACAGTAAGATCCCCTCCGTGTAGACCCGACACGTCCGTTTCCCCCCTCCAGGTGCCGGCCGCGGCGCCGTCCGTGAGGGGGGCCACACCCCGAGACGCGTGCCGCCTATTCGGACATGCCACCACACCGTACGTCATGTATGAGGGCCCGGTGCGACGCTTCGGTGGCATTGCTACCCCCCCAGGTCCCCCGTCCCGCCTAACCCTGTAGCGTTTGACCACGAGATCTAGCCCTTTGACTTTGCACGGACGGGCTTGACCAGTGGACCTCTCCACCCGGTTGTGTTAGGTCAGCCCATAAGAACACTTTGGAGCAACAACCAGGCCAAACCCACAGCAAGATCCCCTCCGTGTAGACCCGACGCGTCCGCTTCCCCCCTCTAGGTGCCGGCGGCGGCGCCGTCCGTGAGGGGGGCCACACCCCGGAGACGTGTGCCGCCTCTTCGGACATGCCACCACACCGTACGGCATGTATGAGGGCACGGTGCGACACTCCGGTGGCATTGCTACCCCCAGGCCCCCCGTCCCGCCTAACTCCGTAGTGTTTGACCACTGGATCTAGCCCTTTGACTTTGCACGGACGGGCTGTGACCAGTGGACCTCTCCACCCGGTTGTGTTAGGTAAGCCCATAGGAACACTTTGGAGCAACATCCGGGCCAAACCTACAGCAAGATCCCCTCCGTGTAGACCCAACGCGTCCGTTTTCCCCCTCCAGGTGCCGGCGGCGGCGCCGTCCCAGAGGGGGGCCACACCCCGGAGACGCGTGCCGCCTCTTAGGACATGCCACCACACCATACGACATATATGAGGGCCCGGTGCGACGCTCCGGTGGCATTGCTACCCCCCCTCCAGGGACCTCGTCCCGCCTAACCCTGTAGCGTTTGACCACGAGATCTAGCCCTTTGACTTAGCACGGACGGGCTTTGACCAGTGGACCTCTCCCCCCGGTTGTGTTAGGTCAACCCATAGGAACACTTTCGAGCAACATCCGGGCCAAACCTACAGCAAGATCCCCTCCGTGGAGACCCGACGCGTCCGCTTCCCCCCTCGAGGTGCCGGCGGCGGCGCCGTCCGAGAGGGCGGCCACACCCCGGAGCCGGGTGCCGCCTCTTCGGACATGCCACCCCACCTTGCGACATATATGAGGGCCCGGTGCGACGCGCCGGGGGCATTTCTACCCCCCCCCCCTCTAGGGCGCGCGTCCCGCCTTCCCCTGGAGCGTTTGACCACGAGATCTAGCCCTTTGACTTCGCACGGACGGGCTTTAACCAGTGGACCTCTCCCCCCGGTTGTGTTAGGTCAACCCATAGGAACACTTTCGAGCAACATCCGGGCCAAACCTACAGCAAGATCCCCTCCGTGGAGACCCGACGCGTCCGCTTCCCCCCTCGAGGTGCCGGCGGCGGCGCCGTCCGAGAGGGCGGCCACACCCCGGAGCCGGGTGCCGCCTCTTCGGACATGCCACCCCACCTTGCGACATATATGAGGGCCCGGTGCGACGCGCCGGGGGCATTTCTACCCCCCCCCCCTCTAGGGCGCGCGTCCCGCCTTCCCCTGGAGCGTTTGACCACGAGATCTAGCCCTTTGACTTCGCACGGACGGGCTTTAACCAGTGGACCTCTCCACCCAGTTGTGTTAGGTCAGCCCATAGGAACACTTTCGAGCAACATCCGGGCCAAACCCATAGCAAGATCCCCTCCGTGTAGACCCGACGCGTCCGTTTCCCCCCTCCAGGTGCCGGCGGCGGCGCCGTCCGTTAGGGGGGCCACACCCCGGAGACGCGTGCCGCCTATTCGAACATGCCGCCACACCGTACGGCATGTATGAGGGCCCGGTGCGACGCTCCGGTGGCATTGCTACCCCCCAGGGCCCCGTCCCGCCTAACCCTGTAGCGTTTGACCACGAGATCTAGCCCTTTGACTTTGCACAGACGAGCTTTGACCAGTGGACCTCTCCACCCGGTTGTGTTAGGTCAGCCCATAGGAACACTTTGGAGCAACATCCGGGCCAAACCCATAGCAAGATCCCCTCCGTGTAGACCCGACGCGTCCGTTCTCCCCCTCCAGGTGCCGGCGGTGCCGCCGTCAGTGAGGGGGCCACACCCCGGAGGCGTGTGCCGCCTCTTCACACATAAGCCTCATTATATCTTCCTCAAAACAGCCACCATACCTACCTATCATGGCATTTCCATAGCCATTCCGAGATATATTGCCATGCAACTTCCATCATCATCATATACATGACTTGAGCATTCATTGTCATATTGCTTTACATGATCGTAAGATAGCTAGCATGATGTTTTCATGGCTTGTCCGTTTTCTGATGTCATTGCTACGCTAGATCATCCCGGTACACCGCTGGAGGCATTCATATAGAGTCATATCTTTGTTCTAGTATCGAGTTGTAATATTGAGTTGTAAGTAAATAAAAGTGTGATGATCATTATTATTAGAGCATTGCCCCAGTGAGGAAAGGATGATGGAGAATATGATTCCCCCACAAGTCGGGATGAGACTTCGGACGAAAAAAAAGAGAAAGGCAAAAAAAGAGAAGGCCCAAAAAAAAGGAAGAAAATAAAAAAATGAGAGAAAAAGAGAGAAGGGGCAATCTTACTATCCTTTTACCACACTTGTGCTTCAGAGTAGCACCATGTTCTTCATAGAGAGAGTATCCTATGCTTTCACTTTCATATACTAGTGGGAATTTTCATTATAGAACTTGGCTTGTATATTCCGATGATGGGCTTCCTCAAACGCCCGAGGTCTTCATAAGCAAGCAAGTTGGATGCACACCCATTTAGTTTCCAGTTTGAGCTTTCATACACTTATGGCTCTTAGTGCATCCGTTGCATGGCAATTCCTACTCACTCACATTGATATCTATTAATGGGCATCTCCATAGCCCATTGATACGCCTAGTTGATGTGAGACTTTCTCTTTTTTTGTCTTCTCCACATAATCCCCACCATCATATTCTATTCCACCTATAGTGCTATGTCCATGGCTCACGCTCATGTATTGCGTGAAAGTTGAAAAGGTTTGAGAACGTCAAAAGTATGAAACAATTGCTTGGCTTGTCATCAGGGTTGTGCATGATGTGAATATTTTGTGTGGTGAAGATGGAGCATAGCCACACTATATGATTTTGTAGGGATAACTTTCTTTGGCCATGTTATTTTGAAAAGACATGATTGCTTTATTTGTAGGCTTGAAGTATTATTGTTTTTATGTCAAATGATAGACTATTGTTTCGAATCACTCGTGTCTTAATATTAGTGCCATGATTAGATACATGATCAAGATTATGCTAGGTAGCATTCCACATCAAAAATTATCTTTTTTATCATTTACCTACTCTAGGACGAGCAGGAATTAAGCTTGGGGATGCTGATACGTCTCCGTCGTATCTATAATTTTTGATTGTTCCATGCCAATATTATACAACTTTCATATACTTTTTGGCAACTCTTTATATTATTTTTGGGACTAACATATTGATCCAGTGCCCAGTGCCAGTTCCTGTCTGTTGCATGTTTTATGTTTCGCAGAATATCCATATCAAACAGAATCCAAACGGGATAAAAACGGACGGAGAATATTTTTGGAATATTTGGAGAATTCCGGAAGAAGGATCAACGCGAGACGGTGCCCGAGGTGGCCACGAGGCAGTGGGGCGCGCCCCTGACCCTCGTGGGCCACCCGTAAGGCAGTTGATGCCCTTCTTCGGCCGCAAGAAAGCTAATTTTTTGGAAAAATCACGGCGAAGGTTTCAATCCAATCGGAGTTACAGATCTCCATATATGTACGAAACAGTGAAAGGGCAGCAGAACAGAACGCATAAACAGAGAGAGACAGAGAGACAGATCCTATATCAGAGGGGCTCTCGCCCCTCCCACACCATGGAGACCATGGACCAGAGGGGAAACCCTTCTCCCATCTAGGGAGAAGGTCAAGGAAGAAGAAGAAGGAGGGGGGGGGGGGTTCTCCCCCCTCGCTTCAAGTGGCGCCGGAACGCCGCCGGGGGCCATCATCATGACCGCGATCTACACCAACACCTACGCCATCTTCACCAACATCTCCATCACCTTCTCCCCTCTATCTATAGCAGTCCACTCTCCCGCAACCCGCTGTACCCTCTACTTGAACATGGTGCTTTATGCTTCGTATTATTATCCAATGATGTGTTGCCATCCTATGAAGTCTGAGTAAATTTTCGTTGTCCTATCGGTGGTTGATGAATTGCTATGATTGATTTAATCTGCTTGTGGTTATGTTTCTGTCCTTTGGTGCCCATCATATGAGCGCGCGTGTGGATCACACCATAGGGTTAGTTGTATGTTGATAGGACTATGTATTGGAAGGCAAGAGTGACGGAAGCTTCAACCTAGCATAGAAATTGATGTATACAGGATTGAAGGGGGACCAATATATCTCAATGCTATGGTTGGGTTTTACCTTAATGAACGTTAGTAGTTGCGGATGCTTGCTAATAGTTCCAATCATAAGTGCATGGAATTCCAAGTCAGGGATGACATGCTAGCAGTGGCCTCTCCCACATAAAACTTGCTATCGGTCTAGTAAAGTAGTCAATTGCTTAGGGACAATTTCGCAACTCCTACCATCACTTTTCCACACTCACTATATTTACTTTATTTCTTCTTTACTTACAACAGCCCCTACTTTTTATTTACGCTCTCTTTATTATCTTGCAAACCTATCCAACAACACCTACAAAGTACTTCTAGTTTTATACTTGTTTTAGGTAAAGTGAACGTCAAGCGTGCGTAGAGTTGTATCGGTGGTCGATAGAACTTGAGGAAATATTTGTTCTACCTTTAGCTCCTCGTTGGGTTCGACACTCTTACTTATCGAAAGATGCTACAATTGATCCCCTATACTTGTGGGTTATCAAGACCTTTTTCTGGCACCGTTGCCGGGGAGCAATAGCGTGGGGTGATTATTCTCGTGTGTGCTTATTTTCTTTATCACTAAGTAATTTTTATTTTCTGTTCTTAGTTGTTCTCTATCTTTAGTTATGGATGTGGAACACGAAGTACCAAAAAAATTAGGTGTACTTGCTGCTCATGGAGATGGGGAACCTCCTAAAACCCTCGATGCTCGTTATGTGACAGAAATTATGTACTACTTTGATAATCCAGAGAAAACCCCATTCAATTTGGTAATGGGAGTAACGTTGGATCAATGTGAATACTTTAGGGATTATCGCTTGACACAAAAGGGAAACTATTATGGGATCAAATTTATATATTGAAGTGGTTTGCTCGGCAAGTATGCTTGAGTTATGATTATACTTGTTGCTCTAGGATGAAGGCTCCACACCTTCCCTTTTCATGCAAATTTAATGATAATGAAACCTTGGCTTCTTATGCTAGAGATATATATGATTACTATGATGTGGAACAAATAGAAGAATTTGTTGCTTTTAAGGGTGCTTATGAAATTGAATCTTTGTTTGAAAAGTATGAAGCTTTTGATGATGATGTTTATAGGCCTAAAAATTTAGCTATCCTAAAATATTGCTATGATAATTATGAATATAATTCCTATATTAATGCACTTATTGAGAAAGTCTCCGCTGTCCAAGAAGAGACTAATATTTTGCAGGAATCTATGGAAGAAGAAGTTGATGAAACTGTGAGTTCATTGGATGAAAAAGATGATGAGGAGAGCGAAGAACAAAAGGAGGAAGAGCGGATTAGCTACCCGTGCCCACCTTCTAATGAGAGTAACTCTTCAACTCATACATTGTTTAATTTGCCTTCGTGCTTACCGAAGGATGATTGCTATGATCCCGTTGATTCTCTTGAAATATCCCTTTTTGATGATGCTTTCTATGCTTGTGGCCATGATGCCAATATGAATGATGCTTATGGAGATGAACTTGCTATAGTTCCTTATGTTAAACATGAAATTGTTGCTATTGTACCCACACATGATAGTCCTATTATCTTTTTGAATTTCTCCAAACTACACAATATCAGAGAAGTTTGCACTTATTAAGGATTATATTGATGGGTTGCCTTTTACCGTTGCACATGATGATTTTGGTGAATATAATATGCATGTGCTTTCTGCTCCTACTTGCAATTATTATGAGAGAGGAACTATATCTCCACCTCTCTATGTTTCCAATATGATAAAATTGCAAGAAACTGTTTATACTATGCATTGGCCTTTACTATGCGTGCATGAATTGTTCTTTTATGACATGCCGATGCATAGGAAGAGAGTTAGACTTCATTGTTGCTTGATATATGTTGCTTTGTGCTCACTACTAAATGCCAAATCATTGCTAATTAAAATTGGCTTTGATATACCTTGGGATCCGGGTGGATTCACTACTTGAGCACAATATGCCTAGCTTAATGGCTTTAAAGAAAGCGCTGCCAGGGAGACAACCCGGAAGTTTTAGAGAGTCATTTATTTCTGTTGAGTTCTTTTATAAAGCTTAGGAATAAAAAATAATGTGCTTTTGCCTTTAGGATGTTTACAATGCTTGTTGGTTTGTACGGTGCAGGACAGAAACTTTGGCTGTAGTGCGCAATTTTTTATTTTTTACTGGAACGTCAAATGGTTCCGATTCTTTTTGCAATGTATTTATATACAAATTGTTTATTTTTCCTAATTTTTGCAGAATTGTTCAAGTATCAGAAGTATGGTAAATGTTCATATTATTACAGACTGTTCTGTTTTAGACAGATTCTGTTTTTGATGCATAGTTTGCTTGTTTCGATGAAACTATCGATTTATATCAGTGGATTAAGCCATGGAAAAGCTATATTACAGTAAAAAATGCAAAAAAAATATGAATTGGTTTGCAACAGTACTTAGAGTAGTGATTTGCTTTATTATACTAACAGATCTTACCGAGTTTTCTGTTGAAGTTTTGTGTGGATGAAGTGTTCGATGATCGAGAAGGTCTCGATGTGAGAAGAAGGAAGAGAGGCAAGAGCTCAAGCTTGGGGATGCCAGAAGCACCCCAAGTAAATATTCAAGGAGACTCAAGCGTCTAAGCTTGGGGATGCCCCGAAAGGCATCCCCTCTTTCTTCAACAAATATCGGTATGTTTTCGGATTCGTTTCGTTCATGCGATATGTGCAATCTTGGAGCGTATTTTGCATTTAGTTTTCATTTTTCTTTTACGCACCATGCTGGTATGAGATAGTCCTTGGTTGATTTATAGAATGCTCTTTGCACTTCACTTATATCTTTTGAGTATGGCTTTATAGAATGCTTCATGTGCTTCACTTATATCATTTGAAGTTTGGATTGCCTGTTTCTCTTTACCTAGACAACCGCCATTTGTAGAATGCTCTTTTGCTTCACTTATACTTGTTAGAGCGTGGGCATATCTTTTGTAGAAAGAATTAAACTCTCTTGCTTCACCTATATCTATTTAGAGAGATGACAGGAATTGGTCATTCACATGGTTAGTCATAAAATCCTACATAAAACTTGTAGATCACTGAATATGATATGTTTGATTCCTTGCAAATAGTTTTGCGATATAAAGATGGTGATATTAGAGTCATGCTAGTGGTAGTTCTGGATTGTAGAAATACTTGTGTTCAAGTTTGTGATTACTGTAGCATGCACGTATGGTGAACCGTTATGTAACGAAGGTAGAGCATGAGGTATTTATTGATTGTCTTCCTTATGAGTGGCGGTCGGGGACGAGTGATGGTCTTTTCCTACCAATCTATCCCCCTAGGAGTATGCGCGTAGTACTTTGTTTCGATGACTAATAGATTTTTGCAATAAGTATGTGAGTTCTTTATGACTAATGTTGAGTCCATGGATTATATGCACTCTCACCTTTCCATCATTGCTAGCCTCTTCGGTACCGTGCATTGCCCTTTCTCACCTCGAGAGTTGGTGCAAACTTCGCTGGTGCATCCAAACCCCGTGATACGATACGCTCTATCACACATAAGCCTCATTATATCTTCCTCCAAACAGTTACCATACCTACCTACCATGGCATTTCCATAGCCATTCCGAGATATATTGCCATGAAACTTCCATCATCATCATATACATGACTTGAGCATTCATTGTCATATTGCTTTGCATGATCGTAAGATAGCTAGCATGATGTTTTCATGGCTTGTCCGTTTTTTGATGTCATTGCTACGCTAGATCATCCCGGTACACCGCCGGAGGCATTCATATAGAGTCATATCTTTGTTCTAGTATCGAGTTGTAATATTGAGTTGTAAGTAAATAAAAGTGTGATAATCATCATTATTAGAGCATTGCCCCAGTGAGGAAAGGATGATGGAGACTATGATTCCCCCACAAGTCGGGATGAGACTTCGGACGAAAAAAAAGAGAAAGGCAAAAAAAGAGAAGGCCTAAAAAAAGGAAGAAAATAAAAAAATGAGAGAAAAAGAGAGAAGGGGCAATGTTACTATCCTTTTACCACACTTGTGCTTCAGAGTAGCACCATGTTCTTCATAGAGAGAGTATCCTATGCTTTCACTTTCATATACTAGTGGGAATTTTCATTATAGAACTTGGCTTGTATATTCCGATGATGGGCTTCCTCAAACGCCAGAGGTCTTCATGAGCAAGCAAGTTGGATGCACACCCACTTAGTTTCCATTTTGAGCTTTCATACACTTATAGCTCTTAGTGCATCCGTTGCATGGCAATCCCTAATCACTCACATTGATATCTATTAATGGGCATCTCCATAGCCCGTTGATACGCCTAGTTGATGTGAGACTGTCTCTTTTTTTGTCTTCTCCACATAACCCCCACCATCATATTCTATTCCACCTATAGTGCTATGTCCATGGCTCACGCTCATGTATTGCGTGAAAGTTGAAAAGGTTTGAGAACGTCAAAAGTATGAAACAATTTCTTGGCTTGTCATCGGGGTTGTGCATGATGTGAATATTTTGTGTGGTGAAGATGGAGCATAGCCAGACTATATGATTTTGTAGGGATAACTTTCTTTGGCCATGTTATTTTGAAAAGACATGATTGCTTTATTAGTAGGCTTAAAGTATTATTGTTTTTATGTCAAATGATAGACTATTGCTTTGAATCACTCATGTCTTAATATTCATGCCATGATTAGATACACGATCAAGATTATGCTAGGTAGCATTCCACATCAAAAATTATCTTTTTTATCATTTACCTACTCGAGGACGAGCAGAAATTAAGCTTGGGGATGCTGATACGTCTCCGTTGTATCTATAATTTTTGATTGTTCCATGCTAATATTATACAACTTTCATATACTTTTTGGCAACTCTTTATACTATTTTTGGGACTAACATATTGATCCAGTGCCCAGTGCCAGTTCCTGTCTGTTGCATGTTTTATGTTTCACAGAATATCCATATCAAACGGAATCCAAACGGTGTAAAAACGGACGGAGAATATTTTTGGAATATTTGGAGAATTCTGGAAGAAGAATCAACACGAGACGGTTCCCGAGGTGGCCACGAGGCAGGGGACGCGCCTGCCCCCCTGGGCGCGTCCCTGACCCTCGTGGGCCACCTGTAATTAAGGCGGTTGATGCCCTTCTTCGGCCGCAAGAAAGCTAATTTTTGGGAAAAAATCACGGCGAAGGTTTCTATCCAATCGGAGTTACGAACATCCTTATATATACGAAACGGTGAAAGGGCAGCAGAACAGAACGCAGAAACAGAGAGAGACAGAGAGATAGATCCAATCACAGAGGGGCTCTCGCCCCTCCCACGCCATGGATACCATGGACCAGAGGGGAAACCCTTCTCCCATCTAGGGAGAAGGTCAAGGAATAAGAAGGAGGAACGCCGCCGGGGGCCATCATCATCACCGTGATCTACACCAACACCTACGCCATCTTCACCAACATCTCCATCACCTTCCCCCCTCTATCTACAGTGATCCACTCTCCCGCAACCTGCTGTACCCTCTACTTGAACATGGTGCTTTATGCTTCATATTATTATCCAATGATGTGTTGCCATCCTATGATGTCTGAGTAAATTTTCGTTGTCCTATCGGTGGTTGATGAATTGCTATGATTGATTTAATCTGCTTGTGGTTATGTTGCTGTCCTTTGGTGCCCATCATATGAGCGCGCGCGTGGATCACACCATAGGGTTAGTTGTATGTTTATAGGACTATGTATTGGAAGGCAAGAGTGACAGAAGCTTCAACCTAGCATAGAAATTGATGCATACGGGATTGAAGGGGGACCAATATATCTCAATGCTATGGTTGGGTTTTACCTTAATGAACGTTAGTAGTTGCGGATGCTTGCTAATAGTTCCAATCATAAGTGCATGGAATTCCAAGTCAGGGATGACATGCTAGCAGTGGCCTCTCCCACATAAAACTTGATATTGGTCTAGTAAAGTAGTCAATTTCTTAGGGACAATTTCGCAACTCCTACCACCACTTTTCCACACTCGCTATATTTACTTTATTGCTTCTTTACTTACAACAGCCCCTACTTTTTATTTACGCTCTCTTTATTACCTTGCAAACCTATCCAACAACACCTACAAAGTACTTCTAGTTTTATACTTGTTTTAGGTAAAGCGAATGTCAAGCGTGCGTAGAGTTGTATCGGTGGTGATATAACTTGAGGGAATATTTGTTCTACCTTTAGCTCCGTGTTGGGTTCGACACTCTTACTTATCGAAAGTGGCTATGATACGTTTGGAAGGAAAGCAACCCGGGAGACTTGGGGTGCATGTCAGGAAAGCAACGAGGGAGGCACGAGGCAGGGGGGTGCGCCCACCCCCCTGGGCGCGCCCTCCACCCTCGTGAGCCCCTCGTGGCTCCCCTGACGTACTTCTTTCAGCTAGGCACGAGTGCCGGCTAGGCACGGCCCTGGTTTTTTTTAGGGTCACGGACCTAGTATAGGTGCCCTTATCTGCAAGTCTGCAAGTGCAAGGCTTTGCAAGCTTCAATGGAGGTTCGATTCCACGCGTTCACTTTTTTTTGTTTTGAATTTTCCCTACCGCGTGATAATTGGGCCTGGCCGTGTGCGCGTCGCTTCAGCGAAGCCGCGACGACCGGACGCACGCGGGCGGCGTATAGGAGCTCCCCCCAAAACGGCCGAAGTAGAAAAAAGCATCCCAAATCTGGTGGGCTAAGCGTGCCGATGGGCCGGCCCGTCTCCTTGCTATGTCGTCGCCGTGCCTGGACCACGAGTGCCGGCTAGGCACGGCCCTGGTTTTTTAGGGTCACGGCCCTGGTATAGGTGCCCCTATCTGCAAGTCTGCAACTGCAAGGCTTTCCAAGCTTCAATGGAGGTTTGATTCCACGCGTTCGCGTTTTTTTGTTCTGAATTTTCCCTACCGCCTGATAATTGGGCCGGCCCGTGTGCGCGTTGCTTCAACGAACCCGCGACGATCGGACGCACGCGGGCGGCGTATAGGAGCTCCCCCCAAAACGGCCGAAGTAGAAAAAAAAGCCTCCCAAAATTAGACGAACTGGTGGGCTAAGCATGCCGATGGGCCGGCCCGTCTCCTTGCTATGTCGTCCTTGTGCCTGGACCACGAGTGCCGGCTAGGCACGGCCCTGGTTTTTTTAGGGTCACGGCTCTGGCATAGGTGCCTCTATCTGCAAGTCTGCAGTACCTTACATTGACGCGCCCTGATCTTACGTACGCGGAGCAGCAGGTCTGCTTACATATGCATGCACCCCGTGACATACACTGGGCCTTGGTGAAGCGGGTGCTTCGGTACATTCGCGGCACGCCAGCCCTCACGCAGCCCGCATCGCCGTCACTCAACCTCGTCGCCTACTCCGACGCCGACTGGGCCGGTTGCCCGGACACACGCCGCTCCATCTCGGGTACTGCCTCTACCTTGGCCCGGAACTCATCTCATGGTCTTCCAAACGGTAGCCTACGGTCTCGCGCTCAAGCGCTGCGGCTGAGTACCGTGCTGTTGCGAACGCCGTCGCTGAGTGCTCCTGGTTGCGGCAGCTTCTCTCGGAGCTGCACTGCACCGTCAGCCGTGTCACGGTAGTGTACTGCGACAACGTGTCCGCGGTCTACATGTCTGCCAACCCGGTGCATCATCGCCGGACGAAACACATCGAAGTTGACATCCATTTTGTACAAGAGAAAGTTGCGCTCGGCCATGTTCGGGTTCTTCATGTACCCACCTCGCAGCAATTTGCCGACATCATGACTAAGGGGCTACCACCGTCCGTCTTCACAGATTTTTGGTGCAGTCTCTAGATCACCGACGGCGACGCTTCAACTGCACGGGTGTTGAAACCGCCCGTGCTATACGCTGCCATGGCAGCCTGTTCGTTAGCGCATGTATAGGATAGCTATCCATTTATCCTTTCTCCCTAGATTAGCTCGGTGGTTAGCTGATCCATGCAGTCCTTGTACATGTATTTATGCAGCAAATCATCTATCTTTCTCTAGCTTTCATGCAACTGCAAGTCTTTGCAAGCTTTAATGAAGTTGGGTACGGGGCGCCGTCGGCGTTCCTCCGAGCCAGGCCTTGCCGGCAGAGCTGACTACCTCAGCGCCCTCCCCGAAGATCTTCTCCTCCTGGTCCTCGCCCGCCTCGGCTGCGCCGCCGCCGCCGCGCGCACGGGCCTACTCTCTCGCCGATGGCGCGGCCTGTGGGCCCGCCTCCGTGACCTCTTCTTCCGGAACCTCACGTTCCCGTCGCTCCAGGCGGCGCTCGGCCGCGTATCCCGACCCCCTCCCGAGGTCTCCCTCCTCGAGATCCGCCCCCGTAGCCAGAACTGGGCCGAGGACGAGCCCGCCGCCGGCGCCGTCACCTCTCTGCTGCGCGCCGCCGCACGGCTCACGCCGGAGAAGCTCGTTTTCTCCCTCCAGTGCCAGCCAGATCCGAATGACGAGGGCGTCGACCTGCCGTGCTTCCACCGCGCCACCTCGATTGTGCTGGAGTGGATGAACCCCTTCGTCCTCCGCACGCCGTCCCTCACGGAATGCCACATCGAGAGCCTCGGCGCCTTTATCTCCCTCTGCCCACACCTGCGCGTGTTCGGTCTCAAGGGCATGTGGGTCTATGAAGGCGACGAAGACGACGACTCGACAACAGTTCACTCGGCGTCGCTGCAGGAGCTTGTCACTGAGGACTTCGTTGCAAACAAAGTCGACATCGTTGCTCCCATCCTTAAGCAATTGACGGTGTCCTTACGCGCCGAAGGGCAGGTGAGCATCTCCATCTTAGCACCAATGATCGAGAATGTCTCGTGGCAGTGGCTCTATGGCCCTGGAATTATTGCCTTTGGTCTTTGGACCGTCCTGATGCTGAGCCTACAGACGGCAGACACACAGGGATAGCTCACTTCGTTGCACATTCATGCCCAGGTGTGTGTCCTCTCCTCTTCAATTTACTAAAATAGCGGCCTAAACTAAACTTTACGAATGATGCAAATGTACCAAATTGTTTTTTCAGACTTGGTTTTTTTCCTTCCAATGAAGAAGCCAACTTTGCACAGGAGATAGAGAAGCATATGGTTGTTGATTCTCTGCTTTGGAGCTACATCTGACAACAAAGGGCCATGATATTGGAGCATTCACTAGTAGAAAAGAGGGCCTTGGTTCAGGCCGGGTCAGCCTATTAGTCCCGGTTCAGTTCAGAACCGGGACCCATGGGGCACTGGTCCCGGTTCGTGAGGCCAGGGCCTGCCGGGTCTCGTGGGGGCATTGGTCCCGGTTCGTCTGGCCCCTTTGGTCCCAGTTGGTGGGACGAACCGGGACCAATGGGCCTCACTCCTGGCCCACCACCATTGGTCCCGGTTGGTGGCTTGAACCGGGACCACAGGCTGCCCTTAGTCCCGGTTCATGCCACGAGCCGGGAGTAATGAGGTGCCTATATATACCCCTCGCCCGCGAGCAGAGCACTCCAGTGCTTTGTTTTTCTCTGGCCGGCGAGGGGAGGGCTTTGTGGTGCTCTACCTCATCTCCTATGCACATGAGGTGTTCGATGAAATGCCCGACCCACACTAGTTAAGCTTTCTCCTCCCGAAGCTCGACCTCAAAGCTCCATTTTCCTCGAGATTTGTCTAGGTTTAGCAGCCCGTCACGTCCCATTCCCGTCTTCACCGCCATCGATCGCTCGCGCCGATCTCGCCGCTGGCACCACCGTGGTGAGCCTCTTGTTCTTATCTTCTTTCTGAAAGAAAAAAAAATCTTACTTTATATAGATACTTGTCTAATTTTTTACTATTTTATTGCTTGTTATTATATAGTGTGATGGTTTTGGTATCCGCCCCCGTCGGCCCTCGTCCTGTCTATGATTCGGATGTGGTATATATTATCTTTATAACTATTGGTTCATTTATTGTTTATGAAAATTATGCCAACCAACGTGACATGGATTTTATTTATCTAGGAGGTATGTGAACCGGAAATTCCAACCGACCCTATTGTCGAGAGGTTAAATTTAGTTGAAGAAGAAAACAATTTCTTGAAGGAAAAAATAAAAAAAATTAAGGAGGAGAAGATGATATTGAAGTTGCATGTTGCGGATGTCGTCGATGATCACAAGATCAAGATGGATGCAATGCGCTTGAAGATTACAAAGATTAGAAAATATGCCATTCATACCGAGGCTTGGTATTATTATGCCGTTGGATCAATTGTTACCTTGGTTGCGATTATGATCGCATTTGTTTTCGCATTGAAATGTTTTACATAGTTTCAATGTATGGTTTAATTAGTTAGATGATCTGGAGAGCTATATGTTGTTAGATGAGAACTATGTATGTACTTCGGTTTTAATGTGATGATGAACTTCTATTAATTTGGTCACTTAATTATCTATTCATGATGTTCTGTAATGGTTTTTGACACACTTAATTATATATAATGCACGCAGATGAACCGGCAATGGATGTACGGTGACAGATACACCTCCGAGTATATTAAGGGCGTGCATGATTTTCTCGAAGTGGCTGAGGCAAACAAGCAGAATGGTTTTATGTGTTGTTCATGCCCTAAATGTGGGAATACAAAGTCTTACTCTGACTGGAAAATCCTTCACACCCACCTGCTTTACAAGGGTTTCATGCCACACTATAATGTTTGGACGAGGCACGGAGAAATAGGGGTTATGATGGAAGACGGCGAAGAAGAAGAGGATGATGACAACTATGTGCCCCCTGAATACGGTGATGCTACAACGGGGGAAGCTGCTGAAGATCCAGAGGAACCAGGCGATGTGCCCAATGATGATGCAACGGGGGAAGCTGCTGAAGATCAAGAGGAACTAGACGATGTGCCCGATGATGATGATCTTCGTCGGGTCATTGCTGATGCAAGGGCGCAATGCGAAAGTAAAAAGAAGAAGCTGAAGTTCGATCGCATGTTAGAGGATTACAAAAAAGGGTTGTACCCCAATTGCGAAGATGGCAACACAAAGCTCGGTACTGTACTGGAATTGCTACAGTGTAAGGTAGAGAATGTTGTGCCTGACAAAGGATTTGAGAAGCCACTGAAAATATTGAAGAAGAAGCTTCCAAAGGATAACGAATTGCCCGACAGTACATACGCAACAAAGAAAGTCGTATGCCCTCTAGGATTGGAGGTGCAGAAGATACATGCATGCCCTAATGATTGCATCCTCTACCGCGGTGCGTACAAGGATCTGAACGCATGCCCGGTATGCGGTGCATTGCGGTATAAGATCAGACGAGATGACCCTGGTGACGTTGACGGCGAGCCCCCCAGGAAGAGGGTTCCTGCAAAGGTGATGTGGTATGCTCCTATAATACCACGGTTGAAACGTCTGTTCAGAAACGAAGAGCATGCCAAGTTGATGCGATGGTACAGAGAGGACCGTTAGAAAGACGGGAAGTTGAGAGCACCAGCTGACGGGTCGTATTGGAGAAAAATCGAGAGAAAGTACTGGGCTGAGTTTGCAAGTGACCCAAGGAACGTATGGTTTGGTTTAAGCGCGGATGGCATTAATCCTTTCGGGGAGCAGAGCAGCAATCACAGCACCTGGCCCGTGACTCTATGTATGTATAACCTTCCTCGTTGGATGTGCATGAAGCGGAAGTTCATTATGATGCCAGTTCCCATCCAAGGCCCTAAGCAACCCGGCAATGACATTGATGTGTACCTAAGGCCATTAGTTGAAGAACTTTTACAGTTGTGGAATGGAAACGGTGTACGTACGTGGGATGAGCACAAACAGGAGGAATTTAACCTGCACGCGTTATTGTTTGTAACCATCAACGATTGGCCCGCTCTCAGTAACCTTTCAAGACAAACAAACAAGGGATACCACGCATGCACGCACTGTTTAGATGACACTGAAAGTATATACCTAGACAAATGCAGGAAGAATGTGTACCTGGGCCATCGTCGATTTCTTCCGACCAACCATCAATGTCGAAAGAAAGGCAAGCATTTCAAAGGCGAGGCAGATCACCAGAAGAAGCCCGCCATGCGTACCGGTGATCACGTACTTGCTATGGTCAATGATTTACACGTAATCTTTGGAAAGGGTCCCGGCGGACTAGCTGTTCCAAATGACGCTGAAGGACATGCACCCGTGTGGAAGAAGAAATCTATATTTTGGGGCCTACCCTACTGGAAAGACCTAGAGGTCCGCTCTTCAATCGACGTGATGCATGTGACGAAGAACCTTTGCGTGAACCTGCTAGGCTTCTTGGGCGTGTATGGGAAGACAAAAGATACACCTGAGGCACGGGAGGACCTGTAACGTTTGCACGAAAAAGATGGCATGTCTCCGAAGCAGTATGAAGGTCCTGCTAGCTACGCTCTTACGAAAGAAGAGAAAGAAATCTTCTTTGAATGCCTGCTCAGTATGAAGGTCCCGACTGGCTTCTAGTCGAATATAAAAGGAATAATAAATATGCCAGACAAAAAGTTCCAGAACCTAAAGTCTCATGACTGCCACGTGATTATGACGCAACTACTTCCGGTTGCATTGAGGGGGCTTCTACCGGAGAACGTCCGATTAGCCATTGTGAAGCTATGTGCATTCCTCAATGCAATCTCTCAGAAGGTGATCGATCCAGAAATCATACCAAGGCTAAGGAGTGATGTGGCGCAATGTCTTGTCAGTTTCGAGCTGGTGTTCCCACCATCCTTCTTCAATATCATGACACACGTCCTAGTTCATCTAGTCGACGAGATTGTCATTCTGGACCCGTATTTCTACACAATATGTTCCTCTTTGAGAGGTTCATGGGAGTCCTAAAGAAATATGTCCGTAACCGTGCTAGGCCAGAAGGAAGCATCTCCATGGGCCATCAAACAGAGGATGTCATTGGGTTTTGTGTTGACTTCATTCCTGGCCTTAGGAAGATAGGTCTCCCTAAATCGCGGTATGAGGGGAGACTGACTGGAAAAGGCACGCTTGGAGGGGACTCAATAATATGCAGGGACGGATATTCTTGGTCTCAAGAACACTACATAGTTCTACAGAACTCTACCTTGGTGACCCCGTATGTCGAGGAACACAAGAACAGTCTGCGCTCCAAACACCCGGAGCAGTGCGACGACTGGATTACACGTGAACACATCAGGACTTTCACCAGTTGGTTGGAAACACGTCTCAGAGGTGACAACACTGTTTGTGATGAGCTGCACTCATTGTCCAGGGGACCATCTTCGACTGTATTGACTTACAAAGGATACGAGATAAATGGGAATACATTTTACACGATCGCCCAAGATCAAAAGAGCACCAACCAAAACAGCGGTGTCCGCTTTGATGCAGCAATCGAGAGGGGAAAGGACACATATTATGGTTACATAGTGGACATATGGGAACTTGACTACAGACATGATTTTGAGGTCCCTTGTTTAAGTGCAAATGGGTCAATCTGTCAGGAGGCGGGGTACAGGTAGACCCACAGTACGGAATGACAACAGTGGATCTGAAAAATCTTGGGTACACTGACGAACCATTCGTCCTAGCCAATGATGTGGCACAGGTTATCTATGTGAAGGACATGTCTACCAAACCGAGAAAAAGAAGAGATAAGGAAGCGAATACATCATACGATGCGCCAAAGCGCCACATAGTTCTTTCAGGAAAAAGGGACATCGTGGGAGTGGAGGGCAAGATAGACATGTCTGAAGATTATGAAAAGTTTCATGAAATTCCTCCCTTCAAAGTCAAGGCTGACCCAAGCATCCTGATAAACGATGAAGATTATCCATGGTTATGGCGCAATAAGCAAATGACACAAGCG
Organism: Aegilops sharonensis; assembly: GCA_904067115.1. Lineage (NCBI taxonomy): Eukaryota > Viridiplantae > Streptophyta > Magnoliopsida > Poales > Poaceae > Aegilops > Aegilops sharonensis. The sequence goes on along the minus strand of LR880972.1, from coordinate 908,977,567 downwards.
AAGAAAAAGTGAAGACTTTTCTCCCGCAACTATTATCATGATACCATGCCAACTTTGGAACAGACGAGTATGATACCATTGTCCGTTTTGTACACGAAGTGCATCCAGTTTTTGCCGTAACCCTCTCAATTTTCTTGCACATGCTATGTGGATGAAATGATGATACCATGCCAACTTTCAACCTTTTCAGAGTTCATTTGAAATGCTTTTCAATTTCAGGGTCTTATAGCTCAAAATAATCAATAAATACATGACAAATAACAAATAAAGTCAGAATGGGCAGAAAATTGATGATGTGGCTTTGAATGGTGCATTTTAAACACAGGAAAACTATGTAGTTCAAATAAGTTCAAAAAAATGAAATCCATTTGTAACAGACGAGTTTCCGTATGAAACCCCGATACTTCGAAAGAGATTGTCGTTTTGTACACGAAGTGCATCCAGTTTTTGCGGTAAGCCTCTCTACTTTCTTGCACATGCTAGGTGGGTGAAATTATGATACCATGCCAACTTTCCACTTTTTCAGAGTTCATTTGAAAAACTATGGAGTTCAAATTTCAAATAATTCAAATTTTAACTATTCAAATTTGAAAACTAAAGGCACTAACAGAAAGTTTATAATTTTTGTGACCTAAAAGAAAAATATTTAAAAATAAACTTTGATAAAATAAATAAAAATAGCAACAATAAGTATTTTGTTGTAAGTAGAAACAAAATAAAATAAATAAAGCAATAAAGAAACAAAAAAACAAATTTTAACTACTCAAATTTGAAAACTAATGGCACTAACAGAAAGTTTATAATTTTTGTGACCTAAAAGAAAAATAATTAAAAATAAAATTTAAAAAAAATAGCTACAATAAGTATTTTGTTGTAAGTGGAAACAAAATAAAATAAATAACGCAACAAAGAAAACAAAAAAAAATGAACTACTCAAATTTGAAAACTAATAGCACTAACAAAAAGTTTATAATTTTTGTGACCTAAAAGAAAAATAATTAAAAATAAAATTTAAAAAAAATAGCTACAATAAGTATTTTGTTGTAAGTGGAAACAAAATAAAATAAATAACGCAACAAAGAAAACAAAAAAAAATGAACTACTCAAATTTGAAAACTAATAGCACTAACAAAAAGTTTATAATTTTTGTGACCTAAAAGAAAAATAATTAAAAATAAAATTTAAAAAAAATAGCTACAATAAGTATTTTGTTGTAAGTGGAAACAAAATAAAATAAATAACGCAACAAAGAAAACAAAAAAAAATGAACTACTCAAATTTGAAAACTAATAGCACTAACAAAAAGTTTATAATTTTTGTGACCTAAAAGAAAAATAATTAAAAATAAAATTTAAAAAAAATAGCTACAATAAGTATTTTGTTGTAAGTGGAAACAAAATAAAATAAATAACGCAACAAAGAAAACAAAAAAAAATGAACTACTCAAATTTGAAAACTAATAGCACTAACAAAAAGTTTATAATTTTTGTGACCTAAAAGAAAAATAATTAAAAATAAAATTTAAAAAAAATAGCTACAATAAGTATTTTGTTGTAAGTGGAAACAAAATAAAATAAATAACGCAACAAAGAAAACAAAAAAAAATGAACTACTCAAATTTGAAAACTAATAGCACTAACAAAAAGTTTATAATTTTTGTGACCTAAAAGAAAAATAATTTAAAATAAACTTTAATAAAATAAATAAAAATAGCAATAATAAGTATTTTGTTGTAAGTGGAAACAAAATAAAATAAATAAAGCAACAAAGAAAACAAAAAAAAAAGAAATTTTAAGTATTCAAATTTGAAAACTAATGGCACTAACAGAAAGTTTATAATTTTCGTGACCTAAACGAAAAATAATTTAAAATAAACTTTAATAAAAAAATAAAAATAGCAACAATAAGTATTTTGTTGTAAGTAGAAACAAAACAAAATAAATAAAGCAACAAAGAAAACAACAAATCAAAAAAAGTGCCACCTACTGGGCCCCCATGGCCTGAATACGACTAGAAACCCAACCATGGGCCAGGATTCAGGCCCGCAGGAGGCCCAGTAGGCCCACAGGCACACAGCATACGGTTAGGCCCGAAAGCCTGCAACTGAGAGGAGCTCGAGAGGGAAGGCGCAGCAGCGCTTATGAACCACTCTCGAGCTCTCTCAGCTAGCGAGGTGGTACTAAACTTTTGATGCGGGGCAGCTCAAGGCCTTTGGTCCCGGTTGGTGCCACCAACCGGGACTAAAGGGGTGCATTGGTCCCGGTTCGTGGCACCAACCGGGACCAATGCCGACCTTTAGGATGTGTTTGGTTTAGGGGACATGCTAGCGTGGTTGTGGGTATCCCCAACCAGGTGGCTAGGGATAGCCCTTTTTCTGTTTGGTTGGAAGGGTGAGGTTATCCCATGTTTTGTTTGGTTCAAAGGATGAAGCGTGGTTGAGGATAGCCATCAGAGTGTTTGGTTCGAGGGGATGAATGAAGGATAATGGTTGTGGTAACCTTTTTTACTTGAAATGGTAAGATTACCCTCATAATTTGCACTTTTTAATGGAAGGAAGGAAATACAGTATGTATAAACATAATTTCGAAAATCTTAACTTTTTCACAACAAACAAAACAAAACGATACTAGAAATTTCAGACTTCATCACATATAATAGTTCAACATTTCATACATAAGTCAAGTGCATAGAACTCACAGTTCAGCATTCCATAGAGTACCAGTGCACTAATGGCGCACTTATCAACCGTGCGCCATTACTAGTTTAAACTAGTAATGGCGCACTGTGGATCAGTGCGCCATTAGTATTATTTTTTTGCAAAACTACTAATGGCGCACCGCCAGAAGGTGCGCCATTAGTAACCTGGATTACTAATGGCGCATTTAGTGCTGGTGCGCCATTAGTAAGTGGGCAGCAACAAGATATTTTGGACAGCCTCTCCTACCCACACTCACTTTCTCCCCACTTCATTCTCTCCACCTCCTCCTTGTCTCGGGTGCCTCCTCTTTTTCACCTCATTTCCACCATAGATTCATTCAAATTAAGTGGTTAAATTACCTTGTTTTAATAGGTAAGTAAGGGGGGAAGCTATATTTATGTTGTTCTCCCTACAACAATGTGCACATGCACTTTTTATGGCCTAGCTAGATCTATGTATG
>LR880972.1:908934756-908946150 GCA_904067115.1 Aegilops sharonensis | reverse complement strand
TCCAATCAAAAATATGTCATCTACATATAATATCAGAAATGCTACAGAGCTCCCACTCACTTTCTTGTAAATACAGGCTTCTCCAAAAGTCTGTATAAAACCATATGCTTTGATCACACTATCAAAGCGTTTATTCCAACTCCGAGAGGCGTGCACCAGTCCATAAATGGATCGCTGGAGCTTCCACACTTTGTTAGCACCTTTTGGATCGACAAAACCTTCCGGTTCCATCATATACAACTCTTCTTCCAGAAATCCATTCAGGAATGCAGTTTTGACATCCAGTTGCCAAATTTCATAATCATAAAATGCGGCAATTGCTAACATGATTCGGACAGACTTAAGCATCGCTACGGGTGAGAAAGTCTCATCATAGTCAACCCCTTGAACTTGTCGAAAACCTTTTGCAACAAGTCGAGCTTTGTAGACAGTTACATTACCATCAGCGTCAGTCTTCTTCTTGAAAATCCATTTATTTTCTATGGCTTGCCGATCATCGGATAAGTCAACCAAAGTCCATACTTTGTTTTCATACATGGATCCCATCTCAGATTTCATGGCCTCAAGCCATTTTGCGGAATCTGGGCTCATCATCGCTTCCTCATAGTTCGCGGGTTCGCCATGGTCAAGTAACATGACTTCCAGAATAGGATTAACGTACCACTCTGGTGTGGATCTTACTCTGGTAGACCTACGAAGTTCGGTAGTAACTTGATCTGAAGTTTCATGATCAGTATCATTAGCTTCCTCACTGATTGGTGTAGTTGTCACAGGAACCGGTTCTTGTGATGAACTACTTTCAAATAAGGGAGTAGGTACAGTTACCTCATCAAGTTCTACTTTCCTCCCACTCACTTATTTCGAGAGAAACTCCTTCTCTAGAAAGGATCCGAATTTAGCAACAAAAATCTTGCCTTCAGATCTGTGATAGAAGGTGTACCCAATAGTCTCTTTTGGGTATCCTATGAAGACACATTTCTCCGATTTGGGTTCGAGCTTATCAGGTTGAAGTTTCTTCACATAAGCATCGCAGCCCCAAACTTTAAGAAACGACAACTTTGGTTTCTTGCCAAACCATAGTTCATAAGGTGTCGTTTCAACGGATTTTGATGGTGCCCTATTTAACGTGAATGCGGCCGTCTCTAAAGCCTAACCCCAAAACGATAGCGGTAAATCAGTAAGAGACATCATAGATCGTACCATATCTAGTAAAGTACGATTACGATGTTCGGACACACCATTTCGTTGTGGTGTTCCGGGTGGCGTTAGTTGCGAAACTATTCCGCGTTGTTTCAAATGTAAACCAAACTCGTAACTCAAATATTCTCCTCCACGATCAAATCGTAAAATTTTTATTTTATTGTTACGATGATTTTCCACTTCACTCTGAAATTCTTTGAACTTTTCAAATGTTTCAGACTTGTGTTTCATCAAGTAGATATACCCATATCTGCTTAAATCATCAGTGAAGGTGAGAAAATAATGATATCCGCCACGAGCCTCAACATTCATTGGACTACATACATCTGTATGTATGATTTCCAACAAATCTGTTGTTCTCTCCATAGTTCCGGAGAACGGCGTTTTAGTCATCTTGCCCATGAGGCATGGTTCGCAAGTACCAAGTGATTCATAATCAAGTGATTCCAAAAGTCCATCAGTATGGAGTTTCTTCATGTGTTTTACACTGATATGACCTAAATGGCAGTGCCACAAATAAGTTGCACTATCATTATCAACTCTGCATCTTTTGGCTTCAACATTATGAATATGTGTATTACTACTATCGAGATTTAATAAAAATAGACCACTCTTCAAGGGTGCATGACCATAAAAGATATTACTCATATAAATAGAACAACCATTATTCTCTGATTTAAATGAATAACCGTCTCGCATCAAACAAGATCCAGATATAATGTTCATGCTCAACGCTGGCACCAAATAACAATTATTTAGGTCTAAAACTAATCCCGATGGTAGATGTAGAGGTAGCGTGCCGACCGCGATCACATCGACTTTGGAACCATTTCCCACGCGCATCGTCACCTCGTCCTTAGCCAATCTTCGCTTAATCCGTAGTCCCTGTTTCGAGTTGCAAATATTAGCAACAGAACTAGTATCAAATACCCAGGTGCTACTGCGAGCATTAGTAAGGTACACATCAATAACATGTATATCACATATACCTTTGTTTACTTTGCCATCCTTCTTATCCGCCAAATACTTGGGGCAGTTCCGCTTCCAGTGTCCAGTCTGCTTGCAGTAGAAGCACTCAGTCTCAGGCTTAGGTCCAGACTTGGGTTTCTTCTCTTGAGCAGCAACTTGCTTGCTGTTCTTTTTGAAGTTCCCTTTCTTATTTCCTTTGCCCCTTTTCTTGAAACTGGTGGTCTTGTTAACCATCAACACTTGATGCTCCTTCTTGATTTCTACTTCCGCAGCTTTTAGCATTGCGAAGAGCTCGGGAATAGTCTTGTCCATCCCTTGCATATTATAGTTCATCACGAAGCTCTTGTAGCTTGGTGGCAGTGATTGAAGAATTCTGTCAATGACACTATCATCAGGAAGATTAACTCCCAGTTGAATCAAGTGATTACTATACCCAGACATTTTGAGTATATGTTCACTGACAGAACTATTCTCCTCCATCTTACAGCTATAGAACTTATTGGAGACTTCATATATCTCAATCCGGGCATTTGCTTGAAATATTAACTTCAACTCCTGGAACATCTCATATGCTCCATGACGTTCAAAACGTCGTTGAAGGCCCGGTTCCAAACCGTAAAGCATGGCACACTGAAATATCAAGTAGTCATCAGCTTTGCTCTGCCAGATGTTCTTAACGTCTTCAGTTGCATCAGCAGCAGCCTTGCACCCAGCGGTGCTTCCAGGACGTAATTCTTCTGTGCAGCAATGAGGATAATCCTCAGGTTACGGACCCAGTCCGTGTAATTGCTATCATCATCTTTCAACTTAGCTTTCTCAAGGAACGCATTAAAATTCAACGGAACAACAGCACGAGCCATCTATCTACAATAAACATAGACAATCAAAATACTATCAGGTACTAAGTTCATGATAAATTGAAGTTCAATTTAATCGTATTACTTAAGAACTCCCACTTAGACAGACATCTCTCTAGTCATCTAAGTGATCACGTGATCCAAATCAACTAAACCATGTCCGATCATCACGTGAGATGGAGTAGTTTCAATGGTGAACATCACTATGTTGATCATATCTACTATATGATTCACGCTCGACCTTTCGGTCTCCGTGTTCCGAGGCCATATCTGTATATGCTAGGCTCGTCAAGTTTAACCTGAGTATTACGCGTGTGCAACTGTTTTGCACCCGTTGTATTTGAACGTGGAGCCTATCACACCTGATCATCACATGGTGTCTCAGCACGAAGAACTTTCGCAACGGTGCATACTCAGGGAGAACACTTCTTGATAATTAGTGAGAGGTCATCTTAAAATGCTACCGTCAATCAAAGCAAGATAAGATGCATAAAGGATAAACATCACATGCAATCAATATAAGTGATATGATATGGCCATCATCATCTTGTGCTTGTGATCTCCATCTCCGAAGCACCGTCCTGATCACCATCGTCACTGGCGCGACACCTTGATCTCCATCGTAGCATCGTTGTCGTCTCGCCAATCTTATGCTTCTACGACTATCGCTACCGCTTAGTGATAAAGTAAAGCATTACAGGGCGTTTGCATTTCATACAATAAAGCGACAACCATATGGCTCCTACCAGTTGCCGATAACTTCGGTTACAAAACATGATCATCTCATACAATAAAATATAGCATCACGTCTTGACCATATCACATCACAACATGCCCTGCAAAAACAAGTTAGACGTCCTCTACTTTGTTGTTGCAAGTTTTACATGGCTGCTACGGGCCTAGCAAGAACCGTTCTTACCTACGCATCAAAACCACAACGATAGTTCGTCAAGTTAGTGCAGTTTTAACCTTCACAAGGACCGGACGTAGCCACACTCGGTTCAACTAAGGTTGGAGAAACAGAAACCCGCCAGCCACCTGTGTGCAAAGCACGTCGGTAGAACCAGTCTCGCGTAAGCGTACGCGTAATGTCGGTCCGGGCCGCTTCATCCAACAATACCGCCGAACCAAAGTATGACATGCTGGTAAGCAGTGTGACTTGTATCGCCCACAACTCACTTGTGTTCTACTCGTGCATATAACATCTACGCATAAAACCAGGCTCGGATGCCACTGTTGGGGAACGTAGTAATTTCAAAAAAATTCCTACGCACACGCAAGATCATGGTGATGCATAGCAACAAGAGGGGGAGTGTATCTTCATACCCTTGAAGATCGCTAAGCGGAAACGTTTATCAACGCGGTTGATGTAGTCGTACGTCTTCACGATCCGACAAATCCAAGTACTGAACGCACGGCACCTCCAAGTTCTGCACACGTTCAGCTCGATGAAGTCATCGCCTTCTCGATCCAGCAAGACGGGCGAAGTAGTAAATGAGTTCCGGCAGCACGACGGCGTAGTGACGGTGTTCGTGAAGAACAATCTCCGCAGGGCTTCGCCTAAGCACTACGGAAACTATGACGGAGGATAAACTAGAGGGGACGGGGTTGCCGGCACACGGCTTGGTGTTTCTTGATGTGTCTTTGGTGCTAGCCCTGCCCCTCTATTTATATGTTGAGCCTTGGGGTCGAAACTTGGAGTAAAAGCCTCCACAAAGTCGGTTTCACCCGAAAGGCAAGAGTCCTTCTCGGACTCCAGGGCCAGACGCCAGGGTTCCCGGCATCTGGACCCAGACGCCAGGGACCCCAGCGTCTGGCCCCTGGACTCCGCAAAACTTCCTTTTGCGCTTTCCAAAAACCTTGTGGGCTTTCCCCTTTGGCCCAAATAACGTGTTCTCGTACCCAAACATTTCGGAAAACATCCGGAACCCCATCCGGTGAATTCCGGAACCCTTCCGGAGATCAAACACCATTATCCCATATATCAAACTTTATCTCCGGACCATTCCGGAGTTCCTCGTCATGTCCATGATCTCATCCGGGACTCCGAACAACATTCGGTTACCAACATGCATAACTCATATAATATTATATCGTCAACGAAACGTTAAGCGTGCGGACCCTACGGGTTCGAGAACTATGTAGACATGACCGAGACACGTTTCCGGTCAATAACCAATAGCGGGACCTGGATGCCCATATTGGCTCCCACATATTCTATGAAGATCTTTATCGGTCAAACCGCATAACAACATACGTTGTTCCCTTTGTCATCGGTATGTTACTTGCCCGAGATTCGATCGTCGGTATCCAATACCTAGTTCAATCTCGTTACCGGCAAGTCTCTTTACTCGTTACGTAATGTGTCATTCTGTAACTAACTCATTAGCTACATTGCTTGCAAGGCTTGTAGTGATGTGCATTACCGAGAGGGCCCAGAGATACCTCTCCGACAATCGAAGTGACAAAACCTAATCTCGAAAATACGCCAACTCAACATGTACCTTTGGAGACACCCGTAGAGCTCCTTTATAATCACCCAGTTACGTTGTGACGTTTGGTAGCACACAAAGTGTTCCTCCGGTAAACGGGAGTTGCATAATCTCATAGTAGTAGGAACTTTATATAAGTCATGAAGAAAGCAATAGCAACATACTAAATGATCAAGTGCTAGGCTAACGGAATGGGTCAAGTCAATCACATTATTCTCCTAATAATGTGATCTCGTTAATCAAATGACAACACATGTCTATGGTTAGGAAACATAACCATCTTTGATTAATGAGCTAGTCAAGTAGAGGCACACTAGTGACATTATGTTTGTCTATGTATTCACACATGTATTATGTTTCCGGGTAATACAATTCTAGCATGAATAATGAACATTTATCATGATATGAGGAAATTAATAATAACTTTATTATTGCCTCTAGGGCATATTTCCTTCACCCCGACCACGCCGCACCTCTCCTTTGGTCAGGCCGGCCGGCACCGCCCCCTTCCTCCCTGTTTTTTTCACATATATATGATGTTTTTTTCCTGATTATATGTACTAGTCATCAACCGGTGCACCTGCACGGGCTAGAATTTAAGCAACCTACAAAAACATTATGGATCTTAAAAAGACGAAGTTCGAATAGAAATGACAGAACATATACGCACAATACACCATTGAGTTTGTTGCATATTCATGTATTATTCATTTGTTATTCTTAATGTAATCATATTTTCATTGGCAACGACTCAAAATTTATAGTATCACAAAGAAGATTTACTATTTTCACTATAGTATACACCTGTATTTCATAATTATATCTTAACTGGATATGCACTACATGCATATTTCTACATATAAACCGTACATATATTTGTGAAAGTATATAGTTGAGTTAGGTAGATTTTCTTCTTCTTCATTAAAGTGAGAAATTTAGTAAATATTCGTATATGACAACTCTTATACTTTCAGTACTTATTAACTTTGGTGAAACAAAATGTATATAGCAGTTTAAATCGTCCAATTAATTTACGATGTGTTTATAGCCATGGGACGAAACATGAGGTCCCACGTACATGAGATCTCACATACGCAAGTCGTCATGCACTTGGTCTCTCTCAGGAAAGAAAAAACAGTCGGGAAGTTTAGGCCTGCTTCACCTATTCCACCAGCGTGAGATAATCAGAATGGTTGATGCAATTCGGAGGAGAGCAATAATGATCATAAGAAGATTTTACTAACCCTTGGTTCAGACTACATATTTACAGAGAATGACTATCTACGAATTATATAGGAGCAAAGAAAAATTTTAACACTTAAGCGAACCTTTCTCTGAACCTAAGTTAGAAATTTTTCTAGAAGTAACATATTGCTTCACATGCTATAAATTAGCAAAACAGTTAAAAATTCAGTCCCGTTTTCTGCAAGATTGCCTGATTTTTCCAATCATGTTATTATTTATACCCCTAAATAGCGCACCATATGTATAATGTGAGAAGTAGATGCAGGATATCACATATAGGTACTAATGTCTTACCATCTATAAGTATTTAGCGCACTTACCACAACAAACATTTTGAATAGCTTGCTCCTAACTAAGCTAGCCAAATCATCATGTTTCTTAAAACCATCATATATAAACTCTCAAGTTAGATTCTGTAGTAATAAAATATATTATTTTTTTCGTATTCCAGAGGTACTCAACAATTCAACATGTGAAGCCATCATATGATAAAATATTTTTCTTTATTCCATATTCCAGAGGCTGCAGTTCAACGTGTGAAGAGATCAGAGGAAACATACCATTCAAAACCAACGGCGGGTGGATGTGGCTTTGGCCCGCACACCTTATATCTGGCGTATTGACATGAACCCCGCTATGAACACCAAGCATAGGGATAGATATACATTGTGTTCATGGGCAACATATTCGGCTAGATGCTTTGATGGCTAGACTACACATGTTGTCGCCATGTAGAGTATGAGTATTTACATGACTGCGATGGACATGGGCGTTGATGGATCGATCTGCTCCTCAACAGCCCCCAAAGATCTGAAGCAGTATTCCTGGTGGGAAACGACTTCCTCATCAACTTGCAGGTCCAAGGATATTACGGTGGCCCCTTAAAAAAAGAGGATATTACGGTGGCTGCAGTTTGTTGGAACAATCCGGCTTGTTAGAGAGAAAGATACTAAGAGAGGCCACATAGGAGATCCAGTAGAATTGTAGCGGCAGCGTGTCAGGTTGCTTAACTACAGGGATGGAGATCAATGTCTCCAAGGCGTTTAGTACTATGGCACAATGACCCCTGCCTTCAGTCTTGCGAAACCAAAATCAGATGGATGAAATCAAGGATACATAATTTTTTATTTGTGGCACCCATCCTCCCCCTTTTGACTTGAATTCAGATATCTTCTTTATAATGAATGCATCTCTCAAGGCAGCACGCTTGCACCTGCCATCATGTGAAACACCCAACGTGCTTAGATGAAGAGCAAAATATACAGAAAAAGGTAAGAGTAATGAACTGAGAGGAATTCCGTTTATTTTTTACAGGGATATCAGGTTGTAAACATGCAATTGTACGTAAGAAATTCGGCACAACAAAACTAAAAGGGATGAACTGAAGTTATATTGCTTCGGATGTAAGAAGCTATAGTTCCAGAAGGTGTGAACTAAAAACTTGGTACTCAACAACCAACCAAATTATCAAAACATGAAACTAAAGTTTCCTTTTAAATTAGCTGAAGCAGGACGAATGTTTTCCTCAACAAATTTTAAGTAATTCTAGAAATGTTAGTAAAAGCAAAGAAGACAAAACAAAAAACGCCCTTCTCGTGAAAGGTAAGAAATACACTTACCCTGATATTGTTTTGGAGGATGAACATGCCTATATTGTATTTGTCAAACTATCAAGCACATCAAGGACTGGGGCATACCAGATGCACTACATGAAAGAGTGCAAATGCTACATTCTAAAAAGAGTACTGCTGTCGCAATTCACATATCACCATGACTATGTATGTGTATATATAATACATGTACAGAAAGCAAGGAATATATAACACACTAAATAAATGTTGCTGCTGATAAAACCTTGACCCCGACACAGGCTAGCAAAAATGTTTCCTTCATACAAAACATATCACCACACCCCGTTCTTTTCTTCACCAAACATATCGCCACCCCATTCTTTTCTTCATGTTTTGTCTGCATAAGACAGAATCGGATTGTTTCACTATCGTCAACTCATCATAGATACATTTACATGATCAACATCACAACTGTCATCTTTATGATGGTTCTGTATCTAACGGTGGTATCACACCGATTCAAGGACTAATTATTTATATTACTATAACATACAAAGCATGAATGAGTAATGTATATGGCATTAACCTGATCTATAAGAGGCTGCCTAGTTGATTAGGTTTTTTTACATCTTCCATACAATCTAAGAAGTTTCTGCGCAAATAAATATAAACAAATTATTCCATAAAACTTAATACAAAGGACTTTCTACACAGAAGGAAAATATATTTATTTTCTCACTGCACATTCATAATGTCAATACTTGTTAACTATTCATCTATTTACTCACAGAATATCAATGCAATTCTAAATTATTTCTCAAATCTGCTTATCAAGTACTAGTGCAGTTATGCTGCAATATTCGTTACCTGGACAACTACATCAACTAAACCACTGGCCTGTACCTTCTCCCATCCCTGACAGTATCATGCAATTGTAAGTTTTATGTGCATAGGTCGTGACTTTGTGGAAGGAAGACAAAAGAATATTAGAAGAGAGATTATGAACAGTTTATAGGTGGGTACATAGAATAAGCAGAAAAAAATTATCTTTATAGAAAGAAAAGGGATGCGTAATAAGAGTACTGATGAATAGATATACCTATATTGTAAAATAAACGTTTTTATGTCAGACCGTGCTTGGAGAATTTCAGAGCCACAACATACAGAAGACCGTCAGACGTTGATCAAATAGAGATGCCACCAATGAGGTTGTACTGAATAAAAAGCTACATCAGACAGCTGCCAAGGACTCCATGGTTAGTTCTTCTGCGGATTTCATCAAGCACATGATATACTCACAACATGAATTTACATTGTACAGACAGGGAAATAGAGGGCTGATTGTTGGAGGGAAAAATCAAAGCCTTGAAAAAAATCCAATCAAAGTAAGGGTGGAATTAGTATCATCAAAGCCAATAAAAATCCTAATCTTAGCACATCACGTACACAGAACATGTGCAGCCGGGGAAATAGAAAAATATGGTATTGACTAATTCTCCTGCAAATCCTCCTGCAAACCTCAAAGTGCCCAAACATCTGATAATAATTGTATGACTTGTTCATGCATGCAGCGTTGCTGCATGGACAGCATGGTGCGGCTGGAGCAGATGCAGACCAAACCTTGATGCTCTCCTATACCTGCCTTCTGATGCATCAAAGATTGTGGATTGCAGTTAATTGGTCACGACCTCAAACTTGAGATTCAAAGGGCTTCCTCATCTGCATCATGGATTGCAAACCTGTTGGGGCGGAGCTAAAACAGGAGAGGAAGCAAACCGGGCTGATTGCCAAGGTCGAAGAGAATCGATGGTAGGAGAGGAAGTGAACTGGACAGAGATCATGAAGTTGGGGTGAGGGTAATGTTTCTCATACATAGATTACCACGTGGTTGGAAATCCAGCGATTAGATCGTCTTGGTGATGAGGACGGGGGGTAGTTGCGCGAGGCATCTGACCGACGGCGGAGGAAAGGAGTCTTGGGAGAATATTCTTTTGGCTGCCCATAGAAGTTTTTTATTTTTAAATGTGGGGATACCGGGATAGATCTATTTTATTTTAGGGAAGGAAGAGATGCTCCTTGTGGGACGGTGCGTGGGGATAGATTTTCTTTCTTTTTTTCGTTGGAAGGAAGAGATGCGCTTGGTGGGATATTGTGCAAGGACTCCTTCCTTCGTGACATACATCATCCATCGGCTGTAAATACCTTACAGAGAGATCCAACGGGTAATTTTTACTATTTCCTAGGATTAACTTGGAGGCTTGATTAGTGCTTCCAATTAGTAAATATAAAGATATGTGTGAGTATATATATATGTGTGTGTATATCTGTTTATATGTCCTTTTTTAGATTTTTTGTTTTTTGCATTTTTATAAAAATGTATATATGTATGTATGTTCTCTGTGTATATATATGTTCATGTATGCAAAAAATAGATTTTTTGAAAAGTTAGGATTTTTTTCTGTTCATATATTTTTTTGGTGATATTAATTATTGTAGAATATGTAAATGTTTGTATATTCATATGAACAATGCATTAGGAAAAACCTTTACTTTTTTCTAAATTTTCTATTTGAACATTTTAAAAAAAATAAGCAATACTACTTCATGTAATTTGTCAGAATTTTCTACCGATTTTAGACCACGGGAGCACCCCCACCCCCCTATCGTTGCAAAAGTTGTTAAGTGATATTAAGAAGGAAGAAGAAGAAAAAGAATGAGAGGTAAAAGAAAAATAAGAAGAGGAAGAAAGGAGAAGAAGAGAAGAGGAAGAAGAGGAGAAATAAATAAGAAGAAGAAAAAAGAAGAAAAGAAGAGGAGAAGAAGAAAGGAATAGAGGAGAAGAAGAGAAAATAGAATATTCTATTTTCTCTTCTTCTCCTCTATTCCTTTCTTCTTCTCCTCTTTTTTCTTCTTCTTTTTTTTCTTCAATTTTCTCCTCTATTCCTTTCTTCTTCTCCTTTTTTTATTTCTTCTTCGTCTTCTTATTTTTTGTTGGATATGTCGTTTTCGATATACCCGTTGTCGATATACCCCGTGTCCCAATAACTTCAACACGAGGGG
>LR880972.1:908887186-908920488 GCA_904067115.1 Aegilops sharonensis | reverse complement strand
TTTAAGCCGATTCATAAGCCGGCTGGGGGAGAAGGCTCTACCGCTGTATCAGATGATGAAGAAAACAGACACCTTTGTCTGGAGTGAGGCTGCTGATGCTGCCTTCGAAGATTTAAAGAGACAGTTGGCTGAGCCACCGGTTCTCGCAGCTCCGATTGACAAAGAGCCATTGCTATTGTATGTTGCGGCTAACTCACGTGCTGTTAGTGTGGCCATTGTGGTAGAGCGTAAGGATTCTGGCAAGGAGCATCCGGTTCAGCGGCCGGTTTATTACATCAGTGAGGTGCTCATAGAATCCAAGCAAAGGTATCCACATTGGCAGAAACTGGTTTATGGGGTGTTCATGGCGAGCCGGAAGCTAAAGCAGTACTTCCTGGGTCATCCTATAACTGTGGTAAGTTCAGCCCCCTTGGGAGACATCATCCAGAACAGGGAAGCCACAAGACGAGTTGCCAAGTGGGCCATCGAGCTTGGGCCTCACGGTTTGAAGTATATGTCGCGCACAGCTATCAAGTCTCAAGCCCTAGTGGACTTTATTAATGATTGGACGGAGTCGCAGGCACCAGAGGAGAAGCTGGATAACACGTATTGGACTATTCACTTTGATGGGTCCAGACAGTTGGAAGGCTCGGGGGATGGAGTTGTTTTAACTTCCCCTCGAGGTGACAAATTTTGTTATGTGCTCCGGCTTATGTTTCCCTGTACTAACAATGCAGCTGAATATGAGGCCTTACTCCGTGGCCTCCGGATGGCCAAGGAGATGAATTTAAGCCGGGTAAGATGCTTGGGCGATTCAGACCTCGTTGCTCAACAGGTGTCAGGCACGTGTGATTCTAAGGATCCCCTTATGGCAGCTTATCGTCGTGAAGTTGATGCGGTGGCTGGACACTTCAAGGGTTATCAAGTAGAGCACATTGATCGAAGGAAGAACAAGGCGGCTGATGCTTTAAGCCGGTTGGGGTCTCAGCGTAAGCCGGTGCCGCCTAATACCTTTCTTGACATTTTGCATGACCCTTCTGTTAGAGTGCCTACAGAGGAAGAGCTTGCAGTACCAGACCCGGAGGCGGCTCTCCATGCCACCCCGGACTGGACTGTCCCGTACTTAGCCTATATGACCCGGGGAGAATTGCCTGAGGACGAGACCTTGGCAAGACAAACCGTCAGGCGGCCCAAATCCATGACAATTGTTCATGGCGAGTTGCATGACCGCAGCGTCACTGGGGCGTTTCAACGTTGTGTGTCACCTACGGAGGGTCAGGAGATACTTCGTGAGATTCATGAAGGTGATTGCGGTCATCAAGCCGGTTCAAAGTCTCTGGTGGCCAAGGTTTTTCGTCACGGTTTTTATTGGCTGACGGCTCATGCTGATGCGGAGGATCTGGTCAGCAAATGTGACGGATGTCAAAAATTCTCTAGACGAGCTCATGTGCCGGCTCAAGGATTGAGGATGATTCCAATTACTTGGCCGTTTGCAGTCTGGGGGCTTGATATGGTTGGACCTTTCAAAAGGTCTAAAGATAAGAAGACACACCTGTTGGTGCCAGTGGATAAATTCACCAAGTGGGTTGAAGCAGAGCCGGTCAGTAAGTGCGACGCAGCCACGGCGGTTCAGTTCATCAAAAAGGTGATCTTTCGTTTTGGTTTTCCGCATAGTATTATAACTGATAATGGCACTAATCTCTCCAAGGGTGCCATGGAAGAGTTCTGTCAACAAGAGCACATCCGGCTTGATGTTTCGGCTGTTGCTCACCCCCAGTCTAATGGTCAGGCGGAAAGAGCTAATCAAGAGATCTTGAAAGGTATCAAACCCCGGCACTTAGTTCCTTTACAGCGAACTCCGGGTTGTTGGGTGGAGGAATTACCTTCTGTGCTATGGAGCATCAACACAACGCCTAACAGGTCTAGTGGTTATACACCTTTCTTCATGGTGTACGGAGCAGAGGTGGTTCTACCAAGTGACATCCGGCATGATTCACCCCGGGTGGCGACTTACGTTGAGGCTGATAACGAAAAAGCTCGTCAGGACGCACTTGACTTGTTGGATGAAGAGCGAGACTTGGCTATAGCCCGCTCGGCGATTTACCAGCAAGACCTGCGCCGTTATCACAGCCGCCGGGTTAGAAGCAGAACTTTCCAGGAAGGTGATTTAGTGCTCCGGCTCATCCAGTATCAAACTGATATGCACAAGTTGTCCCCTCCTTGGGAAGGACCTTTCGTGGTCAGCAAGAATCTCAACAACGGGTCATATTACCTCATCGATGTTCGAGAGCACAAAGACTCACGTAAGTCGGAGGAGGAGACCCGCCGGCCGTGGAACATAGCGCATCTCCAGCCCTACTATACTTAAGCCGCTGGCTTTCAGAGTATATTTATCTTTTCTTTTTTAGCAATGTATATATTATATAAAGCAATAAAGCAGGACCTCTTTCTTTTCCATCCTACAAGGTTTATGTGTCTTCTTTACCAGGTGATGGAAACGACTAACAGGGAGCGGATCATATCTGAATCCGGTTTTCCCTTTGGTCCGGTTTATGATCATATCTAAACCAAGCCATGGTCATTTGGGGGATTCCTATTCAAACATAGGTCGTATTCGAACCAAAGAGAACATAGCTGTCGATACCCAATTGATTGGCACACTGCTGAACCCACTTGGGGGCTTCTTGATCATATTTGAATCATAGCTTAACCTCTTTGGGCCTGACGTGGATCGTATTCGAATCAGCGTCATTAAACAACTCTCATGGTCACTTGGGGGCTTCCTGTTTAAACATAGGTCGTATTCGAACCAAAGAGAACACAGCTGTCGATACCCATTTGATCGGCATCGCCAAAGCCATTGGGGGCTATATGATCATATCTGAATCTTAGCTTAACCCCTCTTGAACGGTTCTACTGATCGTATTCGAATCAGAGGCCTTTGAAAGTCAGGTTTACTTTATTCTATAAGAGTAAATAATACTAAGGGCCAGGTAAACATTATATGTGCCAATTTTCAGAAGTTAAGTATAACTGTCTGCTTTTTTGGGATCAAGTAAGCCGGTAAGTACGCCTTAAACCGGCTGATACTTATGATGTTTTGGTTCCTACTCCGGATTAACGTTATCTTACATGACCCCGGATGTGGTGAGATGCCAAAGGAAGTTTTTTGTTTTATACACAGAGTAAAGCAGAAAGCTTTTGGATGATTCAAACAAGCCGGCAGTGCACATTGCTGGCGGCTTGAGACATTGTTAAGCACCGCAAAACATGCGCGAAGGCATGACGAAGTTAAGAAGTTTTTCTACCCTATTACAAGACTCCACGAGTCTGAATAATGAAGTATTATTTTCTTTAAAAGACGTAAGTGCCAGGCGGATTACTCCTTTGGTGGACTTGACGACTCCGGGTTATCCTTCTCCGCCTCTTCGTCTGCTGCTTTGTCCTGGAAGGTTGACGAGGTCCAGTCAATGCTGCTTAAGGCTTCAAATTCAGCTTCATCATCTATTAAACTGGCCGGGTCAACTTCAGGAGCAAAGGTATACTTACGAGTTGGAGGGATCAGGCTGACATCATCATAATGCGGAGTTGGAATCCTCCGGTTCTCGTTGACATAACCCGGCTGGTACTTTGTAAGATCAATATCGTTGTCGATGATGGTGGCCACAGGACGTACGACTCTCACGCAGGTGGTGAAGTCTGATTGACTGAATGCAGAGCCGTCCTCCTTTAAGCTGGGGTATCCAAGAGCAACATCGCTTAAGTCTAGCTCTAGAGCCAATGCTTTGGCTCGGCTTAAGGCGGCTATGGCCCTGGCTCTACCAGATGCTCGCCTTAACTCCTGAATCCGTTGAGGTAACACGGCAAGCCGCTTGAGTACATCTTGCAGGAGATAAGGAGTATCATTTGATAAAGCCACAACGGCCAAAGCACGTTGTGACCCGGCGTACAGCTGTTCCACTAGAGTGTACACCGCCTTAAGCTTGATCAGCATATTCTGCTTCAGGTTGGTACTCCTGGGACCTGCGTTTATACATATAAGGTGAGCCGGAGTTAACAATTAAAATAGACATCAAAGGAACCATTGTGATATTCAGAGTTATACATAGTAACTTACCGAAGATTGCTGAGACCATTTGAGATATCTGGCGCTTTAAGCCGGACAGCTCGGCGGTTGCCTCGGCAAGAGATGCCTCTGCTGTTTCAGCCCGAGTCACCAGTGAAGCCCTCTCCTCAACCCAAGTTTTCTTCTCCGATTCAAAATTTTTCTTCAGTTTCTCTTGTTCGGAGACACTGAATTCAAACTTAGAGTTTCAAGCTCTTGGGTTTTCAACTGACTCTTCAGATCAGCAATCTTCGCCTCAAATTGACTTATGGTGGCCTGTATCGACATCAGGTTGTGGTAAGAATCACGGTAAGATTACATTCAAGTCCCAAACACTTTACAAGTAAAGATACTTGGCACTTGGGGACTAATGTATGCTTAAAGAATTTCTTAACCTATTTTACCGGGTCATGTATATTAAGTCTCAAGCACTTTACAAGTAAAGACACTTGACACTTGGGGGCTAATGTGTAACCCAAATTCAAAGTTTCATGCTATCACCGAGTTAAATATATTCAATTTAAGCCGGACAAAACTAACAGTAAGTAGATTTCTAAGTCTACAACATATTCATTCATAAGCAATAGACTTGGGGGCTGATACAGTAAGTAAGGTTCAGGAAAAAGCTAAAGTTATACCTCAGATTTATGTTGTATTTGCTTCACCATGTCAATTTTCAGGTCACGGCTATTGTGCACTTGGGTCAGATAGCCCGAGACTATATCACCAATGCTTAGGTGAGTATAATCAGTGATGTCCTGTTTGGTTTTCCGACGTTGGGCAAACTCCTCCTTGGCAGTGCATCGAGCAAGGACAGTAGGCCGGCCCGGTTCAACATATTGGCTTTTCAGAAATTCAACTTCTGGTTCAGTCGTCTTGACCGGGCTGGAGCAGTGTGCCGCTTACTGCTGTGGATGTCATCCTCTCCTCCCATAGATAACAACCATGAGACGTCCCCTAGGAACCTGAGCAACCAGCAACACCGTCGGAAGCGAGGCAGGGCGGTTATGACTGGTTGGAATTTTTTTATGGACTCTACCAACAAGCTGTCCACACACTGACTCGGCATCTTCAGTTGAACCAACAGTCTTCCTATTAGAATTACTTGACTGCAACTAAAAACAAAGGAATGGGTAAACAAGCAGTTCTCAAAACACATTCTCGAGATTAAAACATCTTATCACTTGATAAACTACTAAATGAGGAATATAGTAGAGCCACCTGAATCAGGAAATCACATGGCTTACATAGATCATTCTTCCCCTGCCAGCCTTCTGGGATTTTCGTCGAACACCTTGTAGGTGTACAGAAATAAAATCTGCACAAGCACAGATGATCCACGACCTATCACTGCCAATGCTTCCTCCCGATTTCTTCCACACGAGTACCCCCTCTTCTCCGCTCACACGAGTACCCCCTCTTCTTCGCCCCTTCAATAGGAGCTGCAGGTCACCGCCTCCATCTCCCTCACCCCTGCATATCACCGCGACACCGCCTCTCGCCCTCTCTCAACATCCGGGCCACGGAGCAAGAGACGAAGGATGGAGGCGTACCAGGGGTCGATCGTAAATCGAGCGATGAAGGACGAGGCCGACCGCACAGGGGAGGGAGGAGGACCAACGAGCTCAGCAAGTGGGAAGGCATGAAGGAAAAGATCTCACCGCCTCCAACTCGAGCTTGTCGGCGAACCGTCGTCTCCTGCCCCACCTTAGCAGCTCCCTCATCACCTCCACCAGATTCCCCCTCGTCCTTCCTTGCCTGGCCATCGATGTCCCCTCTCCTCTATAATCCCGCGCCGACGCTGGCGTCGACGCCTGGGTGGCCGCATCCGTCCTTCTGCTCCGAATCGCGAGGAAGAGAGGGTGGGCAGAGATGGGCCTAGCGAGGAGGTGGCGAAGAGAGGGTGGGCAGAGGTGGGCCTAGCGAGGAGGTGGCGCCACCCGCGATGTGGGATGAAGGAGAAAGCGGACGGGCGGAGCGGTGGTCTTTTCCCTCGTGTGGTGCGGTGCGCTCGCCTGGCCCTCGCTGTTTTTTCTCACGCGCGGTCGCGTTGCGGTGGTTTTTTTTTTCTTCGCGTGGTGCGGTGCGCTCGAGCCATCGGTTGTGTGTAGCGACTCCTTCATTCTTTATATGTTCAATTCCCTGTGTCACCTTGCAACGTCACTATTGACCAGCTGAGAGAGTTTGTTCACAACTTTTGCTTAGTAAAGTCAAGTCAGAGATTCTACTGTATTGAACAAGTCAGATCCTACACCTTCTGTGTTTGCTGATGTATGTGATCCAAGTAATGTACTGATGTACTGTATGTAACAGCAAGACACGAGAGAATGTTCAGATTGTCTTGGCACCAAGACATCAAGGAATATGTCTTGTTTCGACATTTCCTTCTTGTATGGCCCTCTGAATTTCCAAGAGAAATCCAGCACTCAGGATGGCAAATCTTGACGGAGCCATTCTTAAACTAGTATATCCTTCTCTGTATATTGAGGGAGATTAAGGCAATTGAATTTGTGCAAACAGTAGGCCTGCTTCTAACTGCTGTTGATGTGAAACTCGAAGCAGAACAGTTTGATGTTCGGAAACTGGCTAATTTTTTTTAAATAATACACTTCTTTTATGAATTTTCAGAAATATTATGCTGAATACAAAATTTTCAAAAATAATACACAGTCAGCCTTTTGCTGGCCGACTGGGCCTAGTCAGCTCACAGCAGGCCGACTGGGCCTAATCGGCCAGCAGCAGGCCGATTAGTAGCCTTTCGGCCTAGGGTTGGCCGACAGGCCTCTCGACCGCAGGCACGGGATCCGGTCGGCTTATGGGAAGCTGATTGGGACTAATCGGCCTTCGGTAAGCCGATAGGTGCATGGTCAATGCAATCGTACGTGGGTTCGAGTTCTGCGCTAATTAGTGTGGCTTGTGAGGCTAGCTGGCTGGCAAACAATAAAAAAAAAGCTGGCAATACTATATGGTGCATGCGGCGACGGGGATCAAGGACGAGTGCCTGAGCACGGCTATCCGTGCGTGGCCTGATGTCGTTGTTGACTAGGTCCCGATCGCTCCTCGCGATTACTTTTCGTCGGTCGACCGAATGCGTACGTACATCGACTAAGTACTACGACCTGCGGATTGCTTTCCGGCAAGACGTGCGAATACACAAGCCACGCTTGATCGATTCTTCCAGGAGACAACACGCACGTACGTAACAGGCTAGCTACCAAAGCCTGCTTTATCGATCTTGACGCAACAAGCTAGCTACCGAAGCCTGCTGTATCGATCTTGACGCTAGCTAGTTGATTAATCGGTATTGCCAGCTAATGATGTCACGTCTAAACTGTATGTATTAAGGAATCGGTATTGCCAGCTAGCTAGCCTCACAAGCCACGCTAACCAGCGCAGGACTCGAACGCACGTACGATTGCATTGGCCATGCACTTATCGGCTTACGGGAGGCCGATTAGTCCCAGTCAGCTTCCCATAAGCCGACTGGACCCCCTGCCTGCGGTCGAGAGGCCCGTCGGCCACCCCTAGGCCGAAAGGCTACTAATTGGCTTGCTGTTGGCCGATTAGGCCCAGTCGGCCTGCTGTGGGCTGACTAGGCCCAGTCGGCCAACAGAGGGCTGACGGTGTATTATTTTTGAAAATTTTGTATCCAGCGTAATATTTTTGAAAATTCATAAAAAAAGTATATTATTTTAAAAAAAATAGCCGGAAAGTGGAAGCTGGCACAGTTCGGTCTTCCAAGAGCTCAAGTACCAGAATCAGTTTCTCCTGCAGATCATCAGACTGAGTACCTCATTGTACGCACGCTTGCACGTATAAAAGATTAAGGTACCTGGAGCAAAGTTTGCACTTGCACGAATGGATGGGATGGAAGATTACTGCCGGCAGGTTAATCCTCAATAACATTTAATTAACAATATATATAAATAGGTTGATCAGTTTGGAGGATAAAGCTCAAATGGTAGAGCGCTTATATATGCTAATAAGAGGCAGGGGGATCAATACCTCCCATCTCCAATTCAACCTTTTTTCTTTCTTATCTGCAAGTAGTGTTTTTTCAGGCAATTCTACAGATAATTACCAGGGGAGGCAAGGGCTGCAAGGTGGAAACTGCTCAGCCCAAATTGCTAAATCGAAGTGTGGCTAGGCCTAACTGTTGGCCCACAGATTCTCAAAGAAAAAAAAAACAGTTCACCCACAGAGGAAGTTGAATTCGTGTCTATTGAATATTATATATTTCAACATTGATGATTTAATTTAACACTAGCAAACATTCCCGTGTGTTGCAACGGGTGAAAAAAAAAACATCATTTGTCCTAATCAATAAGCATGGATGAAGACCCTCTCTAGCCGGTCTATGTCTTATATGTCAACACAACATCCTATAAAATCCATTCTATTCGTGTCACTTCTTATTTTGTTTTCCACCCTCGTCAATGGTGGTCGCAATGGTCACCAAACATGGTCAATCACAAGTTAGTGACTACGTCCATCGCAGGACCTACTTGTGACTCAATCGTGGTACCGCAAGAGAATGATTAATAAAATTTAAAAAATGTCGTTGAGTTGGATAAACCATGCTAGCGTTCTTCTTCTTCCACAAATACTTGTCTTAACTTAGCATAAGATAGCTGACCACACATGTCATGTGGTAAACCATGCTAGCATTGAAAATCCTATGTGTGTGACGAACAAAATTTCAGGTGAAAGATTCCTCCCTTTCATAATGTGCATTGCAACAAGAAAGTGAATTGACATGTCCCTCAAAACGTTCACCAACACAGGCATGTCAGAGGGTGCATGGCGAGATATAGCAGAAATGCATATCAATATTTTTTTTCTGAGGGAAGCATATGAACATGAAACGAGCGTTACCGTGGTAAGGAATGGTTACTTCCGATTTATTGGGCAAATCCCATAAACCTCAGGAATCCAAGTAGATATTGATTGTGTTAAAAAAACGTAGATTGAAGGAATCACGATTGATCGTTTCTTAAAAATCAAATTAATTTGGGAAATTGAATTAATGGCCGCTAAATTGAAGCGCCTCACTTTTATTTTGTTGGGCATCAAATCCCACATTTTGATGCACGTGTCAAAAAGTTGGCAGAAGCTGCGACCGAGTCTTCGCCAGCCATGACAAGAAGGGCGGGAGCAACGGTTATTTGCAACACGTGGAATCTTGGAGCTTCTTTTTTGAGCTGCCCAAGAACATTCATGTCAAAAAAAAAAATTTATGATAGGACAGCTGCGGGAGAGGCTTTTTATCCTCAAAGTGCCTAAAAAATGGTCAAGCCATTGGAGTCTTTGGAGATGCTCTAAGGGCACTCCAGCGCATGATCCTAAACGGACGTCCGTTTTGTTCGGATTCTGTCTGTTTGGGTAGAGTAATGGGGTCGTTTCCGGGCCTGTCCTGGGACGTGGTGGCTGTGCGTCTAACGCGCGGACGCATCCTTTGGCCCCATCATGTCCGTCTCCTTTTTCAAACGCCAACTTTCAAAATAACCACACCCTAGTTCAGGCCAGAGGCCCTAGTTCACGCCGGCAACAGAGCCAGCGGCCTACACGTCCTCGCCGGCAACACAGCCAACGGCCTACACGTCCTCGCCGGCAACACATCCAGCCTATAAAATGAATAGTTTTGTCGCCGGCAACACAGCCAGCGACCGTCAACACAGTCAGCCCCCAAAATGAATAGGTTTCTCGCCGGCACACAGCCAGCAGCCCAGCGGCCGGCACCCATGCCAGCCTCCAAAAAGAACGGCCATGGCCTATCAGACGACCTAGTTCAGGCCGTCGGCGTCGAACATCTCCTTCTGCCCGGCCTTGAACCAGCTCCTCGTCTTCTCGCTCATCTTGGTCAAGTCCACGCTCATGATCGCAAAGGGCCACCTCCTTTGCTTTGGTTGCGGCATTGGTAGCCTCGATGTCGAGCTGCCTCTGTCTGGCCGTGACATTGGTGGCCTCGATGTTGAGCTGCCTTTGCCGGGACGTCTCATGCATGTCGATCTTCCTCTTCTTGGCCGCCTCCTCCATCTCAAGCTTCTTCCTTTGAAGCTCTAGGTATTGCTTCATTTGCTCGTCCTTGCTTTGTCGCTTTTTTTCGTCCCTCACATCCTTTTTGAGACATCATGTCGTGCAAAGTCTCATGCATGGCCATGGATGACGCATCACGTATGTCATCCACCTTGGAGTTAGTCTTGCCCCTCGGCCTCTTCAACGCCTCACCATATCCACCTCCTGCCAACGCGGCCGTCCTTTTGCCTCTCTTCATTTGAAGTTCACGATATTGATGTTTGAACTTAGGGCAATTGTTCATGATCGTCCAACAATTGGTAAGAGTGAATGGATTGTCATTGTGCCGGGCCTTGAATGCTTCCAAAGATTGAAATGCCTACACAACCAACAAACAATTGAACATGCAAACATATAGAAGGCCGAAGTCTCGTGGCCGTAGCAACAAAAGAACTTGGATGAGGAGAGCATACCATGTCCCCAATGCCGAGACCACTCACGGGCCGTGCTCCAACGATCTCAAGTGCGGCACAATACTTGTTGCATTCTTGTTGGATGAATAACCACCTCTTGTGAATCGAGGTGATGCCACGGTCGCTCGTAAATTGGTAGGGCGCAAACAACTTTCTTTCATGGAATGTTTTGTGAACTCTTGTCCAAAAAACAAGTCCCTTTTGTTGCGCACTGGTCCTCGGATCTTGACTAATCTCCCAACATTGGCAAATCAACTTGTCCTCTTCTTGTGAGTATGAACCCGTACGAATGCTCTTCTTCCTCTTTTCTGCTTCCGCTCTTTGGGTGAGATCATTGATGAACAATGGCTCGCCCTCAATATCAACGCCTTCTTCTTCATCACCATCACCTTCGCAATAGATGCCATCATCTTCATGCCACGAGTCATCATGGTCGTGGGCCTCATTGTCTTCATCGGCAACGTACTGGGCGCGGCCATCCTGACTTTGGGTCTTGTCAGGATCGTAGGCACCACCATGCCCACCCTCGTAGATCACATTCTTCATGAACTGGCTTTACGTAGAAGGGTTCGTCGACCGTTGGCGTTGGTGTTGGCATTTCGTCGAACAGGACGCGGGGCGACGACATGGTGCCCATAGACGACGGTCGTGCTTGCTTTCTTTGCATCACAACGGACGGGCGACCGCCACTGCTGGACCCTTGCGTGAAGTTGAGGTCGATGACGGCCGAGGGGCGCGGGGTGGACGGCGCGATCACGCCAACGTCCCGACGACCCCGAAAAACGGGTCTGGCCATCGTGCCTTGGCGGGGGAAAGTCGGGCGACAAAGGCATGGTCCGCGACGTCGGCGAGGGGGAGTGCTGAGGCCTGGCGACCGACGAGCATGTGCTCGCCGGGCCGACAGCCGCTCCAGAGAAACCCGCAGTACGGCAAAGCCCAAGCATGAGGAGGGTGTGCGCTTTGTTGACGATGTCCTCCTTCTCGTCGACCTCGGCCTTGCGTCGCGCGGCCTCCACCACATCGCGCTCGGCGGTGAACTTGGCCGCGGCGTTCTTGCCCTTGATGACCGCCCTCTGGTTCCTCCTCTTCGCCGATTCCGCGTCCATCTTTGCGAGCTCCTTCGGTGTGCATTCCGACCGCGACTTCCTTGGACCCTTGGCCGCCTTCTTCTTCACCTTTTCGGGCGGGTCGACGGCCAGGCCGCCGGATTTCGGCGGGGCGTCGGCCATGGACGGGGGAGGGTGGTGGGCGGGACGTGGGAGGGCTTGGGGGAAATGGCGCGAAATGGGGCGCCGGGATGGTGCTTTGTGCCACTGACGGGCGGGCCAGGGGAGGACAAGCGCGTGCGTTCCGCCTGTCCGCGCGCTGTCCGTTTCACCCAAAAACGGCCTAAACATAGGCCGGGGATAGATCGAAAGAAGACATAAAATGGACAAAAGTCAGTTTACGCCCGCGCGCTATGTCACGCGGACGTCGCGCGCTAGAGTTGGCCTAAGCTAGACCGTCATTGCTCGCTGCACTGCAGGTCTGCAGCCATCTGAGGCAGGGGTTTGCTCACATCAATGGAGTTGGGTACGAGGCGCCGCCGGCGTTCCTCCGAGCCAGGCCCTGCCGGAGCGGACTACCTTAGCGCCCTCCCCGACGACCTTCTCCTCCTGGTCCTCGCCCGCCTCGGCTGCGCCGCTGCCGCCGCGCGCGCCGGCCTCCTCTCCCGCCGGTGGCGCGGCCTCTGGGCCCACCTCCGCGACCTCGCCTTCCGAAGCATCGCATTCCCGTCGCTCCAGGCGGCGCTCAACCGCGTCGCCCTCCCCCCTCCGGCGGTCTCCCTCCTCGAGATCCGCGTCTCGGATGAGCACCGGCCCATCTCCGGCGCCGGCGCCGTCACATCGGTGCTGCGCGCCGCCGCACTGCTCGCGCCGGAGAAGCTCGTCTTCGCCCTCCCATGGGACCCAGATCCGACTTCCACAGAGGTCGACCTGCCGTGCTTCCACCGCGCCACCTCGATCGTGCTGGAGTGGATCCCCTTCGTCCTCCGCACACCGGCCGCCGGCGCCGAGTTCCCCGCGCTCCAGACGCTGACCCTCACGGGCTGCCAAGTGGACGACCTCTGCGCCTTGCTCTCCCTCTGCCCACACCTGCGCGTGCTCAAGCTCAAGGGCCTCATTTGGCTCGGCGACGACGACTGGACAGTCCACTCAACGTCACTGCAGGAGCTTGTCATGGACAGCAAGAATTTACGGGCACGGCCGGTCGACATCATTGCCCCCATGCTCAAGCAGTTGACGCTGTTCTTACACGCCTACAATCTAGTGACCATCTCCATCTTGGCACCAATGCAGGAGAATGTCTCATGGCAATGCCTCTATGCCAAGGGAATTATTGGGTTTGGTCTTTGGACCCTCGAGAAGCTGAGCCTGCATACCGCAGAGAAACAGGGACAGCTCTCTTCGCTGCAGATCCATGCCTCCGATGTGTGCCTCCTCTTCTAGTCAATTTACTGGAATTGGCGGCTGAGCTAAACTTTATGAATGATACAAATCTGCCAATTTGCTTTGCAGAGCTGCTTTACCTTTTCCGATGAAGAGGCCAACTTTGCACAGGAGATAGAGAAGCATATGATTGTTGACTTCTCTGCTTTGGAGCTACATTTGTCAGCAACGTGCCATGTCTTTGGAGCATTTATGTCTTATCTTCTTGGGTTGGATTCGATTCGTAGTGCTATACGGAGACTTAAGGTCACCCTTCTGAGATTTGAGGTGATGCTCCCCTCTGCTTATGTATCTCAATAGTAAAATTTGATAGTAATTCACATTTTTGGTTTTAGGATGAACAAATATGCCCTGCAGATTGTCCTTGTAAGTCTACGAACTGGAGGACCCAAATTATCTCCTTGACTGCTCTTGAAGAAGTAGAAATAGATGGCTTCAAAGGAGATGCTCATGAACATGATTTCTTGAAACTAATATTCGGCTGTGCACCAATTCTTAAAAGAATGGTCGTGAAGCTGTCAAATGAGGTCTCGTCAAGTAATGATAGATGCACGAAAATATATGACATCTTCAGGGGGTATTCTTCTGTGAAATGCAATGTTTATCTCAGCTCTGGTAAGTATGCATGATTTGCATGCTCTTTGATGCAACAAGAATATAAGTTAAGCTGGCAGTAAATTTTCATGTTGTACAAAATCTCGTGTTGTTGGAATGTGGCTTATACATGCCAATTATAAGGTTTGGCTGTACATGTATCCTTGTTATAACCTAAATATGCTATTAATACATAATGCCATGCTTTCAATGTGTGTTAGCGAAAAACATATGATATATTACTGCTGAATTTGTCTGGGCATTCCCTTGTATTTTTATAAAACTGAAGCTTAATGGTGGATGCAGTTAAAATACTTGAAACCTTTTATGTAGTTGCCGTTTTGCTTGATGCAATCTTCTTTATTAGCTATACCATTTCCTTTTGCATCTGTACTCAGTAACCATAGAGAGTTTCACAATAGCTGAAGTTAGTTGTAG
This sequence comes from Aegilops sharonensis, assembly GCA_904067115.1. Lineage (NCBI taxonomy): Eukaryota > Viridiplantae > Streptophyta > Magnoliopsida > Poales > Poaceae > Aegilops > Aegilops sharonensis. The sequence goes on along the minus strand of LR880972.1, from coordinate 908,906,395 downwards.
TATGTCTGAATTTCGCCAGTCTTCAGGTTTGGCCGCTCAAAATTATTCAGTTCCAGCTACATTCTGTTGAGCAAGTACTTTGCTATTTTGTTCCAACTCTCTTCTTCTTATGAAAATGGCAAGTCTTTTGCCTCGTTTAAAAAAATTGTGATTTATTTGCCAGTAACAACAATCTTCTAGATATATAACTAAATGACTATAATTGCATACTGTGACACTAACCGGAGCTTCTTTCAATTTGCCTCCTTTGCAGGGTTAATACATCGCAGGCAAGGTTGCCGGTTGACATGATTCTCATCCTTACATGGACAAGATCATCCTTCCCCATGCCGGACATCTCTATACATAAGTTGGTTTCAGGATTTTGCTTGGTTTCTTCAGCCCATAAAAAGACGGGTTGTTTTGGCTGTGCACTGCTGCTGTAGGCTCAGATTGTTGCATTCTTAGGTAGGAGTCTTTTTTGGTCCTAGTTATTCTGCTCAACCGATATATGTCAGCCTCGTGGTCCAAGCGATTCTGTTAACCCTATGATTTGTATTGCATTTCACTGTCTCGTTTCATTTTGATGCCCTGTTTCTTTGCCAGAAATATATTGAGCAGCAGAGAATGTTCACTCCATAGCTCTTTTATTTTCATGCATATGGATCAGCCCAGAGTCTTGTGGAGTGTGTGAATTTCGTTATGTTTCCCTCTCTTCTCTGAACTACCGCACCCTATATGATGAACAAAGTTGCATCTGTACTCATTCTAACTATTCCTTGGGTCACTTTGTAGATTCACTATTGACTTGTGAGAGTTTGCCGGCAACTTCCACTTAGTATAAGGTCACAGATTGCACTATATTGAACAACTCAGACCTTTCACCTTCAGTGTTTGCTGGTGTTTGATGTCGCTATGTGTATATAAATAATCAAACATGTTGGTTATTGTATCGATGTATGTAACAGCAAGAAACGCGGAAAGGTTTATTGATGGTCTCTGGCACCAAGACATTGAGGAATATGTTTTGTTTCAACATATTGTTGTGCAAATTCTGAGCCACAGATGAATATCATCTCTCCTTGTATCTCAAGCACCCAGGATGGCAAATCTTTATAGAGCCATCTCTCTTACATACATCCTATATACTCCATATTGAAATATCTAGAAAGACTTATATTTAGGAACGGAGGGAGTAATTCTCTGTATGTCTAGGCAAATTAAGGCAGCTGAATTTATACAGACAGTAGGTCTGCTTCTAACTGCTGTCAATAGGAAACAGTTCTGTATATAAATATCCAGGATTAATTTTGAGAACATAAAATGGGGATGTAGCTCAAATGGTAGAGCGCTTATATATGCTAATAAGAGGCAGGGGGATCGATACCTCCCATCTCCAATTTAGCCTTTTTTCCTATATATAAATAATTACCAGGGAAAAAAAAGGTTTTTGTAGGGAACCAGGGAAAGGTAAGGGCTGGAAGGTGGAAATTCCTCGGCCCAAATTGGGAAATCAAGGCTACAAACATAGGCCTAACAGTCGGCCCGCAGAGGAAGTTTAATTCGTGCCTATCTAATTTTATAGGTATTTCTCACAAAAAAAGTCTATTTTATAGGTTTCAACGTTAATGATTAATTTAACATAGAAGAAACTGCCTGCTTCTATTGATAGCAAAAAGGTTAGTTAATATATAAATAGCCTGGATTAGTTTTAGGTATATAAAATGGGGATGTAGCTCAAATGGTACAGCACTTATATGTGCTAATAAGAGGCAGGGGGATCGATACCTCCCATCTCCAATATTCAACATTTTTTCTGTAAATAATTACCAGGGAAAAAAGGACAGTCAGCTTGCAGAGGAAGTTGAATTCGTGCCTATCAAATTTTATAGGTTTCAACGTTGATGGTTTAATTTAGTTTAACATAGAAGAAATTGCCCGCTTAAAACAGTGTGAATTTGGCATTATTGTATCTATCTTGAAATTCGTTTCATAACCTATACTTATATTTTTTTGATGATTTAATTTAGTTTAACATGGAGTATTTTGAAGCAACTTATCATCAAGGAAGTTTCTGTTCTGGATGTTGTTCGAAGATGCGTCAAACTGTTGTACCAGTTACACGCACGTGCGCTGCTAAGGGAAAAAAGGAAAAAAGGACAGTCAGCTTGCAGAGGAAGTTGAATTCGTGCCTATCAAATTTTATAGGTTTCAACGTTGATGGTTTAATTTAATTTAACATAGAAGAAATTGCCCGCTTAAAACAGTGTGAATTTGGCATTATTGTATCTATCTTGAAATTCGTTTCATAACCTATACTTATATTTTTTTTGATGATTTAATTTAGTTTAACATGGAGTATTTTGAAGCAACTTATCATCAAGGAAGTTTCTGTTCTGGATGTTGTTCGAAGATGCGTCAAACTGTTGTACCAGTTACACGCACGTGCGCTGCTAAGGGACAAACACGTACCATATGCAAGAATTGAAACAGATGGTAATCTTATTTACTAAACATGTGTCTCAGGAACGCTTCACTCAAAGGTTTGTCATATTTCGTTAGCAAGCATGTCCAGTGCAACACCGCAGCGTTCTCCATTATCCACTCACCCCTCTGCAATAAACATTTTGCGCCACTCTCAATTTCTATTCCCCCCTCCCCCGCCGCACATCTTCATATCTAACCCCGTATAGTCGGACATGGTGCTATCGTTCCCCTCCCTTCATCTATCTTTTACCTTGCCAATTCTTTTTTTCAAATAAAAGTTTCATTAGTTAAGACACGTCATTACAACCTTGGTGGCATACTATGGCAATTTTCACAGGGCCATGTCTAAGCCAAACAACAGTTCGAGTAGAGGTCCTTTCTATCCGGGCAAATTTGTGCTACGGTTTTTGACTTCCCGGATGTGTACTACCACAAAATTTGCTTGGCTCCGATGAGTGAAGGGTGATGACAGCGGCACGCCTTCGGCTTATCTCAATGGTTGTAGTCGTTGCTAAGTGGTCTACGGATTTGGATGTAAATTTTATTACCTCTGGCGCTCTTTGTAGTTTGCACTGCTTTGACGGTTGTTGAATAGGTCAAAAGTTTTTCATGAAGAAAAAACAGTATGAAGGCGTAGAGAGCGGCGAAATGGGTCCCGAGCTCATCAGTTTCTGGTGAACAATAAAATCAAAAAAAAAATACTAGAAAAAATTCAAAAAGAAGTGTTATTTTTTGGCAAGGAAGATGTTTGAGTGCGCGATGTTCGTGCCTATTTTCAGCGCGTTCAGACATCTGAATAGATCTCAGCAAAAAATTGAGGTATGTAAACAAGTTTAGTGTTCATGTACTGTCCTGATTGATTTTTTGTTTTTTTTGCTGAGAGCTAGTCAAATGTCCGAGCAAGCTAAAAATTGGCACGAGTCTCGCACGCTCAAACATCATTCATGCAAAAAAACAGTTTTTTTTCTTCTATTTTACTGTTTATTAAGATCAGATGAGCCCGAGCTCAAAATTGAATTTCGTGAAAACGTAGCCCTACAGAAAGTTTAGAGTGATAGCAAGTGGGAAAATTGAAGGGTTGTGACAAAATTGGCAATGCTACTAGCCGATGAATAGACACTCCCTAAACAAAATTGGCAAAAGTCAGAGCTTCAATTTTTGTTTCTCTCTCTATCTTGTCCGATGATTTCAACAGAGAAAACACCGTTTTTCACTTAAACCGCAGGGCTCCTTGCACTGTGAGCACGAAGACAAGCATCTCTAATGACGCGCATTTCACCGGCGACCTCCTTCATGCCCATCCTCTCGTACGGTGCTGGCCGGCAGCAGCTGAGCCCAACCCTGGCGGCGGAGACCATGCAGTCCCACGCCGTGATGCGCACCTCACTCTCCTCGGAGTACGGTGGCAAGACCGTCGGCATGGTAGAAATTGAAACCAAGACTGATCTGTCCAGCTCGTCTACCGGCAACAAGGACGGGTCGAGTACCCGCTCGATCCTCTCCGGGAACGCTGCCGCGAAAAACTCCGGGAGCGTCATGCCGTCCTCAAACCTGCTGTCCGTCGGCGCCTTCCCGGCGAGGATCTCAAGGAGGGTGACCCCGTAGCTGTACACGTCGTCGGCGGTGGACACGCTCCCCATCGTGCCGTACTCTGCACAACACACCACAAGCAGAGTTTCTTCAGATAAGTGAGTCATGGTGGAGAAGTAGCATGACAAAGAGAAACATACCTGGTGCGACGTAGCCGATCGTGCCCCTGATGCCGACGGTGCTCTCGGTGCCTCCGTCCGCGTCGAGGAGAAGCAGCTTGGCGAGGCCGAAGTCGCCGATGCAGGCCATCATGTCGTCGCCGAGGAGGATGTTGCTCGGCTTGAGGTCGCAGTGCACGATCGGTGGGTCGCAGTTGTTGTGGAGGTAGCTCAGCGCTTCGGCGATGTCCACGGCGATGCCCGAGCTTCTGGACCAAGCTCAGGACGCCGTGGTTGTGCACGTCCGAAGGCCTGTGGTGCAGCCACCGGTCAAGGCTGGAGTTAGGCATGAGGTCGAACACGAGGGCCCTGAACTCCCCGCCGGCCGGGTCGATGCTGGCGCAACAGGTGACGATGTCGATCAGGTACCGATGTCGCGCGCTCTGTAGGGTCTGGCATTCTGACAGGAACGTCTTGCACGCTCCGGCTTGCCGGAGGTCGAGCACCTTCACCGCCACGGCCACGCCCACGGCCTCGTGCGCCAGGTTTCCTTTCGGCTTCAGTGACAGGGTGCCACGGTATACGGACCCGTACTTCCCGACGCCGATGAGGTTGGACTCCGCGAAGCCGTCGGTTGCTTTTGCCAGCTCGGCGTACGAAACCCTCTGGTAGTAGTTCCCGTTGAGCACACTGCGAACCGCCATGCTTGTAGTCGTCGACTTCTTCCTCTTGCGCCGCCACCGGAGGATGGTGAACACTACGGCGATGCACAAGGCGGCACCGATGATGGGCATCCCGATCTTGAGGAACAGGTAAGAGCCTCGGGTGGAAACCGTGGGCACCTGGCATGGCATTAGCCGTAAGTGCGGAGCGCCGCCGCAGAGTGCGCCGTTACCGGCCATCTTGAACCCGGTCGCGTTCACGGATACGCCTCGGAGCGGGACGTTGCCGGCTAGGTTGTTGCCGGATACATCGAGCTCGATCAGGGCGGTCATGTTCTCCATTCTAGCCGGCACGCCGCCGGACAGATCGTTCCGTGAGAGGTCCAACGCCTGCAGCCCTGTGATTTGCACAAGCTCCGGTGGGATGGCGCCGGATAACCTGTTGCTCGACAGGTTCATCATCCTGAGCCCCTTCAACCTTCTCAACGACGTGGGGATGTTTCCCGTGAAGAGATTGCTGCCCAGGTCGAGGAACTCCAAGCTCTGGCAGCTCCCGAGCTCGGCCGGCACGTCGCCGGTGAAGCGGTTCCCAAAGAGCGTGATGAACGTAAGTTTCACAAGCTGGCCTACCTCTGGCGGGAGAACGCCGTCCAGCTGGTTACGCGACAAGTCCATCGCCGACGACAACGACGACGAGAGGCCAAACAGTTCTCTCGGGACATGGCTGGCGAGCTCATTGCCAGAGAGGTTGAGCAGCATTAGGTGCTGAAGGTTGCCGAGGCTGGGAGGAATCGATCCGTTCAACATGTTGTCGCTCAGGTGGAGACTAAGAAGCCGCGTGAGGCCGCCAATGGCAGACGGCACCGCCCCACTGAGCTTGTTCCCCTGCAACTGCAGTTGTCGGAGGTTCTTGAGCTTGCCCATCCCGACGGGGATCGCGCCGGCGAGGCGATTATAACTGAGGTCCAGCGTCTGTAGCCCAACGAGGTTGCTGATTCCCGGCGGTATCACGCCGGAGATCTGATTGCTTGACAGACTCAGCATCTTGAACTGGGCCGAGACCCGAGAGACGCGTGACGGAGCTCGGCATCGCGCCGACAAGCTTGTTGTCGTCAAGGAAGATTCCGGTGAGGGCTCCGCAGCTCGTCAGGTTGTCCAGGAACTCCCAGCCGCCGGCGTCGCTGGCCGTGAGCTCGTTGCTGGACAGTGTTAGCGACCGCAGGCAGAGCTTGCCGATCTCCCGGGGGCACTTGGCCGGTGAAGCTGTTAAGTGTCAGACTAATGGACTTTAGCTGGGTGGCATTGGCGAGCGTCGCTGGGATGGGCCCGGTGAGGCGGTTGTTGCCGAGTAAAAGGAACTCGAGGTTCGGCGAGCGTGTGCCAGCATCCGGTGGGAGGCGGAGCTTGCCGCGGAAAGCGTTTTTGACGAGGGAGATGGCCCGCAGCGACGACATGTTGAAGAAGCCTGGCGGGATCTCACCGACGAGTCTGTTACTGGACATACGGAAGAACTGGAGATTCGGAAGGCGCGCGAGGCCGTCTGGGATGGCGCCTTCGAGGAGGTTCTCGTGTAGCACCATGAGCGCCGGCATCTCACCGAACCAGGTGGGGACGCCGCCGGTGAGGTTATTGCCGTTGAGGAACGCGACGGTTAGGTTCCCGAGGCCACGGAGCGCGTCCGGGATCACGCCGGCGAAGGCGTTCTCGCAGAGGCTGAGGTAGGCGAGGCGGCCGAGCCGACCGAGGCTGGCCGGGATGTCGCCGGAGAAGGCGTTTTCAGTGAGGTTGAGGACCTCCAGGTACGCGAGGTCCGCAACGGCCGGGGAGAGCGTGCCGGCGAGGCGGCGCGAGCGGACGTCCAGCTCCGTGACGCGTCCTGCCGCACTGCAGTTCACCCCGGTCCACCGGCAGAAGTGCACCCCGTCCGTGTCGTTGTTCCACGACCGGAGCGCGCCCGTCGGGTCCGTCGTCACGCCGGCCTTGAATGCAAGCAGCGCGTCCCGGTCGGTGCCCGCCGCCGACGCTAGCCGCAACAGCAGGAGCAAGGCTACCTTGGCAACCACTAGCGTAGCCATGGTGGTACGTGCGGTGCTGATGAAGTGTGGCAAGTGGCGCGGCTAGCGATATATAAGAAGTGGCGGTGCCGTACAAATGCTTTTTTTTTTAGAACCATGGCTATAGATCTACACCATGGTAGGAACATACTCATTCCTCATTACAACTCTAATATCAGCCAGGACATCAGTGACAATCAGAAAATCTCCTGATCTTCGTGCCTTCAAAGCTAGCTCATGGGCCAGATTGTTCTTCTCCCTTCCAATAACACTGATCTCCGATTGCGAGAAACCCCGTAGAAGGGCCTTGACGTCAGCAATACAAACGTTACACGCCGATCTGCAATTCTCCTTCGCTTTCAGGTCCCGAGCTAAACCAGCGCAATCCGTCTCCAGGATCAAGTTTCTATGGAAAAACTTAGCAAATTCAGTTAGGCCCATCCACGCAGCTGCAGCTTCTGCCTCTTCCACTGAGCTGCAAATGGGTAGTCGTCTTCCCACTGACAGAAAAACATGGCCCTTGTGGTCTCTGGCAACCGCGCCGCCCCACGCTTCTCCCGTATCCACTAGGAATGCAGCATCAGTGTTAAGCTTAACTCTGTCGGGGGAAGGGGCACTCCAACCCTTAGGTTCATAAGTATTCGGGATGCATGGTCTGGTTGGGAACAGAGACCGTTTACATTTATCACCCTCGCTCAACGGATCGCCTGCCGCCATCTAGAGATCATCATGGAGTCTGAGTAAGAATTGTACAGAGCCTGATACCGTGTCCTTTCCATCGCCTTGAACTACATTATTCCTTAAACTCCAAGCTTGCCACATAATTAACATTAACTTGGTCCTGACCTCCTCAACCTGGGACAGCAGCAACAGTTGTAACCAATCCACACCAATGTATCTAAATTCAGATTCTTTCGGCATCTCCCAGAAGGCTCTCATAGCTTGCCGAAGGGCTACGCTCTCTGTGCCATTTCTTTTTAGAGAGTGAGCAAGCTCTTGTATGCGCTCCTGACCGTAAATATGCCCGTTTTCTCATAGTGCCATGCAATGCAATGGTCAACTTCAGTCCGTGGGATTTTTAATTTGCATATCTCATCTGCATCAAAAGAGTGGAAGATCTGCCTCACTAGTTCGACATTCCACTCCTTAGTGTGAGTATTAATCAGCTGGTTTACCCATCTTAGTCCGGATCTCTTTATAAAGGACGCCACTTTCAGACCCTCCTTCCTCGGAATCCACTGGTCTCTAGTAATCTGAATGCTCCTGCCATCACCGATCCGCCAAATGAGACCCTTTTTCAGGAGTTCCAGCCCAAACTCAATTCCTCTCCACACCGGGGATGCATCCGACGAGAAAACGGTGTCAAGAAGATTCCCCCTAGGGTAGTATTTCGATTTTAGTACCCTAGCACATAGACTGTCCGGGTTATGTAGCAATCTCCATCCTTGTCTGGCTAGCAAAGCCTGATTGAACAAGTGCATATCTCGGAAGCCTATCCTCCCATCACATTTTGGTTTTGTCATATTTTCCCACGACATCCAATGGACCTTGCGCTTGTCATCCTTGTCACCCCACCAGAAGTCTCTAATGATCTTCTCATATTTATCACAGAAACTTTGGTTGAGTTTAAATACCCCCATGACATAAGAAGGTAAGGATTGTGCCACCGCTTTGACGTTTACATCTTTTGCCGCTTGTGACATGAACCTCTCGTTCCAGTTATTGCACCTCTTTCCGAATCTCTCCATGATTGGTTGGAAATTGTCATTCTTCATTCTACCCTCCGGCGTCGGTAAGCCCAAATATTTGCTTTCAAAACAGGTCGGTTCCACTCCCAAAATTTATTTGATCTCCTCCCTTTCCCGACCCATGCTTGCCTCACTGAATAGTAGTGAGCACTTATTTTGGCTTAGGAGCTGGCCCGTGGCCAGTTGGAACTCAGTCAGCACCTCTTTCACTCTTCTTGCTTGCGTTGTTGTGGCTTTGAAGAAAAGAAGTCTGTCATCGGCGAAAAGCAAGTTTGAAATCCCCGGGCACCCACGTGCGATCTTGATCGGTGTTATGTCACTGTTGCTCACCTCTCTGCTAAGCAAGATTGCAAGACTATCAGCCACAAAGAGGAACAAATAAGGGCTTAGAGGGTCACCTTGTCTAAGCCCTCTAGTTGGGAAGAAAGACTCCAAGAGCTCCCTGTTACATCTGACGGCGAACTTGACTGATCTTACACATGTCATCACCCACTTTGTGAACTTCTCCTCAAAACCAATCTTTCTCAGTATCCCTTCCAAAAAATTCCAATCAACTCGGTCGTATGCTTTCGCAAGGTCTAGTTTGTATGCGCAGTGGGTATCTCTCTGATTCTTACTATGCTGGATCTTATGGAAGCATTCGAAGGCAATTATCGCATTGTCCGTAATCAATCTGCCCATGACAAAAGCACTTTGCGTTTCAGAAATAAGGTCATTCAAAAAGGGCCGCAATCGATTAACTAGAATCTTGGATATGACCTTGTAGATAACATTACACAAGCTAATTGGACGGTAATCTTTGATGCTTTGGGGTCGTTGCTTTTCGGGATCAGAACGATGGTGGTCTCGTTTACACCATCCGGCATTACTCCGTCACTGAAAAAATTCTGCACCCCCTTGATTACATCCTCCTTTAGGGCAGCCCAGTTCCTTTGAAAAAACCTCGTCGAAAAACCGTCCGGGCCCGGGGCCTTTAGGGGACCGATCTGGAAGAGGGCGTCGCGTATAGAGATGGGTCTGGTCAGGGCTTCGTTCATTTGGTCATCCACTTTCCTTGGGATAAGGGTGATTAATCCCTTCGGATCCACGGCCTCATCCTTCTTATATAGATCTTTGAAAAACCTGTTTATTTCAGTATGCATCTCTTCTGTATTTTCAGTCCAAGAGCCATCCTCTTTCTTCAGTTTTTCTATCTTATTTTTCTTCCTTCTCGAGTTTGCCTTCCTATGAAAAAATTATGTGTTCCTGTCTCCTTCGCGCAGCCATGAGATCCTTGATCTTTGCCTCCACATGAACTCCTCCCTATGCAGCCATTCATCAAGTTCGGATTCAATTTTCCAAATGTTGTTTTCAGTTTCCTTCGAGCGTGGCCGCCTTCTCAGCTTCTGTAACTTGGCTCGCAAGGACCTGATACTATTTGTGACTGAGTTGAATTCCTTTTGAGCCCATTGCCCCAGCACGCCACTCATGGTTTTCAGCTTGGTTGCTATGGTTCCGGGAGACGATGCGTAGCCCCCCTCCTTCCAAGTGTCATGTACCATATCTGCCAAAGAATCAGCTCGTTCCCACATGGCCTCATATCTGAAGATTTTAGAGACCCTCCTCCACTCTTTCCTCTTGCCAAAACGCAGTAATAAGGGTGCGGGGTCCGATCTCGAGGAGCATATGTGTTCGATTGAGGCTTCACCAAAGACTCTGCTCCACTCAGGTGTTGCCACCCCTCTGTCAAGGCGAGCTCTAACATTTTTGTCCCCTCGCTGTTTATTGTCATACGTCCATGTAGTTCCTTTGAAACCCAAGTCCTGAAGATTGCAGTCTGCAAGTACCTTGCGAAATTCAGCCATATTTTTCTCGGATCTTTTTGCTTTCGAGAAATTCTCATTTTGCCACATGGTTTCGCTAAAATCACCAATCATGAGCCAAGGTTCGGAGGAGTTGTTCCTAATCCTTCTTAGGAGCTCCCACATGTGGTGTCTTTCATGTTATTTGGGCTCACCGTATACAGATGTGCCTCTCCATTGCCTACCATTAGGGTTTAAACGAATGAGCACATCGATATACCTCGGTCCAACGGCGATTTCCTTTATTTCAACACCCTCATCATAAAACAGTGCAATCCCGGCACTCTTCCCGATGCCGGGCTGCACAATACAATGCCAGAGGCCCAACCTCCATCTCAATTTATTCACGTAATCATCACTTTTCCGAGTCTCTGACAGGAAAACTAATTTAGGCTTATGTGTGTGCACTAGGCCCACTAGCTCATGAACTGTGCGAGGCTGCCCAATTTCTCGACAGTTCCAGCTGATGAGCGTCATGGCTCCTGGCGGGCGCTCTCAGCGGCACCCACCAGTTGACCGAGAGCCCCGGGCTCGGTTGCTTCCGTACCGCCATCCTCGCCAGACCTGCTATCTTCCTTCCCATTGTCTGAATCCTTCATTTTCTTGCACTGATCAGCCAATCCCCTTGCTATTTCCTCCTCGGTTTTACCTTTTCCTGGCACCCCACGATCCCCTCCTTTCCCTAGCACAGAGACTGCTCCACCTTGCTGCTTCTTGATCCTGCTATTTAGACCAGACATGGTACCCCGGGGTCAGGCTCCTCTCTGACTGGGTCTCCACGATCACAACTAAATAATTCCACCTTCATATAATTTCCATCATACTGCCATACCCACTAGATTTCTTCCGTTTCATTCTTATTGCGATATGGATACAGTTCAACAGATAAATGGTCTGGTCCAGTTTCCAAATCCTCCAGTTCCTTACAGTTGCTGAATTTCTCACTTTTTCTTGGTGTCAAATCAAAGCTAGATCCCTCTTCAATCGGTTGATTCCCAAAATCTGTAGCATGCTGATCTATATTGACCTCCACTTCAAAGCTATTTTCAAACATCTTCTCTGAGCGACCACCTTGTGGTGTACTGTGATATTACCTGAACCTCTGTTTTGCAGAACAGAACCAATCCCACCCTTGTTTCTCTGAATTTCGTCCAAGCTCTGAACCCCTACAACAGGTGCAGCAATCAACTTGTGTGCAACCTCAGCTGATGTCTGGACCCCTGACTCTGACCCAGCGATCCACATCACCGCCTCTGGATTCTTCTCGTTAGCCGCAGGTTTGGGCGTCGCCGCATCTGCAACCGGCTTCACAGCCAAATCATAATCCCCGTGCAATTCCTTCTCCCTTCCTTGCACTAAACATGGCACTTCCTTGATCTGCATCACCGGATCCACGCGCATCTCCCCCGGCCTCCCCTCTAGCAGGCTATTTGCTCTCCGCCTCATCTCCTTCAGGCACGCACCGGGATCCCTCGAGGCACGGAGGACGCGGATGGCCTTCTCCCGTAGACTAGCCCACTCCATCTGGAGCGCGCAGCACATCAAACCAGCCTCTGGGGTGGCCCTCGAGCCCACTGGATCCGGCATCTCAACTCTCATCTCAGTCTTCGGCGTCGCCGCCGATTCGCCTCCGTGATCGTTGGAGCGTTTTTTTTTCTCTCAACCGAACCGTACAAATGCGGCAAGGTTGATCCCAGGAAGTACGGTCTCTACCACAAGATATATTGTGTGGTCAATACGACTTGCTAAACACTCGCAATGACGACTCAGTGAGTACGCATGCACCGACCTATTATTGTACTCATAGCAGCCGGGTCGATGGACGACGACAGGTTGTCTTGTTTTTCCTAAGAGCATCTCGGCTGGGCGCTAAAAAAATGTTTACAGCGTGGGAATGATGACTTTTTACGCGTCGCGGAGCACGGCCACTGCAAAATATAGCGTGCGAGCCGCTTCAGCAGACGTGCTAAACTGCAGCGCGCGCAAGCAGCCGGCGCTTGCCATATGTTGTATTTTAAAAACAATATGGTGATATTTCAAACGTCAAAACAAGACAAATCACCAAACAAGTTCTGACTCAAGCGAGGCACTGTTATGTCTATCAAGGAACAACCTTCTTCGTTCTGCCTATGACCATCTCGTGGCTGAAATTAAGGAGTTGATGAGGCATAGGGCTCAGAAGTTGAATAGAGATCAAAATAGAGTTGCTGATCATTTGACAAATTATAGTCGTATAGAGTGTACCATGGCAGTGTAGCATGTAAGACCATCATGTATTAAGGATTTTTTACCTCTCAACTGTAACTCTCTTAATATGGAATAAAACTCCTTTTCCCTCGCAAAAAAAGAGAAATCCATTGTTCTGCTTATGTCTGGCTGCACGCTGACTTGACAAAAATAGAACATTGATTAATGATAGTCTTCCTTGCTGTGACAGTGGCACGTACAAAATGACTACCCCCTTGTGCAAGCAAAGACTTTGTCTGCTAAGGTGCACTGACTTTTCTTCGGGATGCTCCAATCAGCTGGGGTGTTCATTCGTTTTTTTTTAAAGAGCCAGCAAAATGCTTGTGTTTCATTGATTTAGCAGATAGAGGGCGACAAAGTGAGGCTGATCAAGGGATGGGATGAAAACATAGGAAAAATAACACAGAGAAACAAGAAAAGGAGTGGAAGGAAAACTACTACGCTAATTCCTCACGTTACATGCCCAAAAGGGTGCTCGATGCATTTTGCTCCCGCTATCCACCACTGCTCCATGTCTCTCCGACATGCTCGGATGATGTTATCCTTGCACGGCGGCTTTCCCCTGAAAACATATGCATTCCTCCCCATCTAGATTTGTCAGCTTAGAGCATCTACGGGCGGACTTGACAATTCCGGCCTCTCAAACGCCCGCGGGCGCGACCAGGCGTGTCCATGGACACTGACCGGGCACCTCTCAAATGTTACGCCGCATATTCACATACAACAAATTTCGATCCTCAAATTCATGCAATCCATGCACGTCGATCATACGATACAAACTGTCCGAATGCCAAAGTTCGAAATAAAGAAAAGCAAATCATAGTTCAACAAATCGGACATGGCAAAATAAAATCAATGTTCAGATCTGGTTTACCTTTTTCGATGAAGAGGCCAACTTTGCACAGGAGATAGAGAAGCATATGGTTGCCGACTTCTCTGCTTTGGAGCTACACTTGTCAGCAATGGGCCATGTTTTTGAAGCATTTGTGTCGCATCTTCTTGGGTGGAATCGAATCCGTAGCGCCATACGGAGGCTTAAGGTCGACCTTATGAGATTAGAGGTAATGCTCCGCTCTGCGTATATATCTCAACAGTAACATTTCATCGACATTTATATATTTGGTTTTACGAGGAAGACATCTGCCCTGCAAATTGTCCTTGTGAGTCTACGAACAGGAGGACCCAAATTATCTCCTTGACTGCTCTTGAAGAAGTAGAAATAGATGGCTTCAGAGGTGATGCTCATGAACATGATTTCTTGAAACTAATATTCAGCTGTGCACCAATTCTTAAAAGAATGATTGTGAAGCTGTCAGATGAGGTCTCATCAAGTAATGATAGATGCATGAAAGTATATGACATCTTCAGGGGGTATTCTTCTTTGGAATGCAATGTTTATCTCAGCTGTGGTAAGTATGCATGATTTGCATGCTCTTTGATGCAACAAGAGTATAAGTTTGGGGGTATTCTTCAGTGGATATTCATCTGTTAGTAATTTTTCATGATCTACAAAATCTCGTGTTGTTCGAATGTGGCTTATACATGCCGATTATAAGGTTTGGCTGTACATGTATTGTTGTTATCACCTAAATATGCTACTCCTTATTATTAGAACATAATAGCATGTTTTCAATGCGTGTTAGAGAAAAACATACGATATTACTACTGAATTTGTCTGGACATTCCCTTGTATTTTTATAAAAGTGAAGCTGAATGGTGGATGGAGTTAAAATATTTGAAACCTTTTATGTAGTTGCTGTTTTGGTTGATGCACTATTCTTTATTAGCTCTACCATTTCATGCAATCTTCTTGTTATCACCTAAATACACCACAAGCAGAGTTTCTTACAAGTGAATCTAGACATGTCATGGTGGAGAAGTAGCATGACAAAGAGAAACATACCTGGTGCGACGTAGCCCATCGTGCCCCTGATGCCGATGGTGCTCTCGGTGCCTTCGTCTGAAATTACTTGTCTTAGATTTGCGGATATATTTAACCCTAAAACGTGTCTTAGATATATCTGTATCTAGACAAATCTAATACAAGTGATTTGAGAACAATAATCCTACACCTATAAATAAACTTAAGAAAAGTTTTACACTAATTATCTCCCTCGCCCCTCAAATTTCAGGGGGTGGACCCTCCTCTCAAGTACAATTCTAAGGTTCCACATAAGTCTGCCCGTTAAACACGTAAAATATATTACGTAGGTCTAGCACTGCCCATTCAAGAAAGGATCGTTAATTAATAAGGTACATCGACGCTAGTCTTTGGTGATTGTTTTCATTATGTTTGTGATTTTATTATCACTAGATTCGAACATTATAACAGGGAAACAAAATAAAGTTGCTCATGAGTTTACCAGAATAGCTAGATTTTCTTTCACTTTTGATTGGTTTGGGGAACCCTTGTTATTTCTAATGAATAAATTTCCTGATTTTAATTAAAAAAGGGTCGTCAATTAAGCTGGAATGTTTGCAAAAAGAAAATGATATATCTCTGTGGTGTTGCAGCGGCGGTGGGATGCCAGATCTGGCCGTTTTCTGCCGGATCGGGCTCGGCAGCGTCTTTCTGGCCGTCGGCGAGGTATGTGGTGGCTTCTACTTAGTCATGATGCAATGGCTTCGTGGGAGGTGTGCGGGTCAGCGGTGCGGTGCTTCGCGTGTGGGTGTGGTGTTGGAAGGTGCTTCGGGCGAAAGCTTGCCGGATCTTGCCGGCTGGCGGCATCGAGGTCTGCGGACGTCGTGTCACCTCCTTGGAGGCGCCGCCGTGGAGTCCACCCCCTGCACACCCTCGGGTCCAGCACTTCGGGTGAAAGCCTAAGGCCCAGTCAGGTTGGTCGGCGGCGTCGACATCGTCGCTTCCTTCTTTGGGGTGTCGTCTTGAAGAGCTTTGGATCCCGTCTGCGCGTTCCATGGGCTGGACACTTGCGGCATTGCGGTCGACAGGTGTGCGTCCGGCAATGGTGTTGTGGCACGACTTCTTGTGTGGCAACGATGGCGGCTTCGGGTGGAGTTGGGCTGCTGCTGAGCTTTGGTAGTCGGTCTCATTCGGCGTGTTCGAGGGGTTGCTGAGCCTCACTTGTCTTCCTGAAGTTGGAGCTGTAGAGGAGGTGCTTCCGCGGTGACGATGACACGAGAAGTGTAGTCGGTTCCGGCGCTGGCTCGATGCAAGTCCAGCGCTTTCCCCTGCAATGCTTGTCGCCAGAGTCGGAGCTGCCTGGTCTTTGGCGCGTGCGGTGGACTGTTTGGCATTGTCCGGCGCAGGTCTCGACGCTAGTTTATGGCGAGGGCTTCTTTGGTGGTCGTTGATGGTGGAGTCGGAGTCGCCCTGGCGATGGTGTGATGACGATGACACCGGATTGCTACCTTGACGACGCTTCCCTCCTCGACAGCGTGTGTGCGTTCTTGTGTAGGTTGCCAGGTCGCCCTGTGTGTCCTGTGTGGGCATGTTATAACGGTTTTCACCCGGGTTTTCCGTTAATTAACCGGGCAATTCTCTTCTTCTTTATTAATGAGATGAGGCAAAACTTTTGCCTCCGTTTTAAAAATGATATAGACCGTCCGTTGCTCACTGTACTACAAGTCTGAACACCATCGAAGATTCGGAGGTATAGGACTTTGCAAAGCTTCAATGGAGTTGGTAACGAGAAGTCGCCGGTGTTCCTCCGAGCCAGGCCCGGGCGGCGGAGCGGACTGCCTCAGCGCCCTCCCCGACGATCTTCTCCTCCTGGTCCTCACCCGCCTCGGTTGTGCCGACGCCGCTGCGCGCACCGGCCTCCCCGCCCACCGATGGCGTGGCCTGTGGGCCTGCCTCCGCGACCTCGCCTTCCGGGGCGTCGCGCTCTCGTCGCTCCAGGCGGCGCTCGGTCGCGTTGCCCGTCCCCCTCCCACGGTCTCCCTCCTCGAGATCTGCGTCCCTAGCCAGAACAGGCCTGTAGCCAGCGCCGGCGCCGTCACCTCGCTGATGCGCGACGCCGCGCGGCTCGCGCCGGAGAAACTCCTCTTCAGCCTCACGGGCTGCTCAAGACGTCTTGATGATAGTCCACTCTGCGTCGCTGCAGGAGCTTGTCATGGAGTTCTTCATCTGGACACACCGAGTCGACATCGTTGCTCCCATCCTTAAGCAATTGACACTGCTGAGGCTACAGACGGCAGAGGGATGCTACGTCTTGAGCTTGCGTTGGTTTTCCTCGAAGAGGGAAGGGTGATGCAGCAAGTGTAGCGTAAGTATTTCCCTCAGTTTTGAGAACCAAGGTATCAATCCAGTAGGAGGCTCCTCAAAAGTCCCACGCACCTACACAAACAAACTGAGAACTCGCAACCAACGCAACAAAGGGGTTGTCAATCCCTTCACGGCCACTTGCGAAAGTGAGATCTAATAAAGATAGTAAGATAAGATAAATATATTTTTGGTATTTTATAATATAGATGCAAAAAGTAAAGATGCAAATAAAAGTAAATTGAAAGCAAATATGATAAGAGATAGACCGGGAGGCCATAGGTTTCACTAGTGGCTTCTCTCAAGATAGCATAAGTATTACGGTGGGTGAACAAATTACTGTCGAGCAATTGATAGAAAAGCGCATGGTTATGAGATTATCTAGGCATGATCATGTACATAGGCATCACGTCCATAACAAGTAGACCGACTCCTGCCTGCATCTACTACTATTACTCCACACATCGACCGACTCCTGCCTGCATCTAGAGTATAAGTTCATAAGAACAGAGTAACGCATTAAGCAAGATGACATGATGTAGAGGGATAAACTCATGCAATATGATATAAACCCCATCTTGTTATCCTCGATGGCAAAAATACAATACGTGCCTTGCAACCCTTTCTGTCACTGGGTAAGGACACCGCAAGATTGAACCCAAAGCTAAGCACTTCTCCCATGGCAAGAAAGACCAATCTAGTAGGCCAAACTAAACTGATAATTCGAAGAGACTTGCTAAGATAACTCAATCATAAATAAAAGAATTCAGAGAAGATTCAAATATTATTCATAGATAAACTTGATCATAAACCCACAATTCATCGAATCTCGACAAACACACCGCAAAAAGAGTTTACATCGAATAGATCTCCACAAGAGAGGGGGAGAACATTGTATTGAGATCCAAAAAGAGAGAAGAAGCCATCTAGCTAATAACTATGGACCCGTAGGTCTGTGGTAAACTACTCACAACTCATCGGAGGGGCAAGGATGTTGATGTAAAAGCCCTCCGTGGTCGATTCCCCCTCCGGGAGAGTGCCGACGAAGGCTCTAAGATAAGATCTCGTGAATACAAAAGGTTACGACGGTGGAAATTGTGTTTCGTGGTGCCCCCGTATGTTTTCGGGGTACGTTGGTATATATAGGAGGAAGAAGTACGTCGGTGGCCGCCCGAGGGGCCCATGAGACAGGGGGCGCGCCCTACAGGGGGGGGGGGGGCGGCCTCCTATCTCGTGGGGTCCTCGGAAGCTTCTTGACTTGCACTCCAAGCTCTCCAGGTCACGTTCGTTTAAAAAATCACACTCCCGAAGGTTTCAGTCCGTTTGGACTCCGTTTGATATTCCTTTTCTTCGAAATACTGAAATAGGCAAAAAAAAAACAGCAATATGGGCTGGGCCTCCGGTTAGTAGGTTAGTCCCAGAAATGATATAAATGTGTAAAATAAAGCCCATAAACATCCAAAAGGGGTAATATAATAGCATGGAACAATAAAAAATTATAGATACGTTGGAGACGTATCAAGCATCCCGAAGCTTAATTCCTGCTCGTCCTCGAGTAGGTAAATGATAAAAAAGAAATTTTTGATGTGGAATGCTACCTAGCATAATTCATAATGTAATTTTATTTATTGTGGCATGAATGTTCAGATCCGAATGAATAAAAAATAAAAGTTCATATTGACATAAGAAATAGTAATACTTCAAGCATACTAATCAAAGTAATCATGTCTTCTCAAAATAACATGGCAAAAGAAAGTTCATCCCTACAAAATCATATAGTTAGGCTATGCTTCATTTTCGTCACACAAAGATGTTCCCAACTTCTATACCCCCGATGACAAGCCAAGCAATTGTTTCATACTTAAATAATCTCAAACTTTTTCAACCTTCACACAATACATGACCGTGAGCCATGGATATATCACTATGGGTGGAATAGAATATGATGATGGGGATTGTGTGGAGAAGACAAAAAAGAGAAAGTCTCACATTGACGAGGATAATCAACGGGCTATGGAGATGTCCATCAATTAATGTCAACATGAGGAGTAGGGATTGCCATGCAACGGATGCACTAGAGCTATAAATGAATGCTCAACAAAAGAAAACTAGTGGGTGTGCATCCAACTTGCTTGCTCACGAAGACCTAGGGCATTTGAGGAAGCCCATCGTAGGAATATACAAGCCAAGTTCTATAATGAAAAATTCCCACTAGTATGAAAAAGACAACTTATGAGACTCATTATATGAAAAACATGGTGCTACTTTGAAGCACAATATA
>LR880972.1:908828275-908852660 GCA_904067115.1 Aegilops sharonensis | reverse complement strand
ATCCATCACCTCTGGATATGGTTTTCACCTTTTTCCATTAATCATGAACATTTTTGCAAACCACTTTGGGTTCTTTGAAGATATTTTGAAGTTGAACCTATTTGAATTGTTTTAGTGCTAGGGCTTGGTCATCCCCATTTCAAATTTCATGGAAATTAAACATGATGCATGGATGCAATGCTACTAGTTACAAGCAAGCTCTAGGGTTGATCTGGGGCTGTGACACATTTTTTTTCATATATAGGTTTCAACTTCCATATAGCTAGAATTAGAACTTTGTTTTGTAGTTACATACACATTATTGTATGAACGTACAGTTCACCTGTAAACTATCAATGCTCTTCGTGATAAAAATAGCTGCAATGGCTTGCAATTTGCACTTGTTTTGCGACTGTGATAATGAGAATTTTTCTTAGTTAAGTGTGAGAATACGTTGATTGCAAATGCGATCGATGATATTGAAGGATGCCTTCATAACTTTATTATTGGTAGATTTGCATATGTAGCAGTACCATGATAAAACAATTGAATTCAAAATGATGAAATACATAAGTGTACGAGACGTTGTATGATCATGTGTATTAGAAATCTCTGTTTAGACACGTTTCATAGCGTGCCTATATAACGTCTCAAATCCTATAGACATGCTTTTCAGCGTCCCTATATAGCGTCTCATGTCATGTAGACACGCCCAGCAAGCGTGTCTACATGTTTTGAGACGGTCCGTGTGGAGACGCTCGAAGGACGCTTTACTAAAACGACTCTACAACTGCCTAGAGATGAAATAACACGTCACAACCTATGTAATTGGGCGTCCCTACCGGCAGTTTTTGTTGTAGTGGTTTGTCTATGTATTCACACATGTATTATGTTTCCGGTTAATACAATTCTAGCATGAATAATAAACATTTATCATGATATAAGGAAATAAATAATAACTTTATTATTGCCTCTAGGGCATATTTCCTTCAGGCGCGCCCTAAGGGGGGGGGCTCCTATCTCGTGGGGTCCTCAGAAGCTTCTTGACTTGCACTCCAAGCTCTCCGGATCACGTTCGTTCCAAAAATTACGCTCCCGAAGGTTTCATTCCGTTTGGACTCCGTTTGATATTCCTTTTCTTTGAAATACTGAAATAGGCAAAAAAAACAACAATATGGGCTGGGCCTCCGGTTAGTAGGTTAGTCCCAAAAATGATATAAATGTGTAAAATAAAGCCCATAAACATCCAAAAGGGGTAATATAATAGCATGGAACAATCAAAAATTATAGATACGTTGGAGACGTATCAAGGGACCAGGACAACTCCCTTCGTTGCTCATTCATGCCTTCAGTGTGTGTCCCCTACCCTGGTCAATTTACTGGAATCACCAGCTAAACATAACTTTATGAATGATAATACACATGTAACAAATTGCTTTTTCAGAGTTGGTATTCTTTTTCCGATGAAGTAGCCAACTTCGCACAAGAGATAGAGAAGCATATGGTTGCTGACTTCTCTGCTTTGGAGCTACATCTGACAACAGCGGGCCATGTTTTTGGGATCCGCAGTGTTATGTGAAGACTTAAGGTCGTCCGAGTCCAACAGAGATCATGGGTAATGCTAAGCTCTGCTTATATATTTTCAATAATACTCCCTCTTTACACGTTTATAAGGCGTTTTAGGTCACTAAAGTACATTTCATAGAAATTCACATCTTTGGTTTTAGGAGGAAGAAGCATGCCGTGCAAATTGTCCTTGTGAGTCTATGAATTGGAGGACCCAAATTATCTCCTTGACTTCCCTTGAAGATTCAGAAATCGATGGCTTCAAAGCAGAGGATCATGAGCTTGATTTCTTGAAACTGATATTCAGTTGTGCACCAATGCTCAAAAGAATGATTGTGAAGCTGTGAGATGAGATCTCGTCAAGTGATGATAGAATCACGAAAATATGCAACATCTTCAGGGGGCACTCTTCTGTGAAATGCAATGTTTATCTTATCTCTGGTAAGTATATGTTTCGCATGCTCTTGGACGCAACAAGAATATAAGGCTGATAACCCACATGTATAGGGGATCGCAACAGTTTTCGAGGGTAGAGTATTCAACCCAAATTTATTGATTCGACACAAGGGGAGCCAAAGAATATTCTCAAGTATTAGCAGTTGAGTTGTCAATTCAACCACACCTGGATAACTTAATATCTACAGCAAAGTATTTAGTAACAAAGTAGTATGGAAGTAATGGTAATAGTGGCAAAGGTAACAGTAGCAACTTTGTAGTAATTGTAACAGTAGCGACGGAGAAGTAACTAAGCAAAGATCAATATGTGAAAATCTCGTAGGCATTGGATCAGTGATGGATAATTATGCCGGATGCGGTTCATCGTGTAACAATTATAACATAGGGTGACACAGAACTAGCTCCAATTCATCAATGTAATGTAGGCATGCACTACAAGAAAAATACACTTCCGTGATGATACGTATTTGTCATAGTAGGTCGCGTTTTTTTTTCATGCATGTACATCCATGACGATTTTATGACAGAATCAAGATAGTCATACCTGTGCTGTCGTAGAAGTGTTCCATGACATTACCAAAATTATCATCACGGAAGTGTCCACTTCCATGACGATAAATCACGCGTCACAGAATTGCTTTCGTCAAGGGTGACTGACACGTGGCATCCACCGTAACGGAACACCGTTAAGCTATCGGGCCGGGTTTTGAATCCGATAACCCGTTAACAGCCCCGACTAATGGGGATTTTCCACGTGTAAAATCATCATTGGCTGGAGGAAACACGTGTCGGCTCATCGTTGGGACAGATGTCATCCACTCATTGGACGGAAGGCGCCTATGATATGTCGACACGTGGCATGGCGCAACAGAGGCCCATTCCTGTGAAAAGGCCGGCCCAGTAAAAATTAGCAGGCCAGCCCATATAAGGCCTACTTGTGTCAGGTCCATTTAAGCCCACGGCCCATACGAGATGTGCCAATTCGTCCCGTCAACGGCCCGTTAAAGATTTGACACCATTCCAGCCCATCGTCAGTTCGAGCCCGTTAAGAGCCCACTATATATTTGGGCTCAATATCGGCCCGATGAGATTTTGGCCTGTTAACGACCCATTTAATGGATGGGCCAATTTTCAGGATGTACATCTTTCGGCCTTTTAGCGACCCATTTAAATGTTGGGCTAGTTTACAGCCCGGTGTGTCTTCCAGCCTGTTGACGGCCCATAAATCTGATGGGCCATTTGTTGTCGGACTTGAGTTTCGGCCTATTAGTGGCCCAATTAAGTGTTGGGCCAATTTTTTGGCCCGGTGTCACTTTCAGCCTGTTGACGGCCCATAAATCAGTTGGGCCATTTGTAGTTGGACCTGAGTTTTGGCCTTTTAGCGACCCATTTAAGTGTTGGGCCAATTCTCGGCCCTGTGTGCCTTTCGGCCTGTTAACGGACCTTAAATGAGTTGGGCCATTTGTAGTCGGACCTTAGTTTTGGCCTTTTAACGGCCCATGCCCTTCATGGTCCAATACCAGCCCGGTTTCTCTTTCGTCCTGCTAAAGGCCCACAACACAGTTGGGCCATTTACAATACGACCTGACTTTCGGCCTCTTAGCGGCCCATGGTCTTCATGGTCCAGTACAAGCCCGCTATCTCTTTCGGCCCGCTAAAGGCCTACAGTATAGTTGGGCCATATGTAGCCCAAACTTAGTAATGGCTTGTTAACGACCCGTGAAATAAACTGGGGCCACCTGTTGCCCGCTTCGATGTCGGCTTGTTAACGACCCGGGAGGTAAGAGAGCCGACCATTAACTTTCGGCCTAGTAACGGCCCATTAACTTAATGGGCCCACTAAAGTTCGTACATGTCTTTAGGCCAAATTAGATAATTTGAGCCCATTATGACGAGCAATTATGCACAGGACCAAAACCGATCACGCAAAGGTACGGCATAAAGGGAATAACGTTGCACATCCAGCATATACTACAGGAAATTACATCCACTGGGCAATCAAAGATTGATGCCAGTGCAAATAAATGAGCAGAACCTAACCATCTACAACGTTACAATCTGCAACCTCAGCATAGATGACGCCCATAAGCATGCGGGCAAGTTCTTTCTGCTTTGCTACACTGTCTCTGAAAACATTGATCAGTTGTTGTGTCGCACGACTCTGCACCTCTGATTTATCCACCATTTCCATCATTGCTTCAACCATTAATTGGTTCACAAACATACATTTATTCAGTTGCATTCGAGACAGAGGATACTGAACAGATTCAGATGGCGATTTTGGCAGGCTTGTATTATTGATAGTGGATAGTGTCTCGACCACTGCATCATAACATAAATCAGGACGGGAACCAAACAGATTAATCATGAGCTATTGCCATATTACCTGGCCTAGATTTACTGGAAAGAAACAATGGGGTTGCCTTGCTGTTTTCAGAGTTTGTCTTCTTATCTTCAGCAGCCTGCACAAAATTAACACACTAGCATTGCTATCATTGTCCAAGTCAGATAATAAGAAAGCAACATTGACACAACGAACGTTTGGGCAACTAGCCTACACCAAATTAACACAATATGGCACAGCTATCATCAACCAGGTAAGGTAGTACGAAAGCAACATTGACACAATGAATGAATGGGCAACCAGAGAAGCACTACAGTTCAGTAATGTGCGTGATATGAGATAGTACATTCATGCAGCTCAGTATGCAAAACTACCGGGCGATTTTCCTTACAAAAATCAACATTGGCGCCTTTAACATTTTGCTACAACTAATTTTAGATCAGATAAAGGTTAGATTCACGCCGATTAACAAAATACATGTTGATGTAAAAATATAGTGATATACAACAGGTACTTACATCAGCATTAGAGCACAGAGAATTCCCACAAGATATTTTCCTTGAATACGATCCCAATGGAGGAAGTCTTCTATCGTTTAACCTTATTTTCTAAAAGAGAGATGGGTAAGAAACATGTAGAAAATATGATCGGAATGCTATAAAATTTCATGATGCGAGGATACGCACACGCTTCTTAGAATGGAGTTGACATTCTTTTGCTGGACTAGAGCGGACTTGTTCTTTGGCCACTAGAATCTGCTTATTATCAGTGGGACTTGGGTTTCTCTGTGCTGGAGCAGTATCTATGAAAAATGGAGTTGGTTTATTATCTCCTGGCGTTTGGATCTTTTGCAAAGACCTGGTTTGTAACCCTTCAGATTCTAACATAGTCGTCTTCCCCTTGCATGCCTTATATAGAAGAATGGTGATTCAGTTATAAAACATGCTACAACAGAGATGGAATAGGTACTGAAGAATAGAAAGGCATAACATATTGACATGTATTCCCTCCATCCGGAAATAAATGGATGGGTCTAGGCGTATTTCAGTTCTAGATACATCCAGTTTTATCCATTTCTGCGACATTTAATCCGGACGAAGGGAGTATAATGTAAGAGCTAGGGATACGACATGACAAAACAGTAAAACAAAACAATGAAAAACCCACTTCAGAACCAAAGTATTCAAACCCACTGATATGAGATAGTACACTCATGCAGCTCAGGATGCAAAACTACCAGGCAGTTTTCCTTACAAAAATCAACATTGTGGCCTTTAATAATACATTTTGCTACAACTAAATTTAGATCAGATAAAGGTTGGATTCACGCTGATTAACAAAATACATGCTGATGTAAAAATATAGTGATATACAACAGGTACTTACATCTACATTGGAGCACAGAGAATTCCTGCAAGAATCTTTCCTCATAAACGATACCATTGCAGAATTTCTTCTATCTGTTAAGCTTATTTTCTAAAAGAGAGATGGGTAAGAAACATGTAGAAAATATGATCAGCATGCTATAAAATTTCATGATGCAAGGATACGCACACGCTTCTTAGAATTGAGATGACATATTTTTGCTGGAATGGAGCGGACTAGTTCTTTGGCCACTGGAATCTGCTTATTATCAGTAGGAGTTGGGTTTCTCTGTGCTGGAGCAGTATCTATAAAAACTGGAGTTGGTTTATTATCTCCTGGCGTTTGGATCTTTTCCAAAGGCCTTGTTTGTAACCCTTCAGATTCTAACATAGTCGTCTTCCCCTTACATGCCTTGTATAGAAGAATGGTGCTTTAATTATAAAACATGCGACAGCAGAGAGACGGAATAGGTACTGAAGAACAGAAAGGCATGACATATTGACATGTATTCCCTCCATCCGGAAAAAAATGGATGGGTCTAGGCGTATTTCAGTTCTAGATACATCCTTTTTATCCATTTCGGCAACATGTAATCCAGACGGAGGGAGTACGGTGTAAGAGCTAGGGATATGACAGGACAACACAGCAAAAAAAACTAGTTGAATGTAAAACTATATGCTAGCGGAATACGTACATAAATAACTAAGGCAACATACACGTGTATGATTGGGAAAATAAGATGGCATTGCAATAGAGCACTAGAACAACACTTCAATGTAAAAAACATGGTATGGCAGGCAGATGAAGTACATACTGATGAATAACAATGCATAAGATATTCAGAAGCATGATGTCCAAATTAAGCAGATGGCATTGCGATAGAGTAGAATGATAGTACTTGAATTTGAAAACATGTTATCATGAATGGAATAGGTACTGAAAAACAGGAAGGCATGACATATTTACATGCATGATCAGCATGCTAAGCACATGGCATTGCAACAGAGTAGATACACTCCAGGACATTATATGCATGTTGTACCCATATCACAGGCCAAGTTAGAGCAAGGACCTTGTGGGGTGAAGAGGATTCATCATCTTTCTGCAAGTCTTCTGAAGAACTTCCTTTACATGTTCCATCATATTGGGTATCATTGACATCAAGTTTATTGGCCTTTACATTGCTCCGTGAGGTTCTTGTGGATATATCAGTGTGTGCAATTATATCTGACATGCATGGAAGACAACTAGTAGTTAGATTTATGTAAATGAGTGCCTGTAGGAGACGACATAAATAGTAGGACTCGGGTTAACTAGCAGCAACAGGTCTCATAAACTAAAGGGATAACAGAGATGAAAGCTACAGAATATGTATTGTTTGTACTCGAGATTAACTAGATGGCACAAAAAAGTATTAAAGAACAACATAGGTAATGCTAGAAGTGGTATAATACTATAATCACCAGCCTGTGGGATAGCATTGGCTGATGGATGATAACTATGGAACAACGTTACCTAAAGAACAAATATCTTAACTGAACTATGGAACAACGTGAACTCCTGAACAAGACCCGTAAGAGATCAGCATGAATATACAATGAAATGTGATGATCTATTTTCCGTGCTTAGATGAATAACAAAGCCATAAATGTTGCACACAAGTAAGATGAGGGTACAACCTATCTGGCTGCCATCCATAGGAGTGAGCATCATGTGCTGACTTGTCGATGGCCGTGCAGTTGTTGTGGCTGTCCATGTCGGGCACGCACATTCGATGCAGGGAACTGTTGAGTGGGGACTGTAGCTCCCTTCTGGTGTATGCTTCCCTTGTTAGAGCAGCTGCGGTGAGTCGGAAGACGGTGTGTCTGAAGATGCAGATAACGCATAATGTTAAGAACGACATATATCTTTGATCCGAATAAATACACTAAGAGATCAACAGCAAGGTACGAGATTGGTCACACATCTGTTGACTGAAGACTAAGTTGGGGTCACATGATTTTATTTTATTTTGGTACTGTCGGATCTACGCCGGATGGCTTGATGGCCGTCTTGTGCCTCCCGGCTGACACTGTTCGGAATCTTCCCCCAAGAGCCAGCGACCAACGGCAGAGCAGCCTGCCTCCGCCGTCAGTGGCCCCGACCAAAACCCCGCTCCCCGCCCCACCGCACTGCCGTGGTTGCGTCGCCCCCGGGCCAATCCACAAAGACTCCGCGTCATCCAGATCCGGCGGCGGCAGTACCTTCAACCCATGCAACTCTAAAAGATAGCCATCTAAGCGCTGCTTCCGCGGCGAACTTGCGGCCCCGCACCCTTACGTAAGACACAAGCCAACCGGCAGCCTAGGAGCTCCGCCGCCTCGAGGGGTGCTGCTTCCCATTGGGAATCGATTGGCCCAGAATAAAAATTCAGACAACTGACGCCTAAATAAAGTGATTTCAGATGAGGGTGCGACCTATCTGGCGGCATGGTGAAGTAGGCAGGTCCAGCTGTCGAGTCAGTGAGGCCGGCGTGGTTGCGGTGGCGACCGGCGGCAGGGAAAGAGCGATGTCGCCACGGTCGATGGCTACGCGGAAGCAGCACCAGGACTTTGGACGGATCCGAAGTTGGAGCCGCTCCGGCGCCGTGAAGAACGGCGGGGGTGAATCGGCTCCGTTACGGTTCACGCGGCCGTCGTCGAGGCAGCACCAGCAGCACGGAGTAAGAGGCACACGGCCCAGTGCACGACGGCAATTGGACAGTGTCTCCAGCATTAGGGAGGAGGGCGGCTGTGAAATTGGTGCGGTGGGGGCGCCATGGAGGTGGGGCTGAGGTTTCACGGCTCGGGAGAAGGGAGCTTCCTGGGGAGAAGGTGATTTGGCGCCCACGAGGTATGAATGGGGGCGGGCAGGGGGGAATTGGGAGGGGAGTGGAACCATGTCTTACTGACGCACTTGTCTGAAATGTGAGGGGGAGTTACAGTTCTACCCTTGCCTATGGGCTTCTCGGCTTGGGTCTGTGTACTGAGGGTCGGGGATAGTAGAGTAACTTTGCTTCTCCCCAAATAGTGGGCGGGAGCGATTTCGGGCGAGGAGGGCGTGTTTTGAACTATAGTGGGCGCGAGCGATTTCGGGCCAGGAGAGCGTGTTTTGAAATAGTGGGCGCGAGCTATTTCGGGCGGGGAGAGCGTGTTTTGCCGACCATGGTTTATGAATTATTCGGCACATGTCATTTCGGCCGAGGAGAAGGCGTGCTTGGATGAAGTTACGAACCTACCCTCGATGTACAATGGGCCAATTGTTGCGTGTCCCACATAGGACGGTAATTTCGCGTCTCCCATTTATTTGCTCAGGCAAATTCCACCGAGCAGAGAGGATGTTTAGCGGTTTTGGGAGAACGAGCATCCACGTCTACATTACCAAGTCGTTTCGAATCAAATTTTGAAATATTAGCTTGCCACTTCTTTTTTAGATGGAGAGATGATGCTCGGGAGTAATGTGTTTTTACATGCTCGTTGCTAGCGATTTACTATATGACAAATAGTTGACCCACTCAAAAACGCGAATCAAACCCAAAATGAAATATCTCGATTCAATGAACTAGCTCGTTCAGTAGGTCAAAATAGTGAACTAAATCCAAAATTGAACACCTCAATCGAGTAGCATGTTGTACAGTGTTATAGTACTCCATGAACATGTTGAAAGTCAAATTAATGAAATTGTTTGATATACGCATATATCCGTTCATGTGTGGATTGCAGACAACATGTTCTCCAATTTAAATATTTGAATGCAAGTTTATATTGAAACATGGTTTATATCAGTCTTTGATGCATAAAACGCGACCCCCCCCCCTCTCCCGGACTCCTGTTCTCTCTCTCTCACTCTCTCGCCGACAATCTTCAATTCTGTCGCACGCATCCGACACAAAAACCTTGTTGGTCCCTCTCCCTTTCTTTCTCTCTCTCTCTCTCTCTCTCTCTCTCTCTCTCTCTCCCTCTCTCTCTCTCTTTGTGTGTGTGGGGGGGGGGTCTTTCTAGTTCGCATTCATATATACACCATCTATAGGTCTCTCTCGCACACTATGTATGATACTCTACCTAGTCCAAGCTAGATATCTTGGGTGCACTCATCGTACGCACACAAATTCCTTGGTTGTTTGCCCGTAACTCTCTCACGCACCACTATGTCGTCTTGGAGCTCTTCCCCCCCTCTCTCAAACTCTCCATCCACCTGGGTCACACATACACATGCATATCTCACTCGCACTCGATAGGCCCATATAAATCACTATCTCTCTCCCTCGTTCCCTCTCCATCTCACACGCACACACACACACACAATCTCATGCCGAGCTAGCCAAGTATGATGGTCTCTCACTCAATTGTAGGCACACACAGTCCCCCCTATATGTATATGACTACCTAATCTTAGTCTCCATCACAAACATGTGCATGGTCTATCTCGATTTCTCTCGGGACATCTTTCTATCGCGCACGCACTCCCTCGATCTCCCACCCATATAGTCCCCTCACGATCTCGAGGGGATCTCTCTATCACAAACACACCCTCTCCCCCTCCCCATGCGTCCATGCCATCCATGTGTCCCTCTCGACCTTTTTTCCTTGTTGGCCAGACCTCTATTGGACATGTGCTACAGGGGTGTCTCTCTCCGTTGCAAACAATCACACACTAGCTATCTTCGTGTATCTCCTCGCCTCACTTTTCCATCTCGGAGATGCATGCTTGATATGTTCGCATAAGAAACGAAAAAACACACACTCTCTCTAATTTATCGTTTGTTGTCACTTTTTCTTTCACACACATACTCTTTTTGCACACTTACTCATTCTCCTTCACACGCACTTGATCTGTCTCGACTGAGGCACTCTCCTCCGTCCATAGCACATAGATTTATTGAAAAGTCAAACATCACAAAGTTTGACCATGTACGTGGAGAAAAAGAATTACATCTAGTACGGAAAACATATACCATTAGATTCACCATGAGATGTAGTTTTGTATGATGTATCTTTGGTATTGTAGATATAAATAAACTTTGCGTAAACCTGATCAAAGTTTCCAAAGTTTGACTTCTAAAAAAATTACATGCACTGCATTATCGAGCGGATGGAATATCTCTTTCCCCCTCTCAGCTATCTGACGCACCACTCAGCATTATCGGGGCTCCTCAATCTCTCTCAAACTTTATTGGTCAGTTTGGTTCGTGATCTGACCCTCATGCCTTGATGGTCGGTACTGCCTGGTGTGGACGTGAGATGTAAAATATTTCTGCCTGGCCAGGCTTGTGTGGTGCTGAAGCGTTTGGTTCATGCCTGGGCCAGGCAAAGCATCAACATCCCATCAATCAATCCATGCATCAATTATTTAATGCTAATATCCATCCATGTTGTTGTTAGCCTCGTGGCCGCACGACCAGGCACGGCCAGGCATTCAAAATCGGTCGCTTGGGCCAGGCTACTTGCAGTGTTTGGAGTTCAGCCAGGCTAATTAAAGTGCAAGGGAACCCAGCCCAGGCGGGCTTTCTTTTTCACAGGGTAGCAACCAAACAAGCATGCATGAAATCCAGCCACAACCCCAGGCCACGCAAAAGATGCTCACGACGCAAGCCAAACTGGCCTTATATCTCCCTGGTTCACACGTACACATGTCTCGCTCGCGCTATACATATAGACTCATCCAACACTCTCCGCCCTTGTTCTCTCTCCATGTGACACGCACCCCTAAGTACCATAATCCCTCAATCCATCATAGCCTCTGTTTGGATCCATGGGTTAGAGTTAGTTTGGGTTAGTTTGGAGTCAACTAACCCAAAAAGATCCAAACAGGAGGTTTAGTTTAGGTTAGATGCATCTAACCCATCCAAAAAAACTAACCCATCAAAAAAAACTAACCTATCCAAGAGGTGCTTATTTGGGTTAGTTCTTCTCGGGACCACTAATAAACACTTTTTTCTCTCGCTCTCCCCGCAGCAGATCCCTCCCCACTTCTCAAAGCTTCTCGTCCTCTCCCTCCCTCCCTCTCACACCGCCCGTGAAGGTGCCTCACCGTATCCTCGCTCCATCTAACCCTGCCATCCAAACACCTCTTTACTTAGAGTTAGTTCAGGGTTAGTTCAGGGTTAGAATCTAACGGTAACCTCTAACTGAGTTAGAGTATCCAAACAGGGCCATAGGCGCAAGCACTCCCCCCCCCTCCTAAGTATGTTTATCTCTTACTAGCCATCAGGAACACACGTATTGTCTCCTTCCATCCATACGTCTATCTCGATATCTCTCGGGGCATCTTCTATTGCGCACACACCTTGTCACTCGATCTCCCACCCATGTAGTCCCATCACGATCTCTAGGGGATCTCTTTATGACAAACATACACTCTCTCCTCCCCATGTCTGCATTTTCTCCGTACGTCTCTCTCGACCTCTCTCCCTTGTTTGTCAGACCCCTCTTGGTCACGTGCTAGGGGTCTTCCTCTCTCGGTTCCAAACAACCACACACTATCTCCTCACCTTGCCTCCGTTATCGAAGATGCATGTGTGATATGTTTGCATAAGACACGCACGCCTTTTCTCCACTTTCATCGTGTGTTGTCCATGTCTCTTTCACACACGCACACACACTTTTTTCACTCTCTCTCTCTCTCTCTCTCTCTCTCTCGTTAGGGACTCTGTCACGTCCATAAGCATATGGATGTTTTGAAAAGTCAAACCTCAGAAAAGTTTGACTAGGTATATGTGGAGAAAAACATTTACATCTGGAACGATCATTAGATTCATCACAACATGTACTTACTTCATACTATCATTTATCTTTGGTATTGCAGATATAAGTAATTTCCTTATAAACTTGGTCAAAGTTTCAAAAGTTTGACTTTAAAAAAATGTTGTAACTACATTATCGAACGGAGGGAGTAGCTCTTTCTCTCTCTCTCTGCTATCTCTCACGGGCCTCCCCTCTCACTCGAACTCTCTATACCGACAGATTATACGCTCACCATGTCAGCGTATAGCTCCGTATATTGTTTAGTTGACCGGTCAACCAATCCACATGCTGCGTTGTCAGCTCGTGTTCTGTATCTTGGTGTGCTGGCCCATGTGGCAGTGGGTGAAAATAAGTAAACTAGAGGGCAAACTTCTTGCGCGCGAAGGACGCACTCGCGCACAATTCACCACTGCGCGGCGGCATGCACAGAAGGACGCACTCGCGCACAATTCACCACTGCGCGGCGGCATGCACAGAAGGACGCACTCGCGCACACCCAGCACACAACACACACCAGCACACGTGTACAACGGCGTCGCCACCGGTTGAGATGGACGGCGAGGCAGCCAACAAACAGAGGTCGCTCGAGCCAAAACCGCATCCGGCGAGCCTAGACCTCATCAGCAGCCTCCCCGACGACATGCTGCTCGTCATCATCGGCCTCCTCCCCACCAAACCTGCCGTGCGGACCGCCCTGCTCTCCCGGCGGTGGCGCCCCCTCTGGCCCTGTGTCCCCCTCAACCTCACCGTCGACAGCTGCCTCTGCGACGGGGATTGCAAACGCATGGCCGCAGTCTCCAAGATCCTTTCATCGCACCCTGGGCCAGCCAGACGCCTTGACATCCGCATGTTCAGTACCAACTGCAAGGTCCAACCCAAGTTCGACGAGTGGTTCTTATCCCCCGCCGTAGATCAGCTCGAGGAGCTCAGCTTTGAAGCTAGACGATGTCGCTCTCTGCCGCCGTCCGCGCTCCGCCTCACGCCAACGCTACGCCGCGCCAGCTTCAGCTCCTGCTATCTTCCCCAGATTAATGCCGTGCCCGCCCTTCTTCTCCCTCAACTCAAGCAGCTCGACCTCTTCGACGTTGTCATCTCGAAGAAGGCTATGGAGCACCTGCTCCGCAGCTGTACTGCGCTTGAGTACCTTCGTCTTGAGCAGATCCACGGGTTCATTAGCCTCCACATCGCCTCGACGAATCTCTGATGGATTTATGTGTCTTGCTGGCCCCGCAACAAGACATCAATTGGGAAGAGATCACTCCAGCTGTTCCACGTTTTGGTCATTGAGAATGCGCCTTTCCTGGAGAGATTGCTTGTATCGGATCTGGAAGGTCCAACAAAAATCAGGGTCATTGACGCGCCGAAATTGACATCGTTGGTGTACTCGTCTGCCAAATTCTCCAAACTCTTTATTGGATCCGTAATTGTTCAGGTACAACACTCATCTTCTTCTCCGTCTTCTTGAAATTCACATTTTTAAATTTCTTCTTGATGTATTTACGACCGTCTTCCAGAAAATGATTCCCACAAGCTTGACCCAGTCCATGCGCACAGTGAAGATCTTAGCACTAAAATTTATCGGCCCCAATCTGGATCAAGTTGTTGGATTCCTTACATGCTTTCCATGCACGGAGAAGCTACTCATCGAGGTGAAACTTCTTTCCTATTAGTGAACGGGAATCACAATGTAGCTCAATTAATTTTCCCAAATTACGATGACAAGTGTAGTGTTCAAAACTACATCTACGCACTGCACCGAAAGAAATGTTTTTAGTATTTTTTTCTCACGTGATCATCTGCATCATTTTTATGTTGTACTACTATAGTAGCCTAGGCTAGTCATAGTGGAAAGTAACTTAGACTACTCCAGTAACTCTATGGTTACCCTAAGGGCAAGTACTACCTCCGTCCTAGTTTACTCTTCCAATTTTGTAGTATCAAAATTTGACCATAGATTTAACTGACAAAATGTTAATGCATGTCACTAAGAACTATATCGTTGGATTCGTGTTTGAACATAATTTCAAATGGTGTAATTTTTAGTGACATGCGTTGGCATTTTCTTAGGTAAATCTATGGTCAAAATTTTATACTAAACACGAGGTAGTATTCCCTCCGTCCCAAAATTCTTGTCTTACATTTGATTAGATACGGATGTATCTAACACTAAAATGTAACTAGATACATCCGTATTTAAACAAATTTAAGACAAGAATTTTGGGATGGAGGGAGTACAAAAGTGGGCTATGTAGGCCAAAACACGTGCCAAATTCACTTGTGATGCATTTGGCATCAATGCCTCTCCATTGCTCACCTGGTGCCCCAATCTGGATCACCTACTTTGCTCCGGTGCCAAATTAACTCACGCAATGAAAAAACACTGCGTGGGAGAGAGAGAGAGGACCGAGGCAATAAAAGAACACTTGTTTGGGAGAGTGATAGGCTGGTGTAGTTGGTTTGATTGATTTGTTTATACATGTGGGTCTGTGTGCACAGCGGTGCCAACTCTCTCACATCGCGAGAGCGGTGCCAAAACCTTTTGATTTGACATCGATGCGTATTATATGGCATACTTTTGCGGAATATGGCATCGGCCACATAGTGGAAGGCAACAAATGCCCATGCTCTTCACGTGCTCCTAGTTAAATGAGAGGAAACAGAAAGATAGAGAGAGAGAGAGAGGAAGAGAGAGAGAGAGAGAGAGAGAGAGAGAGAGAGAGAGTGAAAAAATATCACTAGCCAGCCAACCCTATCGTATGAGCGAATGATATTGGTACCTCTTGATGACACGACAATCTTATGCAGCCAGCTGCTCTAATATGTTATTTTCTTTTGCAGATAAAAAAGACCCGAAAGTGAAAAATGTGCTGGACTATAACAATCTCATCGAATGCCTTGATCTCCATCTTACAGAAAGTGATTTGATCGACTACCGAGGCAGCACATCTGAGATTAAATTGGCCAGGTTCTTTGTTCTGGAGGCAAGTGTGCTCAAGGTAATGAGGTTTGGCGTTCTCTAGCGCAACAATGAATGGCGTGCTGATCACCGCAAGCGTCTAAGCCTAAATGACAAAGTCTCCGCAGAAGCTGATTATTTTTGAAACATCAAGTGGCCAGAGACTCGAAAACTTATTTGCCCATTAGTGACTTGTCAGGGCGGTGGCTTTTCGTTTGTACGATAACGCTGCATCCATCTAAAGTAACGAAATTTCTTACGTAAACTTCCCAGTAATTCCCTCTTCCTAGGTGCAGCATTACTCCTAACATTTGTAATATCAGTTTGAAACTTGTAATATTGTCGTGTCCTATTCCTACGTTTTCAAAATCCTGCGAATCAAACAGGTCCTGAGTTGGTGATGACGTTGTGCCTCCCATCTTTCACCAATAGCCGTCGGATCTAGATCTGACGCATACGAACCAAGCTTCTCCATTTTTGCAAAAAGATGCCCGCACTTGTTCCCTATTTACAAACAACTCCTTGTCTCTCACAATCAGCCTTATCTCCTCCCCACCACATCTAGAAGGCCGTGGAAAAATCTGGCGCGATGGCCGCTGCCGGAGCCGTCCACCCCCAATCTTGGTGTTCCGTGCAATGCACAGGCATCTACGCACGGGAAATTATGTCGAACAGGGCTAGTTGTAAGCAGGCTAGCTCTACAGCCATGATGATAGTGACTGCAGACGGTGAGGCTGACTATGGTATGCCGAACACGGCGCCTATACTCAGGTGTCATCTCCGGCGCAGGGTCTTGTCACTTCACTGTGAGGAGCAGCATGTAATAATTTGACCAACGGGTAGTACAGTGCTAGTACTACTACTAGTACAAGTAGCACCACCGTCTGGATTTAGGAGTACTACCACGTCCATCCGGATTTTAGTATTTGACTAGCAATATCTAGTAATGCATGTCACAAAAAATGTACTACTCCCTCTGTAAATAAATACATGGTGTTTTATTCCTATCGGCGAGAGAATTTAATGTTTTTTTTTGCTAACTAGAGTACTAATAGGATTACATGCAATGAACTAAACACTGCATGTCATGTATGGTAGTCTCAAGTCATTGAAAGCATGCACGGCCCACATCTCTCATTGGTTGATATGTCACGAAATAAGAAACAAGGAGGGACTTAACGCACCGTGCCTAAGTGTTTTGGGATTATTTGGTTTTCGTAATGTGACTTACACAACATTTTTGTTTACATGCATTAACATTTTATTAGTTAAATCAAAGGTCAAAACTTGGCGCAGAATGCAAAGGGGACCAATAAACCAGTAAACATCAAACTTCTCTCGTTTGGCCCCAACTAGAGGTCCGGTCAGATGACTATACTGCACCGGCATGGAGGGGTGCGCAGCTTCATTGACTTACGGCAACTGCCTTTGGGTGAATGACACGTGGGCCCAGGGGGTGTCTAGCCCACCTATCATACAGCCAAAGGCAGGTGAAGTAGAGGGCCGAGGAGTAGTACGAAATCCTACGCACCTACACACGCTAACCAAGGGCAAGAGTGATCACTCAAATCGCAATATCAGTTGACTACTACCTCCGTCCTGGTTTATTAGTCTCCTTTGTAATTTGTGCTAAATTTTGACCAAAGATTTAATTAACAAAATGTTGTTGCATGTCAACAAAAATTATATTTTTGGATTCGTATTTGAACATAGTTTTTAGTGATATAATTTTTAGTAACATGCGTAAACATTTTGTTAGTTAAATCTGTGGTCAAAATTTGACACGGATTACAATGGGGACCAGTAAACCAGGACAGAGGTAGTAGAAGCTAAGCTAGACCCATGGAGGCGATGAGCGCGAGCATCAGCCGGCTGTGCCAGATGGTCCACGACGCCGGCCTGCGGCCCGGCAACGAGGAACATCTCCAGGTAGTATTGCTTGAGGCCGCCAGGGCAAGGGGCCGCTTGGACGATAGCTTCTTCTCCTTGTTCGACGAGGTCCTCGTCGGTTTCCTCGACAAGTTCACCGTCGTCAAGAAGCTCGCGGACAACTTTGATGAAAGCCTCCAGCCGACGCGCCCAGGCTCTACGATGCCCGCCACCCTCAACGGCCACTATGGTGACAACCTCTTCGATGCACTGGTGGCCCTGCGACTGCTCGCCGTCGCGCCGGAGAATGTCCACCTCAAGGTCGCGCTCGCCGCGCAGCGCCTGGCGCAGCAAGACACCATCGACATAATCACCCACGTCTACGCGCATGCAAGAGGAGGACGATAGGACGCTGGCCTTCTTGGACCGCAGGGCAACCTTGGACGGCACTGTTCAGAAGCACGTTGAGCTCGCCGCCAACGCCTCTGCTCCTCACACGTCGGTTGGTGACCCGGCGCACTAGGGCGTGAGGATGTCGTTGATGGATCCGTATGTATTTTTATCTTTCCGTCAAATCCATGTAGTAGTATATGATAGTACTACAGTAATTATCTTACCTTTCACATCAACTTCATAATTTTCGTACGTACTCCATGCATGAACGGCGCTAGAACCAAACTTCTCATTACTCTAGGCAAAATCGTTATTTTCTACTGTATCTATCGATCGCGCCATGGAGCAGAACCAAAATTTACAAGTTACGAGTTCAAAAGGAAAAGCCTGCCGTGTTCGCATCGCACCCCCACACGGTTGGTCCGGCACGCCGCTTTAGCGGGAATGCGTGCGGTGTTGCATTTTCACTTACAAGTGGGACCGTAGTTGAGCAAACCGACTATCGACATACCCCCACCCCGCCCACCGCGCAATGGCTGAGAAAACAGGAGGGAGAAGAGATGGCTGTAGCACGGACTCCAAGAAAATTGGTGTCGAATGGGAATCGTGTGGGTGGCATGTGCCGTAATGCTAGACATGAATGCTAGTTATGGCCCATGCCACCCCACTATATCGAGCCTATAGCAAGGTACGTAGAACAAATTTCCTGCAGTCCGTGCTCAGCACTCCTGTATCTCTCTTCTCAGCCAGCCAGCGGACGCGCAGAGCCCATCGTCTGTTTGCTCACATGCGGTCCCACATGTCAGTGAAAACACAAGCGGACCCACTAAACCTGCACATCTTTCACCTCAACGTGCTGGTGATGAAAAACAAATCCAAGAAAGATCTTCGGTGGCCGCTTTTGGAGTTACTCAAGAGTAGTAAGATTCTATTTACATTTTAACCCAAGATGCACATCTCGTGGCTTCAACTACCACTCTATTTTCTTTCATGACACGACCCGGATGCTGGATGTCCCATGTGTCGGCAAAAGGAGGAAGAACCCGATCAAATCTTCGGTTGTGCTCTCGGATTAGACTAGTTGTGCTAACTTAAAATTTTTATTGTGTACTCCCTCCGTTCCAAAATACTTGACTTGCATTTGTCCAAAAATGGATGTACCTATATACTAAAACATGTCTAGATACATATATATTTTGACAAATAGAAGGCATGTATTGTGCAACGGAGGGAGTAGAATGGATGCAAGTTTTTATATTGGGAAGAAGAGTACATCCATATATTGATAGAGCGCAATTTAGTAGATGTTCTATCACTTTTAGCTAGCACAGAGGCTATAGATGAGATTAGTGCACTTGTTGATACTCCTACTTGGTATGTGTGTTGCTCCTTAGACGCAGAGAAAAATGGACTGGAGGGAGTACTAGAATAGAGGCTAGACATGAGACTAGATGTGAGGAAGCAATGTCTACTTCTTTACACACGAAGAAGAAAGAAGCACGCAAGATCGAGCCTCCGCAGATCAACAATGAATGCATCGAGAAGGCACTAATCCAACTTACAGGAGTAGTAAAATGTATTCTTGTGGTTCTTGTTTTCTTTGGTCTTGCTTTTCTAGTCAAAATTATCGTTGGAGTTCGTGCAAAACGGAGGTCCGTTTGGGGTCGTGCGTTGCAGTTGGCCTTACAAGTGCGACCGCAGTTAAGGAAACCGACTATCGGCAAACCCCCACCTCGCCCGCCGCGCGATGGCTGAGTTAGAGAAACGATGAGGTTGAAGAGATTGCTCTAGCACGAACTCCAAGAAATATGGTGTCAGATGGAAGTTGTGCTGGTGGCGTGTGCCGTACTCCTGGACGTGAATGCTTGTTCTGACCCATGCCACCCTACTACCCCTACTACTTACTATATAGTACTACTACTAGTATCGAGGATTCGAGGTGCTGGTTATGTAGTACATATGGCTACAGTAAAAACACCAGCATGACACGCGAAGCAGGTGAAGCTAGTACAAATAGTGTACTACTATTGTTGATTGGCCTCATTCGATAACCTGTTGCAATGCACGTACAATTATGTATTCGGAAAATATTTTTTGCCTCGTCGCACCACTCACTCACAGAAGCAACTCGAAAGCCATTCATAAATTTAGTAAGTTTATCACAGGCATATCATTTTATTACATACAACAGGTCATCAACCCACATCGACAACGAGGGTACATTATAAATACTAAAGTTTTCACCACACAACAAATAACAAGCGATGAAATGAACTTCAACTCAACCATTCCTCGGCGTTGGAAACGCTTGCTTTGAACCACAAGTGATTCTCTGGGACGGGCCATCCATTGTCGATCTGGAGACCAACGCAGGACTGATCATCCAGGCTGAAGCGGCCTACTATATCAGTACCAGGGTAGGGAACCACCCAAATGTCCGAGGTATAGACACAGTTGCTTCTCATAAATGGTAGTAACGTTGTGTCAACATCAGTTGGATCGCCTTTCACCATCATTGGATAGTTTTGTCCAAGGAAGAGCGAGTTTTCTCCAAGACTATCAATTCTGTACCAGGGAGAAGGAGTTGGCGCTAGCACACTAGTATCCATCCCGAATACCATGCAACGGGTGTTGGAATAGGTCTAGAGAGTGCGACCATGGGAGACTACACCTGCTTCCTTAGCAGTAACATCATCAGTGGGCTGTATACACATGAGAAGAGGTGATCCATTGGAATTAGTTGCCAGGCACCAAATAGTATATGGGCGCTGCTCGTCCTCATGCTCGTGATCATCGCCATCATCATCTCCCCCTTGGTTATAAAAATCTTCAAGTATAGGTGGTGGAATGTTCACAGGACCTTGGAAACACAAGCAGAAGGTTAATTAGTAAGGCTGGCCATAGTGGGGGTACATAAGTAGTATCATGCACTTGGGACTCGCAAACATGCTTATGTGGCAGGCAATTAAGGAAGAGATGGTTATAGTAACATAGGTAGATACCGTGACATAATAAATGTGATGCTACTATGTGTCATGCATGGCAATAAATGAGACCACCTATGATACTAATCTAAGATACTATGCACTAAAGGGAAACTTGCTAACCCGCATGCATGTGGATGAAACAATTATAATTACGGTGGAAGACAAACGTACCGAAACAACGAGGATGCCATGCAAAAATAGTGCCACGAGTGGTGACAGCAAACACAAGGCCCTCGTATTGAATTGCATCACAGTACTCATCCGTGTATAGAAACTGATTTTTGAGCAATATCCATCCAGTCAAACCACTGAGGACAGCAACAAGCTTGTCGAAGATAGCAACAACTTCATAGTTGTTGTAATTCCAAGAGCGGTTGGGGACTCGAGAAATTGCTATCTTCCGTAGAAGATAGTCAGCATGATTGTATTTGAACGTGCATACAATACCGGTGTGCTCAACCTCTGGGCAGTCTGCTGAGATTTTTGGAAGTGGAACCCGGTCACGAGTGTACACATTCACAAGTTCCCACTCGCAGTTGGACCCAATGTAAACAACCCAATCTCCATTTGCGCCTGCCCAAGCCTTGCCCTCAAGCGATGGCATCTTAACATCATACGTATCATTATCAAGCGGCATCAACTTGCACAGGGCAAGGCCTCCGTCGTGACGGTGCCAGTCATCAGGGTCACGGCGAAGAAGATATGGGAGATCAAACCGCTCGTTGACTCTTGGGTGCCTTATAATGATGTTATTAGTTGAGTCGAGAATGGGCTTGAACAAATCTGCCATGCTATCCGAGGTGATGACGTCACACCGATCAATGAGTTCCTCCACCACGTCATCTTTCAGATCAGGGCAAGAGTAACGGGGTCATTTCTGTCCTGTTCCCTCCATGGAGAAGACGATCGAACAATGGCAGAAGAAAGGGTGAAGGGCTGAAGGAAAATGGAGGAGGGAGAGGAAGAGCGTGCGACAGCAGTTCCAAATCGATAGGGAAAGGCGAAGAGTCGGTGGACGGTTGCCAGTTTGCCACGGTTCACGAAGGGGCGCCCCGGCCTACACGTCAGTATGGAAATACTCCTACTACTCGCTGTCGTCTCAGTGATATGTGGAACAGGACCACATGTCAACGAAACATGGTGTGTAATTTCTCGTGCAAAATGCGATCTGGCCGCGTTGGCCCGAGGTGCCGCATTAGTTATCGACTTTTATTTTTTTAATGGCGCGTCGTTCAGTTTTGAAGCACGACTAACTGGTACTATACGCAGAGAAAATATAAACTACTCTACCACTACTCCACCTCAAGTACTAGTAGTATAAAGAAGATATATAGGCTGGAGCTTCAGCACTTTCTTGCCAAGGGCTGCCCACTTGCTTCTCACACTACCACCCTCTCTCCAGATCTAAAAAGGATGGCCCCTCTCTCCCTCCTCACTGGTGGTCACAGATCTGCCGGGGAAGAAAAGGACATGCAGCGTTGACGCACTCGTCGTCGGCGAGCGAGGTCACACACTGACGATAAGGACGTCCTCTCAGACCTAGAGCCCGCGCGGGATGGCCTCCGTCCCCAAGTTCGCTGCCGTAGTGTGTGCGGAGGACGACGACCACGAGCGACGCCACTTCCTGCCGATCCTCAGGTATGCTACCTCTTTTCGAACCATACCCTTGTTCTATTGCCCCATCTGGCACGTCGTTGCATGTGGATCTTTTTCCACTCCACCATCTTCCCAATTTGCTATCCTCTGCTCTGCTTGCCACGCAGACGAAAACCATAATTTGCACTATTAAAGGAAACCCTACTTCATGCAGACTAATGCATGTCTGGGTTGAATAAGGAAAGGAAGGGAGACTGTACTGTCCAAGAGAGTAGGCATCGAACCCGCATCTAGGTTGAAAAGGGGAAAATCAGTAGCTAAGGAACGAGTCTCGTGTCTCTTGGTTGAAGAAGGGTAGAAAGGCATGACAACGCAATAGAGAATGACCAGGTCGATCGGTTTGTTGTCCTCACATAGGAAAAAGGTGGCTAAAGGGAACAAAAATGGGACGTAATCCACATATGCTGCCTGGATATTTGTTGCTCTGGGCAACCATACCTCCCTCACCACTCTGCGTCCGTGGAGGTACATCGTACTAGTGCGCCCACTGTCCTAATGGGCCTCCCATGCTCTTATTGCCACTTTTTTGCTGTTAGTATAACGCTAGCAGTCAAGTCAAGCAATGCTACTGCTAAAGTGATGCCACATTTAACTAATGCCGCTCTCAGTCTAATGCCACAGATAAATTTAAGCAGTGCCATTTAATGTCACTGGATCATTTCAGGGTTAGCTGTTGATTGTGGATGTATTAAAGATTTTTCAGCTAAGTCATTCTAATGCTGTTGCACAGCCAGTATACCAACGATGAAACTTGTTACTACCTTCAGATTTTTGCACTGTTAATGCTTATAGATTACATACCTCACTTTCATGAGATAAGTTAATTTTTTTGTACAGTGTCACCAAAATGCCAAGGTGCTGATGTCATTTTATTTTGGTTAAACTGCACAGACAATTATGAAGACAAGAGGAAAGGTCAAGAGTGGGCACCTCCTCCTCCGGATGTTCTCTTGATTCGTTCAATCAAGTTTTTATGTTTGATCGATTATCAAGATTGGATAGCAATTTTTAAGGTCCCCCCAAGTTCGAAATGATATTTACCTTGGAGGTACATGGTTTGCAATTTTTTTATACTGTCATTAGTTAATAATGCTAGTTACCTTCAGACTTCTGTATTTGGTTTAATGCTCATGCAAAGCTAGTATACCAATGCTGAAACTTGTTACCTTTACATTTTGTATTGTTAATTCTTATAGAAACCTTCCAGTGCTAGAGTCTATTGAAATCTGTTCAGTAAAACCATTGTACTGTACCCTGTAATAAACTAACTACTCTACTGTTGCACTAGCCACTGGATTAGCGTATATTTGTAGTATTCGAATGGTGTTGCATTAGCGTATGGACATAAATAAAGTGTGGCAAGCTTTCCCAGATATGTGCTCAAGAAAACTACTACCTGTTTTTCTAAATATTAGACGTTTGGGTACTTTAAATTGAACCGCAAAAACGTCTTATTTTAAGGAATAGAGGGTGTAGAGTTCACTCAAATTATCCCGGTAAAGCTAGTCACACCTTTGTTAAAATTAATGTTCATTATGTTATCGGAGGAGGTCTGTATGTTTGTCTCTAATGCTTGTCTACTACATACCCGACATCATGATGTAATGTTAAGTCATTTCCTTTTGTACAGTGTCACTAAATTGTCAAGGCGGTGATGGCATTT
Organism: Aegilops sharonensis; assembly: GCA_904067115.1. Lineage (NCBI taxonomy): Eukaryota > Viridiplantae > Streptophyta > Magnoliopsida > Poales > Poaceae > Aegilops > Aegilops sharonensis. The sequence continues at coordinate 908,828,665 of LR880972.1, read as the reverse complement.
TATTTTAGTAGAACTGCACAAAACTTGCTTAAAAGAAGAGGAAAGGTCAGGAATGGCTTAGTTTTTCAGAAAAAACTATGTATGCCTTCCTGACATCAGCCGTTGTTGCTTTATTTATTCCTTCAAACAGGTGGTTAGAAACAGTCTTGCTACCTTTTCCCATTAAGAAATTGGAATGCTTATATTTGTGAGTCTATGCTTCAACTAGTGCCACTTTTATAGTAATCACACTTTCAATATCTATGCAAACAGGGATGCTCGATTTTAGTGGAGCTGCACAAAAAGTCCAACTGGTTCAACATTAGGAGCATGTTTTTTTCCAAACCTTTATATCCTATTGGTGGCACTATGAGCTGTTCATTACGAAGGTACATGGTTTGCTACTATCTT
>LR880972.1:908814376-908828092 GCA_904067115.1 Aegilops sharonensis | reverse complement strand
TCCTTCAAACAGGTGGTTAGAAACAGTCTTGCTACCTTTTCCCATTAAGAAATTGGAATGCTTATATTTGTGAGTCTATGCTTCAACTAGTGCCACTTTTATAGTAATCACACTTTCAATATCTATGCAAACAGGGATGCTCGATTTTAGTGGAGCTGCACAAAAAGTCCAACTGGTTCAACATTAGGAGCATGTTTTTTTCCAAACCTTTATATCCTATTGGTGGCACTATGAGCTGTTCATTACGAAGGTACATGGTTTGCTACTATCTTGCTACTCTTTTTGTACTGTCATTAGATAGTAATACTAGTGGTTTGCATGTGAATTTATTGGCAGGGTGGACCTACATTGGAGGTACAGGACAGGATTCAATGATTGGATGCTCAATTTCGGTTGTATCGATTTCACCTCTTCCATCACTGCGAACATGGTGTGGTATATGTTTACTAGCTGCTTGATATTTGTGCAGATAGAGATGTCTGCCCGTTGCTATTTGGCAAACAAACAAAGTGTCCACAATTTTGGTTGAACTGCACAAGAGAATAGTATAGTCACTGCATGCAGTGCCATTTGAAAATAGACACAAAGATTGGATAGTCACTTCATGGACTACAGAAAAGTAGTACTGTACTATTTACTGGCCAACACTAGGTGCTTCATTGCTTTGGTCTGATTATACAATGGGCAAAATAGTCTCGCGGTGTGATCGAGAGATGACCAAATCATATTGCAGTGGATGTTCCTCCATCATGTGTGGTTCATTCTCATGGTTCCAGCTGTTGATGAGACCACTTACGTTTGCAAGAGGAATTGTAGACTTCACAAACAAATTTGCCTTTCAGTCTGTACTGAATGTTGGCCAAGAGAGCATCCATGTTAGTAGAAAGAACAGATGTTTTTTCTAGATCTTTGCTTTTGGAGCTACATATTTGTATATGATCTGTGAATCATTGAGATGCATTAACATGTTGATCTTATGTATGGGAATCGTACTAGTTAGTTTTAGTTGCGACGCAAGATCCGAAGTGGCTGATCTTTGCTTTTGGAGCTACATATTTGTATATGATCTGTGAATCATTGAGATGCATTAACAGTTACTTATTTCTGTTCGCTCGGTGTTTACAAGTTACTGATCGATCACTAGCTAGCCTACAAATGCGCTCCTGGCAGTTTTATTTGCGACGCAAGATGCGAAGTGGTATTTTTTTGAATAAAAATGCCTACCTCTGAAGAAACTAAGAAGCTACACTATCGATCCTACACGGATAAAAATGCCTTCCTCCGAAGAAACTGACAAGCTACACTATCGATCCTACACGGATAAATAGCGGATCACGCACGTACTACCTCCTTTCCGGTTTGCAGGGCTCAATTCAAGAAACGACCTACTCGATCCTACACGAATAAATAGCGGATCATGCACGTACTAGTACCTCCTTTCCGGTTTGCAGGGCTTAATTCAAACCTCTCACCAACCAAGGTACTCCCTTCGTCCGGGTTTATTAGTCCCGTGAGGAAAGCAGCAAGACCAAGGCATGGCAATAATTAACGGCATGCAAAAGTTTAAGCCTTATTAATTCTAGTGATTTAAGTGGCTGCATGCGTGCCCTCGGTTGTGACTCGTTGCATGCTGCTTCGCGTACTGCCTGCGAGCGATTCTGAGTGCCTGCATGCAGCCAGCCGTAATTAAGGCAGCTAACTGATGCGAAAAAGATACGCTTTAATTGTTGCGGGCTTTTTAAATCCGTGAAATCATTATTGACAAGGAGGGAGATGATTCGAGTGCACTCGTTTGACCGCCATGCCAGCGTGCGACCCAGACGGGACGGGACGACACAGCCATAATTTCAGTTTCCCTAGTTTTCCACGGCAAGCTGGTGCGCTAAGCCATTATGCATTGAATTCCGATGGCCGTCGCGCTACCTTCCCCCTATAAGTACTGTTTCCCGGCCTTCTCCAGTGCACCTTGACCCAACTGGCCATATCCTCATAAGCCCCCACCGGCCCGACGTCGCTCGCCACGTCCGCCATGCCCCCGCCCGTCCGTGGTAGGCGACGCCGGAGGCGGTCACTGCCGGAACTAGTGTTCGGTTTTTCACCGGAAGGCAGACGGAGGGAGGAGGCATTCTATCTGTCTTTATATGACAATGCGCAGATCGAGGAGTTGTTGGAGCGCGATCGCATGGCGGAGGAGCAGGAGTTGTTGGAGCGCGACCGCCTGGCGGAGGAGCAGCATATCGCCGATTTGCGCCGCCAGCGGGACATGGAGTAGCAGCGCACCGACGCTCTGAGTCGCGAGCAGAGCGCCCGCAACTGGGCCGACTACGTGGAGGCCGGCGCCCGACAAATAGCCCTGGAGGCTGTCGGGCACACACGCGTTCGCGACGCTGATTTTTACTACCAGCTCGTCAAGTGGGTTTCCCGCTTGGAAGCCGAGGCTTCGGTGGACCACGCCGGCATGGAAAGGACCAACGCGCGCGAGCAACACGCCCTATCACACCTCTGGCAAGTCCGAGGCGAGGTGCAGGACGCCGGTGCCGGCGTTTAGCGTGTACCGCCGACATTGTCTAGTTAGCTAAGAGTAAGTTAGTACTTGTCTAGTGGGAGTAGATAGTTAACTTGGCTATGATGGTTGTCAACGTGGAAGTTCAGTACTCTATATGTGGATCAGACCTGGTACTTTGCTCTGAATGTTGAACTTTCCGTTTGAACGTATGGAATGGGCTGTTATTTTTTTAAATGGGTTGTATTTGTCCTCCACGGGTTTAGAGGCTGACTTGTGGGCCTAGCAAGTTGACGCGTACACAATCAGGAGATGATTGTACGTGGAGAGGATGACAGCAGGGACCCGCCAAGGTCATGGCAGTACGCAAGCAAGTGCCTCCTTATTTCAAGCCAATAAAAAAATGGCTCCTCCTAGTGGACTTCTGACATCTGGGTCCCATGCCATTGTCAACGTAGTCAATAAATGAGAGAATTGCACAATGAGCGGCTGACACCAGGGACCCAACAGCTCGCCCAGTTATTTTTGTTTTGGGTTAATTTGATAAATGCCTCTGAGAAATGCCACTGCAATTTCCAAACTTTGAAAAATGCCATTTCATGCCATTTCTAGTGCATTTTTTGAAGTCTGGAGTGGCGTTTTTCAAAGTTTGCAAACTGCAGTGGCGTTTTTCAAAGTGTGCAAAAATTGCAGTGGCATTTTTCAAAGTTTGGAAATTAAAGTGGCATTTTTATGAATTGCCATAATTGGAGTGGCATTTATCTAATTTGTTTTTGAGACGGAAGCAGGGTGTCAACTGGGCTCTGCGGGACACTCTGGCCTGTCTAGACAGCCTTTTCTTTTATGTTTACCACAGACCAGCCCAGTAGTTTTTTTTACTTCTTGAAAATTGCTAGCCCAGTTTTTTTGTGATTTGTCAAGTAAGTCACTTTATCAGGCCTGTTGGGCTGCAAATATTTCAAGACGAGGAGAGCTTCATTCGGCTGGCCGAGAAAATGGCCTATCAGTAATGAGAAATGGGCTGTACATTTTTAAAACACATCAAACCGGCAATTAGTTTCAAATATCTTTTTTTCATTTCTAGATTTTAAATTGCATTGATTTTTATGCGTGGACAATTTATTGGATTTTATATTGATATACATTTATTTTTTAAATCAGTCTGAATGTGACTCGAAATTTCGGGATTAAAAACAGTTCAGACCGCACCGACATATGCAAAATTTCATATAATTTTTTAACCGTGGCCACAATATGGGCTATAAATCTAACAAAAAGAATATGGGCTCCAAAAAAACCCGTAAGAATTAGCAAATGGGCTGTAAACTATTTGAAATAAAGGCAGATGGGCTGTAAACTATTTGAAATAAAGGCAGATGGCCTGTATGATGTTTTCCACAGATTTGAGGCTTTCCACAGATGGCCTGTACATTGTTGGATGTCCATCCAGTGGCCGTCGTGCTTCTTCAATCTCTGCTCTTCCTGCTCCAGACGTTCAAACAAGCGCCGGCGGGAGTGCTACTCCCTCCTCCCCGCGGCCGGCTGTGCTGCCGCGCAGGCCTCACCGCCCCACCATACTCCCATCGCTGGCCTAGCCATCCCTCTACTCACCCACACATGCTGTTATTCTCCGGCGACGGCAGACGAACCAGTAAACCCTCGTACTCCTCCGCGTGGGAAACAACTGCCGAGTATTCCCTGGCTCCGTGTCGTTCCCTTCCTAGGCCTCTCCGTCGTCCACTGCCCTGGTGCTCTCGGTGCGGCCTGGTCAACGTGGTCAATGAACGACATCCATCGGAAGTGGACTGTACGTGGAGAGGCTGACAGCTGGGTCCACGGCCGCACGCAAGGAAATGCCTCCTTATTACGCGCAAAATATTTATTCCTCCACCTGACATCTGGGACCCACCGAAAGGGCCTCTGTATTTCGCGAAAAAAACATTACCGCCGCTGACAGCTCGGACCCACCAGCTATATCTTCGCACGTAAGGAAGTGCCTCCTTATTACGCCCAAAAAAAAGAATACTCCCCCTGCTAGCTGGGACCCAATATAGTGGGCCTACTAAGTTGACGGGGACGAAGGGATTTGTCAACTTAGTCAATATGCACGATTCTAGCTCGACTGACCTTACGATGTCCATCCAACGGCCGTCGTGCTTCTTCAACCTCTGGTCTTCTTGCTCCAGCCGCCCAAAGCAGCGCCGGTCGTGCCGCCTGCTCCTGCCTCCCGTGGCCGGCTGTGCTGCCGTGGAGGCCTCACAGCCCCCATACTACTCCAACCGCTGGCCAGGCCATCCCTCCACTCCACTCACCCACACCCCCTGTTATTCTGCGGCGACGGCAACGCAGCCGAACCAGTGAACCCTCGTACTCCTCTCCGGGTGGGCATCCACTGCCGCGTCTTCCCCGGCTTCGCGTCGTCCCCTTCCTAGGCCTCGCCGTCGTCCACCGCCGTGGTGCTCTCGGTGCGGCGTGGTCAATGTGGTCAACGACCGAATTCCATCGGAAGAATACTATACGTGGAGAGGCTGACAGCTGGGTCCATGGCAGCCGCAAGGAAGTGCCTCCTTATTATGTGGAAAATAATTATTCCTCCACCTGACAGCAGGGACCACCGGACGGGCCACCAGTATTTCATGAAAAAAACGTTTTCCCCTGACTACCGGGACCCACCCGACGGGCCACCGTATTCCGCGAAAAAAACGTTCCCCCTGCTGTCAGCTCGGACCCACCGGAATTGCCTCCTTATTACGCACAAAAAATGAATACCCCCTGCTAGCTGGGACCCACCTTGGTGGGAGGCTGACTTGTGGGCCTACTAAGTTGACGGGGACGGAGGGCTTTGTCCACTTAGTCAATATAAACGATTCTAGCTCCAGTGACCGTACGATGTCCATCCAACGGCCGTAGTGCTTCTTCAACCTCTGGTCTTCTTGCTCCATCCACCCAAAGCAGCGTCGGTCATGCCGCATGCTCCTGCCTCCCGTGGTCGGATGTGCTGCCACGGAGGCGTCACCACCCCCTACTATTCCCACCGCTGGCCAGGCCCTGTGGCGACGGCAACCTCACACCGCAGCCAAACCAGTGAACCCTCGTACTCCTCTCGGCGCGGGCTTCCGCTGCCGCATCTTCCCCGGCTCCCCGTCGTCCCCTTCCTAGCCTCGCCGTCATCCACCGCCCTGGTGCTCTCGGCGCGGCGTGGTCAACGTGGTCAAGGAACGACTTCCATCGGACGTGGACTGTATGTGGAGAGGCTGACAGCTGGGTCCACGGCCGCAGCACTCCTTATTATGCGGAAAATAATTATTCCTCCACCTGAAAGGGGGGACCCACCGGACGGGCCACCGTATTTCATGAAAAAAAGTTTCCCCCCTGACTGCTGGGACCCACCAGCTACACCTTCGCACGCAAGGAAGTGCGTCCGGGAAAAAAAAACCAAAATGATTCGCCCCCCTGACTGGTGGGACCCACCAGCTACATCTTCGCAGGCAAGGAAGTGCCTGACAGTCGGGACCCACGTAGCGTTGTCATTCTGGTCGCGAACGTGTACATACATACTGGTCGTTGTAGAGGCGCGCACGTGTCGTAGTAGAGGCGCGCACGTAGAATGTACACGTATGTACAACGGCGAGGGTGCAAGAAAGAAAATACGGTCACGTACGTACATACGGGCAGGGTCTCGAACGCCTACTCGCGCATACGTACATGGCTGGATCGGAACAGAGAAACAGCGTCGTCGTCGTGTTCATGGGGAGGCAACGGAATGCTCGTGTTCATGGGGAGGAAATGGAATGCGTCGTGTTCATCGGGAGGCAACGGAACGCGTGGGAGCCAACCGGCTGGGTCGAAACGGAATGCGTGGTCATGTTCATCGGGAGGGCTTGGACGGAATAGGCGATGGAAACGAGGTCTGGCGTACCGCACAACGGAGGAAACGGCCTTGTGTTCGACCGGCCACGTTCGAAACGGGATCCTGTTCATCGGGAGGGGTCTGGCGTACCGCAAAACGGAGGAAACGGACCTCCTACGGTCGAAACGGGGGTCCTGTTGATCGGGAGGGGTGTGGCGTACCGCAAAACGGAGGAAACGGACCTCCTACGGTCGAAATGGGGGTCCTATTAATCGGGAGGGGTGTGGCGTACCGCAAAACGGACGAAACAGACTTGTGTTGGAGCGCTACGGTCGAAAGGGGGTCCTGTTCATCGGGATGGGTGTGGCGTACCGCAAAACGGGACTCCACAGGATACTGTTCATCTCCATCGTCGACCTCCTCCAGCTTCCACGGGCTACCGTCGACCTCCTCCAGCCTCCACGGGCTCCTGTTCATCCAGCCTCCACCGCACGCTACTCCACCGGCTACTGTTCAACCACCCCTCCACGGGCTCTCCTCCGCCGTCTACTGTTCATCTAGCCCTCCACACCACGGGGTCCTGTTCAACCACCCCTCCACTGCCACCCCTCCACCGTCTACTGTTCATCCAGCCCTCCACACCACGGGTTCCTGTTCATCCAGAGGCAACGCCACCGCTCACTGTTCATCCAACCCCTCCTGCAACGCTCACTGTTCATCCAATCGATCGGCTTCAGTTAGCAGCAGTAGCGAAGGAATCGCTCGGTCGGCTTCAGTTAACAGCCATCGATCGATCACTCGAGTTCAGTAACGCATAGCCTGCAGTGCAATCGCTCGGGTTCAGTTAGAGCCCAACGCCTCGCTTGGGTTCAGTTAGAGCCAACGCCTCGCACACACGCGCGTACGTACGAGAGAAACGCGCATCGCTCGGCCCCGACCTCCCACTGTAACCGGCAACTCCCCGATATTTTCCTCCCCCTCACTTCTACCACGGTGTTTTCCGTCATGGACGGCCCAAAGAATGTCAAGCAGCTGTGTCTCCGGCCCGCCCAGGACGAAAAGCCCATTTTCTGTCATGATTTTTTGTCATAGAAGTAGGAGCCCACCACATCTATGATGATACCGGGTTTTGTCACAATTATCGTCATAGAAGTGTCATATGTATGACAGAAAAAATTTCGTTCGGCCCAAAATGTCACGGATGTGTCTTTTTTTTGTAGTGATGTATTCCGAATATAGTCATACGTGCTTATGGAAAAGAACTTGCATGACATCTTTTGTCCTACCCTCCCGTGGCAGCGGGGTCCTATTGGAAACTAAGGGATATTAGGGCCTCCTTTTAATAGAGTACCGGACGAAAGCATTAACACATAGTGAATACATGAACTCCTCAAACTACGGTCATCACCGGGAGTGGTCCCGATTATTGTCACTTCGGGGTTGCCGGATCATAACACATAGTAGGTGACTATTGACTTGCAAGATAGGATCAAGAACTCACATATATTCATGAAAACATAATAGGTTCAGATCTGAAATCATGGCACTCGGGCCCTAGTGACAAGCATTAAGCATAGCAAAGTCATAGCAACATCAATCTCAGAACATAGTGGATATTAGGGATCAAACCCTAAAAAAACTAACTCGATTACATGGTAAATCTCATCCAACCCATCACCGTCCAGCAAGCCTACGATGGAATTACTCACGCACGGCGGTGAGCATCATGAAATTGGTGATGGAGGATGGTTGATGATGACGATGGCGACAGATTCGCCTCTCCGGAGCACCGAACGGACTCCAGATCAGCCTTCCCGAGAGAGATTAGGGCTTGGTGGCGGCTCCGTAACATAAAACATGATGAATCCTTCTCTCTGATTTTTTTCTTCCCGAACGTGAATATATGGAGTTGGAGTTGAGGTCGGTGGAGCTCCAGGGGGCCCACGAGGCATGGGGGGCGCGCTCCAGGGGGGTGGGGGCGCCCCCACCCTCGTGGACAGGGTGTGGGCCCCCTGGTCTTGATTCTTTCGCCAGTATTTTTTCTAAATTCCATAATAATTCTCCATTGATTTTCAGGTCATTCCGAGAACTTTTATTTCTGCACAAAAATAACACCATGGCAATTCTGCTGAAAGCAACGTCAATCCGGGTTAGTTCCATTCAAATCATGCAAGTTAGAGTCCAAAACAAGGGCAAAAGTGTTTGGAAAAGTAGATACGACGGAGACGTATCAACTCCCCCAAGCTTAATCCTTTGCTTATTCTCAAGCAATTCAGTTGACAAACTGAAAGTGATAAAGAAAACCTTTTACAAACTCTGTTTGCTCTTGTTGTTGTAAATATGTAAAGCCAGCATTCAAGTTTTCAGCAAAGATTATGACTAACCATATTCACAATAACACTTAGGTCTCATGTTTACTCATATCAATGGCATAATCAACTAGCGAGCAATAATAATAAATCTCGGATGACAACACTTTCTCAAAACAATCATGATATGATATAACAAAATGATATCTCGCTAGCCCTTTCTGAGACCGCAAAACATAAATGCAGAGCACCTTTAAAGATCAAGGACTGACTAGACATTGTAATTCATGGTAAAAGAGATCCAGTCATAGTCATACCCAATATAAATTAATAGTAATGGATGCAAATGACAGCGGTGCTCTCCAACTGGTGCTTTTTAATAAGAGGGTGATGACTCAACGTAAAAGTAAATAGATAGGCCCTTCGCAGAGGGAAGCAGGGATTTGTAGAGGTGCCAGAGCTCGAGTTTTGAAATAGAGATAAATAATATTTTGAGCGGCATACTTTCATTGTCAACATAACAACCGAGAGATCTCGATATCTTCCATGCTACACACATTATAGGCGGTTCCCAAACAGAATGGTAAAGTTTATACTCCCCCTCCACCAACAAGCATCAATCCATTGGTTGCTCGAAACAACGAGTGCCTCCAACTAGCAACAGCCCTGGGGGAGTTTTGTTTGCAATTATTTCAATTTGATTTGCTTAAAGCATGGAAATGGGCATCCCGATTACCAGCCATATTCTCGTGAGTGAGGAGCGGAGTCCACTCCTCTTGAGAATAACCCACCTAGCATGGAAGATATAGACAACCCTAGTTGGTACATGAGCTATTCGAGCATACAAAACAGAATTTCATTTTGAAGGTTTAGAGTTTGGCACATAAATATTTACTTGGAACGGCAGGTAAATACCGCATATAGGAAGGTATGGTGGACTCATATGGAATGAATTTGAGGTCTAAGGGATTGGATGCACAAGCAGTATTCCTGCTTAGTACAAGTGAAGGCTAGCAAAAGACTGGGAAGCGACCAGCTAGAGAGCGACAACAGTCATGAACATGCATTAAAATTAATAAACATTGAGTTCAAGCATGAGTAGGATATAATCCACCATGAACATAAATATCGTGGAGGCTATGTTGATTTTGTTTCAACTACATGCGTGAACATGTGCCAAGTCAAGACACTCTAATAATTCAAAGGAGGATACCACCCTACTATACCACATCACAACCATTTTAATAGCATGTTGGCACGCAAGGTAAACCATTACAAACTCCTAGCTAATTAAGCATGGCATAAGCAACTATAATCTCTAATTGTCATTGCAAACATGTTTATTCATAATAGGCTGAATCAGGAACGGAGAACTAATCATATTTACAAAAACAAGAGAGGTCGAGTTCATATCAGCTTTTCTCATCTCAATAAGTCCATCATATATCGTCATTATTGCCTTTCACTCGCACGACCGAACGGTGTGTAAAATGATAATAGTGCACGTGCATTGGAATAAGCTAGAATCTGCAAGCATTCAATAAATAGGAGAAGACAAGGTAATATGGGCTCTTGGTTAAATCAACAATAATGCATATAAGAGCCACTTCAACATTTTCATCATGGTCATCTCCTATCAACCCCCAAGGAAAAGAAAAGTAATAAAACTATTTACACGGGAAAGCTCCCAACAAGCAAAAGAAGAACGAGAAATATTTTTGGGTTTTCTTTTAATTACTACCACTACAAGCATGGAAAGTAAACTAACTAAAAGCTATAACTAATTTTTTGGTTTTTCTTAAGATTTTTCAAACACACAAGAAGAAAGCATAAAAAGGAAAAAATAAACTAGCATGGATAGAACAATGAAAAAGTATGAGCACCGACAACTGGAATGAGTGTGTGAACATGAATGTAATGTCGGTGAGAAATACATACTCCCCCAAGCTTAGGCTTTTGGCCTAAGTTGGTCTATGGCCATGGACGGCCTGGCGGATATCCGAAGTTGTAACTGGGGTCGTACTGAGTTTCAGCGGCTATTGCATCGTGGGCTGCATCTTGGAGGCGAGCTGCTATCGTCCTCCTCTCATACTCATTTGCCTCCTCCCTGGTTATAACATGTCTCCCCTTTGCCTGAAAGTCAAAGAAAGTAGGGGTAGGGAGAGTAATATGGACAGCGCGACGTCTGTCAAAGATTAGCGGTACTGGAGGAACGGTGAGTTCCTCTCAACAAACTGATGACGAACCATAGCCTCATAATCTAAATAAGCGGGAGGCAACTCCATATCATTTTCAGGTATGGGTATCTAAATAAAATTAGCTACACGGGTTGCATAAATTCCTCCAAACAAATCTCCACTAATGCTATTATTATGCAACCTACGTGCAACAATGGCTCCCAAGTTATATTGTTTATCTCCTAATATAGCACTTTTGAGAACACTAAGATCTGGAACACACATGTGACAGGCTTCATCTTTACCGTTAATACATCTACCAATAAAGAGAGCAAAATAATGTATAACAGGAAAATGGATGCTCCCTATGGTAGCTTGTGTAATTTCTCTAGATTCCCCCACCGTGATACTAGCAAGAAAATCTCTAAACTCAGATTTGCGAGGTTCACTAGTACTACCCCATTGCGGGAGTTTACAAGCAATATTAAAATCTTCTAAGTCCATGGTATAAGATTTATTATAAAGATCAAACAGGACAGTGTGAGAATTGCGTGAAGATATAAATTTAAACCTTTTCACAAAGGAGTCAGTTAGGTGATAATACTGAGGGCACTTATCTCGCATCAAGCCCTCGAGTTCAGCATTACAAACATATGCATCAAACTCCCCCTTAATTCCTCCTCGGACCATGAAATCTTCTGACGGACATTCACAAGGCCGTACTTGAGCTTCCCTCGGTGGTTCATCGTCCGCATCGCGTATTGCAGGCCTGGGTCCTTGCTTCCTTGAAGAACCACCTTGGTACATTTTCCTATGCATATTTCTTCCTCTGAAAAATTTCTAAATTTTTTAGTAACTTAAAATAAAAGTGAACCAAACTCAGCAAGATTGATAGCAACTACTCCCACAAGTGCCTAGAGACTATATCATGCATTAGAACTACTTGGGGCCAAATAAGTTTGACATGCAAGCTCAAGAACAGGGTCACCTAAGCAGCAAAAATTTGCAATAAATAAAGCACCAGAACAAAAACTAATTGGACCATTGGAGGAGTCACATACCGAAGAACAATCCCCCAAAACAGTTTTGTGAATGGAGCTTTGAGCANATATAAATTTAAACCTTTTCACAAAGGAGTCAGTTAGGTGATAATACTGAGGGCACTTATCTCGCATCAAGCCCTCGAGTTCAGCATTACAAACATATGCATCAAACTCCCCCTTAATTCCTCCTCGGACCATGAAATCTTCTGACGGACATTCACAAGGCCGTACTTGAGCTTCCCTCGGTGGTTCATCGTCCGCATCGCGTATTGCAGGCCTGGGTCCTTGCTTCCTTGAAGAACCACCTTGGTACATTTTCCTATGCATATTTCTTCCTCTGAAAAATTTCTAAATTTTTTAGTAACTTAAAATAAAAGTGAACCAAACTCAGCAAGATTGATAGCAACTACTCCCACAAGTGCCTAGAGACTATATCATGCATTAGAACTACTTGGGGCCAAATAAGTTTGACATGCAAGCTCAAGAACAGGGTCACCTAAGCAGCAAAAATTTGCAATAAATAAAGCACCAGAACAAAAACTAATTGGACCATTGGAGGAGTCACATACCGAAGAACAATCCCCCAAAACAGTTTTGTGAATGGAGCTTTGAGCAAGGAGATAAAAAATCGCAGCAAAATGAGCTAGAACTCGTGCTTGAGCTGGTTGGTGATTTTTTTGGGAGGAAGAAGAAGTGTGTGGGTGCTGGAATAAGTGGAGGGGGCCCACCAGGGGCCCACGAGGCAGGGGGGCGCACCCCAGGGGGGTGGGCGTGCCCTGGACCCTCGTGGCCAGGTGCTTGCTCCCCTGCTATGTTCTCAGTGCCAACTATTCTCAAATATTCTAGAAAAAAATCATATTTCATTTTCGGTGCATTTGGAGAACTTTTATTTTTGGGGTATTTTTTATTGCACGGAAAATTCAGAAAACAGAACGAAAAGTAATATTTTTACTTTATTTCAACTAAATAGCAGAAAGTAAAAGGAGGGTGCAGAAAGTTGTTCTTTCTAACTTCATCCATCTCATGCTCATCGAAAGGAATCCNGCGTGCCCTGGACCCTCGTGGCCAGGTGCTTGCTCCCCTGCTATGTTCTCAGTGCCAACTATTCTCAAATATTCTAGAAAAAAATCATATTTCATTTTCGGTGCATTTGGAGAACTTTTATTTTTGGGGTATTTTTTATTGCACGGAAAATTCAGAAAACAGAACGAAAAGTAATATTTTTACTTTATTTCAACTAAATAGCAGAAAGTAAAAGGAGGGTGCAGAAAGTTGTTCTTTCTAACTTCATCCATCTCATGCTCATCGAAAGGAATCCACTAACAAGGTTGATCAGGTCTTGTTTACAAACTCATTCCGAATTGCATGAAACCGGAGAATTTTCGAATAGCACTAGGTTACCTCAATGGGGATATGCACATCCCCAATAATAAGAATGTAGCGACCTGACCCAAAATCGGTCAAATCTCTGTGTCTGTACCATCCCAAGATCATGCTGGTACTCACAGTACATCGATAAAGTAATCAAAGTTCAATCACACCTGAATATCATTAATCGATTCTCATATAGAGTCTTTATTACAAGGGAATAAATTCGGCTCAAGGCCAACTCATGAGAAATAAACTAAAATGCTGCGGAAGCGTCGAAGGTAAGCGAGTCCATCCGACTCCAAAGGGCAATCGCCAAGCGCGGAGCGTAGCCTCACTCCTGATCGGAATATATCTCTGCAACATAATACGTTGCAGCCATGTAGGTCAGCTTTTGGAATAAGCTGGCAAGTCAAGAAGAATAACAATAATAAAGTTACTAACACTATATGCATTTTGGCTGTGG
>LR880972.1:908747064-908765604 GCA_904067115.1 Aegilops sharonensis | reverse complement strand
CCCCATCCTGAACCCTAAGATAGATAGTGGGGTACCTCTCCAGTGAGCCCCCCTCCCCGCTGCGGCTAGTTCTTCCTTCACCCCGGCGAGCCCCCGCCCACCCCCTGAAAATCGACTGACCCAAAAGTCGATTCAGTCGACTGAAGTGTAGTTAAATCGGAGCAGCATCGCAAGCAAGAGAAAGAGCAAGAGCAGCAGCGCGAGCAAGAGCAATAACAAGAGCAGACTAGGCAGGGTACCGAGAGCAAGAGCAGAGCACCAGCACAAGCGAGAGCTAAAGCAGCAGCAGATCCTACTGATGTGGACGTCACCACCGAGGGAGCGACACCGTGGAGGAAGTGGCCGGCGACGCCGCGTGGATGGAGCCGCGCCGTGTCGGCTCGGGACCGAGCGCCGGCAGCACCGTGAGATCGAATCAAGAAGAAAATGCGGCGATTAGTGTACAACCTCTTTGGTGGCGCCGATTAGGCCGCAGCTTCATCCGAGGAAACGGTGATGATGATGCTCTTCCGGTGGTGCAGGTGAAGACGGCGGTGTGGGAATGGAGCTGGCGCGAAAGACGATGGGAACGTCGGGGCAGCTCCTTGGAGGTGGAGGACGGGGTGGCTGAACCGACGGGACGATGAGATCGACGATGGATCCTCATCCGCTACTGTGGATGAGGGACGTGAAGGTGTTGCTGTGGACGACGTCCTCGGGGAAGAGGCTCCGGCTGGGTGGCGGACGGAGCAGGGTGTGGGGTTTCGTCGCGGTTTTTCACGGCCTCGGTGTACGAATGGGTGGGCGGATGGGATGGCAGTGGGGAACCATGGCTTAGAGACGCGCTTGTCCGAAATGTGGGGTAAGTTATGAAAGTACCCCCACCGATTTGAGGCGGTTCTTTCGGTTCAGGGGTACCACGGGCATTTCGCGTGTCGGGATTTCACAGGAGGTGGGAGTTTTCGCGCGCGTTGAAATTCGGAATAGCAAGGCGCAGGTTGAGATGGAGGGAGTTGTCGGAGCACAACGAGACAAAGATATATCTTAAATATTTCGGGCTAACAAGGCGCGGGTTGAAGAGGCGGAGTTTCGCAGCACGATAGACAGAGACGCTAGCTTGAATTTTCGGCATAACAAGGAGCGGCTTGAAATTTCGGAAGAACAAGCTTAACATGTACCAAAAAAAAAAGACAATTTGCACCTCAACACGCACAACACACACACAAACACCATTTGGACTAGAGTAAGGTACACGTGCATTGCACGCATGAGATTTGGCAACCAAATTATGAATAAATACCACATTATAGCATGCAAGCTTTGAGTCATATATGCATGATGTAGATGTTCGTTTAATTCTTATAGTTCATTTCATTCAAAATCATCTAGTTTTTATAAGAAAACTAATCTATTTTAAGATTCATGGAATTGTGTGTTATAAGACATAAACTAAAAACAAATAATGGAAAATCATGTAGAAAAACATTTGGGCAATTCTGATACGGAAGATTCTATAACAAATAAGAAGTGCTTGTGTTTTGATGTTTGTGCATTATGCTTAAGTTCAACCATGGAGTCTTCTAGATTATACATGTGGCGAAATCTGGTGGAATCTAGATGATATCCAATGGCCAATAGTGCTCAAATTTGCCGTCTTTAGACCACCGGATTCGCCTCATCCAACGACCATCTTTCAAAGTTAAAGTTACCCGCACACAATATAAAAAAATATAAAATATAATATATATAGGGGTATAGATATAGATATGTGATGCGAAAGCCGCCCATCATCTCCAATTAGAATAGTGTGTCCATGCACGGATGCGACGTGGCCAAATGATGTCTGCCATCGGTATCTCAAATTCAAATCAGTCTGACCTTATTCAATGTGTATACATTACAACATGCTCGTTTCCAAACCACACCGCGCAGATCTCCATTATATTCACGCATGCATGGGTTTCAAACATCAGGATCTCTTATTCAAATATTTGAATTCAACTTTACATTGATTATGACCTCACCTATTCTTTTACACCCACACAGTAGTCTTCTCTTTATAATTGTACCACTAACTTTCTCTCGTGCATGCATGCACACACACTACCAGTCGGCATTATCCATCACACGCATGCAATCTTTTTCTTCAGGTCGGTCTCCCATGAAGGCACACAGCCACACACATCCCCCTCTCCATCATATCGGGCATTCTTTATCTCTCACGCGTGCATGCACAACGATCGATGTTCCTCTATGTATGTGTGTATATAGCTAGGTCTTTCATAGTTTTCCACACAAACCAATCAATCGATATATCCAGTGAGGTCTCACCCTCTTTCCCACGTCCACATCGATCAATCTATACCTCTCTATATAGGATTAACATATATAGCTAATACACCCACATTAATTATATATCCAACGTCCCCCTCTCATCATCCATGCCTTCCGCTTCATCTCTCAGACGCGTGCACAATGGCGAAGACAGGGGGCAGTAAGGGCCCTGCCCCCCTAACATCACTATATATCGAGGCTAATTTGAATGTGATCATTAGAAAATTGCTGCTAAAAAAGGTTTAATTTCATGAATTGACCCTCCTCGTAAAGGATTAGCAATGCTTGTCCCCCTAGCTCATTTATTTTTCATGGCTCCGCCATTGCGTGCAACAGCGCACGTGTTCGCCCCCTCTCTCTAAATGTCGATCTTGCACTTGTGCATTCCTTCATAGTCTCCCTCCACTCGGCCCCTCGCACCATCTTCTAGCCCCCCACTGGATTTTGCCACATGTACAATCTAGCAGACTCCATGGTTGAACTTAAGCATAATGCACAAACCTCAAAACAACAGTGGTTCTCTTTTGTTCTAGAATCTTCCATATCATAACTGCCCAAACTTTTTTTCTAGTTGAATTGCCATTATTTGTTTTTACTTTATGCTTTACAATGCACAATTCCATGAATCATAAAATAGATTAAGGGCTCTTTGATTCAAAGGATTCTCAAAGGAATTTTGGAGGATTCTAATCATTAGGAATTTTTCCTATCTTGGTTGTATGATTCGTAGGATTGTAAACCATAGGAATTTTTCCATATGATTCATTTGCACTAGATTTCATAGGAAATATCCCATCCACTCAAACCTCTTTGAAAGAATTCTGCGTTTTTTCCATGCACAATCAAACTCTTGTACAATTGGATTCAAGACGACATTCCACTATAATCCCATGTTTTTCCTATTCCCACGTTCTTAGCTTTTTTATAAAAACTAAGAGGGTGCTTGGATCCAAGGGACTTATTTTAGTCTGACTAAAAATAGTCTCTTTAAGAGGCTAAAGTTCCAAGCACCCCTGACTAAAGAGGGGCTAAAACTAGTCTTGAGACTAAAATTTTTTAGTCAGGGGTACCCCTACTAAAATGTGGATTAGTCCTCTCTCTCCTCATTTAACTCCTCTCCTTCAACATGGGCGAGTTCTGGATTGGAGGGTTTGGAGGATAATAAATGCTCATTAACTTGATTTTAGTCTCCTTAGTATTTGGATCCAAGCATGGATGAGGCTAGCATGTTTAGTCTCACTACTTTTAGTCATGGGACTAAAACGTATCCAAGCACCCTCTATTTGATTTTGAATGAGATGAACTATAAGAATTAAACGAAGGGCTACATCAGGCATATATGACTCAGAGCTTACATGCTATAGTGTGGTATTTATTCATAATTTGGTTGGAAAATCTGATGCGTGCAATGCACGTGTACCTTACTAGTACTTCGAGTATGTGCAAAACACGTAAATTAGAATACCAATGGCACACTACACGGTGTCTCTCTTACAGTTCATGAAGCCACGTGGCACATGTGGAGGCGTTGTCGCGACCTCCTTGCGTGGATTGATCACAGTGACGTGCTGGTGGTTCCAGAAGAATGTACTCGTCCTCCCTGAGCCATACTGGCGGTACATGCACGAAGCGAAGATGTGCACGCATGCCACGCACGCACTCATTCCCTCGCACGCACACGCGGGTACACGGGCGGACACAATTTTGTACCAAGATCCACCCCATGTGATAATTTGACGCGTGTAAAGTCGTTCACTTCATTGATGGTCAATTAATACAGAGCATGCAAATTGAGTGGACGTGAGGGCGGAAGAAAGACATTATTACTCCACTGCGCGCATGCGAGTAGTTAAATCGTGGGTTGCTAAGTAGTACTTCCATTGGTCTCCTTCGTATTTTGTGCCAATTTTTGACAGTAACATAATATTTACGCATTTGAGCAGTGTAGTACTTGAAATTTATGTTCCGGTAAACTCATCGGGAGCCGTTTCGGGCCTCGAAACCAAAACCATCAATTAATCTCTACCTTGTTCCCATCACATTCGAAAGCTTGCTCATACCTACTAGTACGTACCAAACCTGAACGTGTTCACACTATGCAGGTATTAGTACTAGTGCTAGTACTTAGGTTATAAAAAGGGGAACTACCTAACCGAAAATTACTCTACCTTTCCTCCTCATAAGTGCTTCTTCTTCGTCCGTCGTTGCCATGGCCAGTGAGCAGAGCTCTAGGTCGAGAACTACTCGTAACAAGGGAGCGGCAACCAAGGCTGTGGAAAAAAAGAGGGCTCGCGTCCACGCAGAGACCTCGAAAGATCTCTCACGGGCAGGTGATGGCTCCCAGGAGCGCCCTAGCCGCGGAGGCGAACATGCCGAGCCGGTGGAGCTGGAGTCGTTATCCCTCGACGGCATGCCCGATCAGCTCAATAAGCAGAAGGAGTTCATCCAAGGCTTGATGGAGTTGCTGAAGGAGAGCCTCGACGACATGCCCATTGAGCTCAATCAACAGGGGGAGTTGACCGCCGGCTTGGTGATGCTGCTGAAGAAGAGCATTGCCTCGGAGAAGAAGGCGACCGACGAAATCCTACGACTTCAAGAGGACAAGGCGAAGCTCTGCCACGAGATCGACCTGTTGAAGGAGAAGAACGCTGGCTGGAAGAAGCTGCATGAGAATAGTAGTTCCTCGATGAAGATGCTGCAAGCCCTCGTCATGGAACAGAAGGAGGAGTTGGCAAAGCTACGCATCGAGCACCCGGCTGCTGTCAAGGTACGTAATGCGGCCGTGGAACATATGATGAAGGCTCGCGTCGAGAAATCCCGCGTCATGGACAGAATTAAGAAGATGGTGGAAGAGACGCGCAAGGAGATGGAGGTCGTGGAGGCGATGAAGAAGCAATTACAACTCTGCGGCGTATTAGATCATTTGGGGTGATAATCTTCCTTCTTCTTTTGCTGATGTGTTTCATCTTTTGCTTCGGGTGTATCGCCGCACGTGTCACGTTCTCTGCGAGGCATGAATAGTACAATGTTTTTTTTTTGAGGGAATGAATAGAGCAATGCTAACAATGAGATGACTAGCAAATTAGATCATTTTTTATCGCCATATGGCACTGGGCTGTCGTGTTTCGTGCTCCTCCGTCGCAGTACTACTCCAATGGAAAACTTTAGTATACCGCACGGTTCTTTGCTCCTCCTCGATCAGGTCGTCGATGCATTTATACGAGCAGTCAAATCAAAAGGCCCTGCCTTCTAGCAGTAATGAGCCGTCAAATCACAAAGGCCCTCGCTTCTCGTGAAACCGACCAAGCTAGACTTCCCCGCCCTGTAGCCTTTTAAAAAATGTATACTTTTGTACAGCAATAGTATCGATGGTTTGCGCCAAGGAGCAAAACTTGAAATTAAAAAAAAGGTGGTACATATAGAGAGCGCTGGTTGCCAAATTATGCATATAGTACTATTAAAAAGGCTAGTCACAATAATGGTGTCCAGCACAACCCACCCCTCAAATAAAACTCAGCACCCTGGAATTTTTTGACAAAACTAAGCACCCTGAAATTCTATGACAACTAAACTGCTGGCTATATGATGTTGGCCATATATATTGTACGTATATAATGTGAACAAACGAGTGGTAGTACTATACCAACTAAAAGATGAAATGTAAGAAATACTAGTATGTACGTGCTAAAGAGTTAAAGTAACAAGAAGAAACATAACATAGTTCTGCTGGGGGCTCAGCACAACACACCCCTCAAATTAAATTAAGCACACCTGAAATTAGACTTTGCAACTATCCCGGTAGACAGTGCATTAGAACCACCATGAGCGACGACACTGCCACCTTACTCGGAGTCCTCGTCCACGTCCTCGACTTCGTCCTTGTCCCTCTTCCTCTTGGCCGATACTTCTTTGCTTGAACCGCTAGCAGTCGCGAGAGTGCGCTCCCCAAATGTCAACAGCGCCCGCCGAATGGAGCGCAGGAGGGAGTGGCTGTAGGGGACGTTGCGGCTGCCGAATGGAGCGCATGAGTAGCCCACAAAGCAGTAGATGGTGCTCCTCCCTAGTCTCTATTCTTATCTCTATCTCTACTACTCTTCTTTGTTTTTTATAATATACTAGTTGTAGATGTCAAATCGAATAGTACTGCGCCATCCACTACATGCCCGGCTGAACACGCCTCCTCGCCTCCATTAAACCCGCATGCAAACTGAGAAACCTACTCCGGCCCACGGGAGGAAATTTGCCGGTTGCCGCGGGAGGGTTATTCTGCAAATTTTCAGCAACTTAGCATGCGACCGTTTGATCTCAGATCCAAGGGCTGCCAGCACCCTGTATCATGGTCGCACCTACCACGACCGTCGCATCGCACGCACGGTCGCGCCCTTGGAGATTTAACATGGTGCGTTAGGCTATCTGATGTTGGCATGTCATACATAGTCATCACTTAGTCACTCATACTACAACAAGGTTAGCTATAAGGTTGGCTATAAGTGTATATTTTTTTAATCCTCTCTATCTATTTCTTCGTACTCCCTCCGTCCCATAATATAAGAACGTTTTTGACACTAGTGTAGTGCCAAAAACGTTCTTATATTATGGGACACAGGGAGTACTGGTATTTATTGCATTTGCCAAGGAGTGACCTCTTCCAATGAAATGGTGTTGCTAAGTTTGCTTCATTTAATTAGCTATAGACTCAAAATTTTCTTTTCACCTAGGTACACGCGCTTAGCATCGTTTCTTCCTTGGGTCACCAAACTAGTCTCTCTCTTCTTGATTAACTTGCCACATCAGACTTTATGCCTTTGTGGCAAGCTTAAGCTCCTGTAGGAGCAAGTAAGTACAATAGTGCACTTTACATGGCATTTTGCATATGTGGAGGAAAGAGAGGCAAGGAAAAAGTGGAGAAGTGGGCTGTCATGCAAGAGCCAGCCTCTACTACATGGTGGAGCATTGGGAGAGGCACCTGTATGGAGGTGGTCAGGAAATGGGAGACTCACGCCGGTCGTAGCGCCACAGTTAAAATGATAATGGCAAGTCAAATCACGGGGCCCCACCTGTCCAGCAGTAACTCGCTGTCAAATCACACAGCCCTACGTTTGCAGCAGCCTACTCCCTCGTCTTCTCGCATCTCTGTTGAACCGACTAGGCGGAACTGCCCCGCCGCCTACTGCGCAGGAAAAGCCCCGCCCTCGACTTTCAAATAGTATACAGTATACTAATTTTGTATCCATGGATTGCGCCCGCACCATGGAGCAAAGCGTCTAGAAAACGGCGGTACACATGTTCGGAGTATACAACACGCCCGTCGCGTTCGCATCGCACCCCGGACGGTCGGTCAGTCTGGCACGCTGCTCTCCGAATGGAACGTGCGCCATATTGCGTTCGCACACACATGTGGGACGGAAATTGAGAACCGACCATAGGAACACTCCCCGGCCCCGCAAGTCAGGTGACTTAATAGAAGAGGGAGACGAGCGATAGTACTAGAGAAGTGTTGTACTACGTTGGTGCCTGGACGATCCCTGCAAGACACGGAAGATCAATTCGTCCATGCATGTGACCAGACTCCAGCAGACACGCCTGGATTGGCTATCGTCTACATATCGTGCAGGCTGTGTTGTACATGGCTGTAGTTGTGGTGAGAAATCTAAAAAAAAGGTTTCTTGTCATCTCGCAAAATTAGGTGTCATGTGCTTCGGATCACTGCGAAGGTTAAACAGCGAAAACTGAGTTGGGCTAGTCATTGGGGGCACATGCACGAACAGTGACTACTCGGCTGCCATCTAGGTCAAGTCGGCTATGTTAATTAGGACATCTATCGACGGACCCCTTTTCTACGAGTTTATCTTTAATTTGAGCTTTGTTCCTCGTCTAGTTTGTCCGTCGGGATTCATGTTGTCTCATTTGGGCAGTGAGGTTATGATTTATTGTCATGTGGCATTTTTTCGTGTTGTATGTTATAATCCGGCGCTTCAGATCAAAATGACGACAACTGCGCCTCCGGGCCACGTGCATGAAGACTTCTCGACAGTCATTGACGAGGTCAAGCCGGCTCCGGTAGACAAAAGAAAACTAGTACTACTCCACTATATAGGCAGGAGCCTCCGCGCTTGCTTGCTAGTGTTGCTCTCTTCACACTGTCTCGGCCTCTCCAGATCTAAACACGACCGCGATGGCCACACACACTCTCTCTCTCTCTGCTCACTACTGGTCACAGATCCAGCCGGATCCTCTCCGTCGGCGAAGGTGAGAAGGTGCAACGTTCACGCGGTCGTCCTTCGCGACGGCTCTTACCCACTGCTGGGCGCGTCCCGATCAGCCTGCCTTGCCGTTCTCTCCCAAGCACCGCTGGCGAGGGAGGGTGACGGTGTCTTGGACTAGGGGGTACTCACCACGTCATCTCCCGATCTGTTAGATTGGGCCGTGGACCCCCATGGCCGTATACTCATGGGCCAGTTCGGACAACTGCCGCACACAAGGAAGATTCCACAAGACTTGGCGATCAAGACAAGGACTCCTCCCTCACCGGCGTATTCGGCTAGGACTCTTGTATTCCTAGGCCTCTGGTGCATTATATAAACCGAGGCCAGGCTAGTCGATAGAGATACAACAACAACAATCATACCATAGGCTAGCTTCTAGGGTTTAGCCTATCTGATCTCGCGGTAGATCTACTCTTGTACTACCCAGATCATCAATATTAATCAAGCAGGAGTAGGTTTTACCTCCATCGAGAGGGCCCGAACCTGGGTAAAAACATCGTGTCCCTTGTCTCCTGTTACCATCCGCCTAGACGCACAGTTCGGGACCCCCTACCCGAGATCCGCCGGTTTTGACACCGACATTGGTGCTTTCATTGAGAGTTCCGATGTGTGTTCGGCAAAAGGTCGATGGCTCGCCTGCAGATCAACTGCGACTTCGGCATCTTCGTCACCAGCTCGACTGGTCACCTTGGTTCGACCAAGGACTGCGCCCTACCTCCGATCGTCATGTTCGGATGAGGGCCTTCATCAACATCAGCTCGGATCTCTATCAAGATCATGGAGGAATCATCCAGGGAGCCCGGGGGCTCAACGTCAACATTGCCCTCGGGCGACCGTGCTGTTTTTCTGGACAGCAAACTTGTATCCGCCGTCACCGCCTCCTTGAGCGTTGGTTTGACAATTGCTTCGGTGGAATAGTGCGGAATTACGACTACAACAGCCATGCTAAATTTCGTCGAGTTTCGATGGAGGAATCTCCGACAATCTACGATATACCGGAGCCCTGTCAAATCTGGACGAGAATCTGGACGATTTTAGGGCGTGGTGTCTAGCTTCTAGCTCGGACCTCATTTGGAAGATCCAACCATTGATCGAATGCGGAATTCCTATATCTACCACCCCTCAAAATTTCAGCTCGATCCGACCGTCCAAACTCTGGGAACCTTCCGATTAGTGCATCACTTTTCGGATCTGTTTTCTGCGCAAAAACAAATCCGACCCGAGTTCGTCCTTTTTACGAACAGGATTTCAGACATCCTTTTTGAAAGAAGTTCTGTATGGGGTATTGTGTTTTGTTCCCGAACACATCCCACTAACTTTAAAATCTTTTGAACATGATCTTCAATATCATGCTGGTGTCAAACCAGTCCGGCAATATTGCTCCACGGTTGCCGACCTGCGCTAGACATGTCGTCACTTTGTTGAGCCGAGCTCAACTTCTTCGGATCATCATATCGGCAAGCCGAACAATAGTCCGGCATCACGAAGGATAAGTCATCACCAACATCGCCGCCCCACGGATTACATGGAGCGGGCATACCGGCATCGCCGCACGGTCGCTTCACCAAGCCGGCATCGACCACGTCACGACCTGCATCGGCAGGACCGCACTATTGCTTCTTCAAGCTGGTGTCCATCACGCCGACCTACTTCGACATCTCGGCTGGACCGGGGGCTTCGCCATCTCTTCATCAACCTACTCCGAACACTTCGGCGTCACTAGCCGACCAGCTCCGTCACGTTAGCTGGACCGAGGGCTTTGCCTCGGTGAGCCAACCTTTGCCAGCATTGCCATGTCGTTGTTTTATTGCAATGGGTGCGCAGATCGAGTCCAAATTTTGGGAATCACCTTCCTTCGGATTGCTACAACAAATAAACCAGGTGCTACTAATCCCAGTATTTTTTGCTTGTTTGGGTTCACTTTTTCCAAGGAATTATTACTCTAGTTTGTCCATCATATGTACACAGGTCTATCAAATGATGGCCGCATTAACGACAGTCGCATGGTGGTTCGGTCAGTTTCTGTACATAGTCCGGCGAACTCCACATCCGAAGCTCGGACTGACCTCTGAATTCAGGCTTTGTCACGCCTTTACCGCATCACGCCGACGCCCTGCATCAACATTGACTTCGGCGTCAGGCCATATTTCTTTTATTACTCACTTTGCATAAATTATTTATTATGCAACGATTTTTTTTAATTATCATTATTACTATTATCTCCGGTTTGCACCATTTTTTGTGCACAGGAAAATGATCCGGGTACTTCGGCGTCACTCTGCCGGTCTGCATTGACCGTGCTATGTCACCACTTCAGCGTGTCGAGCTCTCCGCTCTGCCACCTCGGGACCGGCTTGGGGGATGGAACCTTGTCCCGTATCAAGCTCGGACCGCGTCATCAATACCGAACACATTAACCAGCTAAGTCGCTTTCATGCTCAAAGCTTTAATTTCTAACTTGGGTTCGGTTCAACCAAGAATTATACTTTTTTGGAAAAATGTTGCTTGTAAAAAATTTCCTTGTCCAAACTTTGTTTGTGACGCATAAATTCAAATACCCAATTCATTTGGGGGCTTCCTTCATGAAGCTTTTCCTCTTGCATATGATTATACTTGTATGGCTTCGTTCCTTGTTCGTGTATTACGCCACAATACGCACCATATTGACTTAAGCGATTTGCAAGCTGGGTTGCCTCGCTCCTCTGTTTACCCCTACGTTCCCGATTGTTCGGCTAGGGAGTAAAGGGAGCACCACTGCGATTGTCACGATCGGGTCATCCGAGCCGGACCTCAGACTGGGTGAAGCCGAAAGCTAGCGCTCTTATACTTTTCAATGATGGTCGGCACACAACGGAACTCATGAGTACAAAAAATCTATTGCACAAGTCTCATAAAAACAATGAGCACCGAAGAAAGGTATCGGTGGGGGTACTATTTTCTTCGAAGATGCTTCTTACACTTCGCAGTAATATAGCATAAGTTCCCTGAGCGCGCTTTGTCTGTTACAACCTTAGGGCCTGATTGCCTGGTTATTATAAACACCGTCGATATTCTCGACAGATGGAGTACATAACACTTTTCGGTCCTTGACCGAAGAGGGAGAAGCCGACGGTCGGTTAAGACGCGTTTAAAGTTCGGTTTAACATAGATATGATATAAGTACTTCGGTACATGCAATCATTCTTTTACCCAAGTCACTTGGGGGCTCTTAAATTTATATGAGCCGTTTTATGATAAGTGTTCTTCTTCTTAGTCGTTGCAAATTATTATTATTATTATCTATCACTCCTTTTTTCGACATGAGCGTGTGGTCACTAACCGGGGAGCCTAATTTCTCTCTCAAAGCCGCTAGAGTTTAGTTTGCTAGACTGGCCTAATGAGAAGTACTCCGCCCTCGGGATAGGAGGTTGAAGCCGTAGGCTGACCCGCTTGAAGTCTTGAGATAAGATGTATCATATTAAAGCACGACAAAAGCACTTCTTTTGCTAAGGCTAATTTTTGGATTGGCACCGAACACTTGATCTTGTTCGGACGTCAAGTTTTTACTGACGTTTTTTTTGGTTTTCCAATCTTATGGCACTTTTAAACTATTTGTGTGTTTTCAGCACAAGTCTCGCAGTGCAACGCCGGACACCTTTAGAGATTCGGCAAAAACATTCTCGGATATTGCTATATATGCATCGGTTTCGAATTGTGTCTTCCGTCAATAGTTGGGTTGCCCGGCTCCTGCGCTTGCCTCCTACGTTCCACTTTGTTCGGCTAGGTGTGCAAAGGGAGAACCACTGCGATTGTGCTTCCAGCTCACATGGTTAAGCACCTCAGTGGAGAAAGCCGAAAACTGACTATCACAATAAGCGTAAACTGGTCAGCGATCCGATGACGGTGTTAAACGACGGGCCATTCATAACAATGGCCGAAGTGTTTACGGCTTGACCTCGACTGTCGCCGAACACTACCGGGGGCTATTAACTGGCCTCCCAAACTAAATCCTCGATATTTTGCTCTTACATTGGAGCTGAGGTTTCATGATCATGCTTAGCATGACAACCCAAAGAAAGGAACCGATAGCGGGACTATTTTCTTTGGAAGACATTTCTTCTGTTAAACAGTAATATAACATATCTCTCTGCATACCTTTGTTTATAAAACCGTATGGCCAGATTGCCTTGTTTGTTGTAAATCTTTGCCCTCATAAAGGCTTTATAAAGTAGGACAAACACTCCTCGGCTATTGGCCGAGGAGGTGGAAGCCGATGGTCGGTCAACAAAGTTTTGTACAATGTTGATCCGAGCATTAATGACGTAAAGTACTTGGATACATAGAGTCATTACACATAATTTGTGATTTTACTATGGATATCGATCCTTAATTCGGCCTCCCGTGCCCGCATTAAGGCTCGGGTGCTATTGGGCTTCGGTCTTATTATTTACAAATATTAAAGGGGCACATCGATCCCCTGATCTGGTGTTACCACCCGACCAGTGTCTCGAGGGCTACTGCATTGCCTGTCCAATGCAGAAAATTTTAAGTGTAATACAGTCTCCGAGGAGATTTTGATCCTCAGGTTGGTCGGCGCACCCAATCTGAGTCTTGAGGACTGAGCACGCCGCTTTTTGTGTCCCGAAGTGTTCTGCCGGGCTAGGACTTGATCCTCAGACCAATTTTGCAAATCAACCTGAGTCTCAGCGGCTACGGGGATCAGCGGTCTTATGTCATCTTTCATGTGCATCTCGGGTTTTAGACCGATACCCACCTTGAGGGCTACTGGCTATGTATCTCGGCAGAGAATAAATTGCACCAATAAAAAATATTGACAAAAATCGGCCCACATTCAGGGTGGTGCACCACCTCGGAAGCAGTCCGGCATAAAGCTCGGGCGCTAGTGGCTGGCTCCATAGAGGGAATTTCCGGCATTATGCTCGGCTAAACTCCTTCAAACTTCTTTGAACCAAGGTGATTTACGACACCTCGGATACAGTCCGGCGTTGGAGTTCGGATACATAGTCCGGCGTTAGAGCTGGGAAGCAGTCCGGCATTGGTGCTCGGCTGCAAAAGATACCTCGAGTGCAGTCCGGCGTTGGAGCTCGGACGCAAGAGGATGCTGCCGCCCGGGAACAACTTCAAACCCGAGGTGTGGCATAAAAATAACAAGGCATTGATAAAGGCCGGAAACTTAAAGGGG
This sequence comes from Aegilops sharonensis, assembly GCA_904067115.1. Classification (NCBI taxonomy): domain Eukaryota; kingdom Viridiplantae; phylum Streptophyta; class Magnoliopsida; order Poales; family Poaceae; genus Aegilops; species Aegilops sharonensis. The sequence goes on along the minus strand of LR880972.1, from coordinate 908,751,843 downwards.
CTCCTCGGATACCCGACGTGTAAACTCGTCGAATGCATTTCGGCGATCCTCAAGATCGAAGATGAGAAGATTTGTTGAACCAGTTTCCAAGAACAACGACTGAAGATGAAGAACGGTTTGGAAGAATCGAGGAGCGTCCCTAACTTGAAGACCGGTTCAAGGGGCTACTGACGGTGTCCTAGACTAGGGGTTACTCACCACGTCATCTCCCGATCTGTTAGATTGGGCCGAGGACCCCCATGGCCCTATACTCATGGGCCAGTTCGGACAGCTGCCGCATACAAAGAAGATTCCACAAGACTTGGCAATCAAGACAAGGACTCCTCCTCCACCGGCGTATTCGGCTAGGACTCTTGTTATCCTAGGCCTCTGGTGCATTATATAAACCGAGGCCAGGCTAGTCGATAGAGATACAACAACAACAATCATACCATAGGCTAGCTTCTAGGGTTTAGCCTCTCTGATCTCGCGGTAGATCTACTCTTGTACTACCCATATCATCAATATTAATCAAGCAGGAGTAGGGTTTTACCTCCATCGAGAGGGCCCGAACCTGGGTAAAAACATCGTGTCCCTTGTCTCCTGTTACCATCCACCTAGACGCACAGTTTGGGACCCCCTACCCGAGATCCGCCGGTTTTGACACCGGCAGAGGGCCTCCGACCCCTTCTTCCTCGCTGCCGTAGTGTGGGCAGATCCGGCCTCCCGCTGCCCGCCTAGCGACATCCCGGCGACCATTAGGTATAACTTCCTTCGAAACCGGCCTTGCTCTACTTCCCGAGCTCCTGACGTCGCTGCATTTGTATATTTTACTATTTCTTAGGCCCCCTCGTGGATAGGATCGATTGGTTGTTCGAAAACCACCTAATTTTTTTACGTTTAAGAGGTAAAACTAGTTCATGCACTCGAATCTAGTACTACTTGGTTCAAACAAGGAAGAAAGGGGGTGGGGGAGGATTTGTTACCTGAATCTAGGACTTGGTCGAAAGAGGAAATAATGGGGGCGAAAAGTAGCAGAGACTGGCTATCCAACTGGTCTCTAGGTCTAACAGGGAAATAAAGGGAAACGTAGTACAAACTCAATATAAACCCGATCTATTGGTTGAAAAAGGAAAGAAAGTGGGGACTAGGGGATAAGTCAACAGAGTAAGTCCAGCACTAGGTTTGCTAGCCTCACATAGTATAAGGTGGCTATACCGAATAAATATGGGACCAACCCAGATATCCTGTTCTGATGTTTGTTGCCCCGAGCCACTCTTATGTAATGCCACTGGTAAAATGTAGCAGTCGCACTGTTAAAAGTAAGGACACGTTAAACCAATGTTGTTTTCAATGTAATGCCTCCAGTAATACGAATCAATTGCACTTCCTTACATGTCCTGCTAAAATTTCCCATTAAGATAAGTTGGTTCTTTTCGTTAGAAATGCAACTGTCCTGGTCCGCCTACTCTCCCGTGCCCAAAGTAATGTCGTATTTAACGTTTGCCATAGTTAATCCTAATGCCCACACTAATATCTAGCAATCCCACTGCTTTAGAAATTGCTAATGCCCTTGTAGGATTTCCATTCAGATAAGGAACATGCTTCTTTTCATTTGATGCATGTTTCATCACTTGTTAGTCACCCTCCTTTCCACCTTTTTTGTGCAAACAGAGATATACATTTCACGCTCGATCTTAGTTGAACTGCACAAATGATATCCAAATTATAGTTGAGCATTCCAGGAGCTTCACAACCAACCTTGATGTTGCTCAATTTTATTGCAACTAATGAAGAAGAAGCTCTATGGGTTTCGTTTTCTGATGGAAATGGAACCGGGGCTGGAGCCCTTTTCTTAATTTTTTTTTGAAGAAGAAGCTGCTAGCTCACGGGATATTGCTTCATTTTAGGTGAACTGCACAAAAAGGTCCCATGAATTGAATCATCCATGTTGGTGACTGAAAGAGCCAGCTTCAGCATCCCAGTCTAAGTACCCCCGGCCTCCATCCTTGCGACGCACGTTACACCTCGTTTGCCACCTGCTCGACCCTAGTGTCACTGATAAAATGAAGTAATAATACAGTTAAAATAGAGCGAGTGTCATCTCTATCATTTCATTTCCAATGTAGATAAAGAAAGTGCTTCTCTTTGTTAAAGTATGTTTAATCAACTAGTCCCATTGTTAATGTTTAAGCTTTTCTGCAAACTCGGGTGCTTAATTTTAATTGATATGTACAAAAATAGAGATTTGAATGTCTCAAGGTGCCTCCTTGTACTACCGCTATACACTGATGTTCATCACTGGCAGAAGGTGTATCTGGGAGACTTGGGACGATGTCCAGTATGAGGCGTACTGCTACTTCTTGAGCTTGCGTTGGTTTTCCTCGAAGAGGAGAGGGTGATGCAGCAAAGTGTAGCATAAGTATTTCCCTCAGTTTTGAGAACCAAGGTATCAATTCAGTAGGTGGCTCCTCAAAAGTCCCACGCACCTACACAAACAAACTGAGAACTCGCAACCAACGCAATAAAGGGGTTGTTAATCCCTTCACGGCCACTTGCGAAAGTGAGATCTAATAAAGATAGTATGATAAGATAAATATATTTTTGGTATTTTATAATATAGATGCAAAAAGTAAAGATGCAAATAAAAGTAGATTGGAAACAAATACGATAAGAGATAGACCCGGGGGCCATAGGTTTCACTAGAGGCTTCTCTCAAGATAGCATAAGTATTACGGTGGGTGAGCAAATTACTGTCGAGCAATTGATAGAAAAGCGCATAGTTATGAGATTATCTAGGCATGATCATGTATATAGGCATCACGTCCATAACAAGTAGACCGACTCCTGCCTGCATCTACTACTATTACTCCACACATCGACCGCTATCCAGCATGCATCTAGAGTATTAAGTTCATAAGAAAAGAGTAACGCATTAAGCAAGATGACATGATGTAGAGGGATAAACTCATGCAATATGATATAAAACCCATCTTGTTATCCTCGATGGCAACAATACAATACGTGCCTTGCAATCCTTTATGTCACTGGGTAAGGACACCGCAAGATTGAACCCAAAGCTAAGCACTTCTCCCATGGCAAGAAAGATCAATCTAGTAGGCCAAACCAAACTAATAATTCGAAAAGACTTGCAAAGATAACTTAATCATACATAAAAGAATTCAGAGAAGACTCAAATATTATTCATAGAGAAACTTGATCATAAACCCACAATTCATTGGATCTCGACAAACACACTGCAAAAAGAGATTACATCGAATAGATCTCCAGAAGAGAGGGGGAGAACATTGTATTGAGATCCAAAAAGAGAGAAGAAGCCATCTAGATAATAACTATGGACCCGTAGGTCTGTGGTAACCTACTCACAACTCATCGGAGGGGCAAGGATGTTGATGTAGAGGCCCTCCGTGCTTGATTCCCCCTCCGGCAGAGTGCCGGCGAAGGCTCCAAGATGCGATCTCGCGGATACATAAGGTTACGGTGGTGGAAATTGTGTTTTGTGGTGCCCCTGGATGTTTTCGGGGTACGTAGGTATATATAGGAAGAAGAAGTACGTCGGTGGCCGCTCGAGGGGCCCACGAGACAGGGGGCGCGCCCTATAGGGGGGGCGCCCTCCTATCTCATGGAGGCTCCGGTTGCTTCTTGACTTGCACTCCAAGTTCTCTGGATCACGTTCGGCGAGAAAATCACGTTCCTGAAGGTTTCATTCCGTTTGGACTCCGTTTGATATTCCTTCTTTTCGAAATACTGAAACAGGAAAAAGCAGCAATTCTGGGCTGGGCCTCCGGTTAATATGTTAGTCCCAAAAATAATATAAAAGTGGAAAATAAAGCGCAATAAAGCCTAAAACAATAGATAAATTAGCATGGAGCAATCAAAAATTATAGATACGTTGGAGACGTATCAGGCATCCCCAAGCTTAATTCATGCTCGTCCTCGAGTAGGTAAATGATAAAAAGAGAATTTTGGATGCGAAGTGATACTTTGGCATAATTTCAATGGAAATCTTCTTAATTGTGGTATGAATATTCAGATCTGAAAGATTCAAGACAAAAGTTCATATTGACATAAAAATAATAATACTTCAAGTATACTAACTAAGCAATTATGTCTTCTCAAAATAACATGGCCAAAGAAAGTTATCCCTACAAAATCATATAGTCTGGCTATGCTCCATCTTCCCCACACAAAGTATTTAAATCATGCACATCCCCGATGACAAGCCAAGCAATTTTTTCATACTTTAACATTTTCAAAACTTTTTCAATCTACACGTAATACATGAGCGTGAGCCATGGATATAGCACTATATGAGGAATAGAATGGTGGTTGTGGAGAAGACAAAAAAAGGAGAAGATAGTCTCACATCAACTAGGTGTATCAACGGGCTATGGAGATGCCCATCAATAGATATCAATGTGAGTGAGTAGGGATTGCCATGCAACGGATGCACTAGAGCTATAAGTATATGAAAGCCCAACAAAAGAAACTAAGTGGGTGTGCATCCAACTCGCTTGCTCATGAAGACCTAGGGCATTTGAGAAGCCCATCATTGGAATATACAAGCCAAGTTCTATAATGAAAAATTCCCACTAGTATATGAAAGTGACAAAATGAGAGACTCTCTATCATGAAGATCTTGGTGCTACTTTGAAGCACAAGTGTGGTAAAAGGAAAGTAACATTGCCCCTTCTCTCTTATTCTCTCATTTTTAGTTTTTCTCTTTTTTTCTTTGGGCCTTTTCTCTCTTTTTTTATGGCCTCTTTTTTTTTTTTTTTT
>LR880972.1:908699407-908709897 GCA_904067115.1 Aegilops sharonensis | reverse complement strand
GTCTCGACCATTTTGAGACTCCTCGTCATGCCCGTGATCACATCCGGGACTCCGAACAACCTTCGGTACATCAAAACACATAAACTCATAATATAACTGTCATCGAACTTTAAGCGTGCGGACCCTATGGGTTCGAGAACTATGTAGACATGACCGAGACACGTCTCCGGTCAAAAACCAATAGCGGAACCTGGATGCTCATATTGGCTCCCACATATTCTACGAAGATCTTTATCGGTCAAACCGCATAACAACATACGTTGTTCCCTTGTCATCGGTATGTTACTTACCCAAGATTCGATCGTCGGTATCTCAATACCTAGTTCAATCTCGTTACCGGCAAGTCTCTTTACTCGTTCCGTAATACATCATCACGCAACTAACTCATTAGTTGCAATGCTTGCAAGGCTTAAGTGATGTGCATTACCGAGTGGGCCTAGAGATACCTCTCTGACTATCGGAGTGACAAATCCTAATCTCAAAATACGCCAACCCAACAAGTACCTTCGGAGACACTTGTAGAGCACCTTTATAATCACCCAGTTATGTTGTGACGTTTGGTAGCACACAAAGTGTTCCTCCGGTAAACGGGAGTTGCATAATCTCATAGTCATAGGAACATGTATAAGTCATGAAGAAAGCAATAGCAATAACTAAACGATCGAGTGCTAAGCTAACGGAATGGGTCAAGTAAATCACATCATTCTCGTAATGATGTGATCCCGTTAATCAAATGACAACTCTTTGTCTATGGCTAGGAAACATAACCATCTTTGATCAACGAGCTAGTCAAGTAGAGGCATACTAGTGACACTCTGTTTGTCTATGTATTCACACATGTATCATGTTTCCGGTTAATACAATTCTAGCATGAATAATAAACATTTATCATGATATAAGGAAATAAATAATAACTTTATTATTGCCTCTAGGGCATATTTCCTTCAACCATCTTGTCATATCATATTATGATTGTTTTGAGAAAGTGTTTTCATCCGAGATTTATTATTATTGCTCACTAGTTGATTATGCCATTGATATGGGTAAACATGAGACCTAAGTGTTATTGTGAATATGGTTAGCTCATAATCTTTGCTGAAAACTTGCATGTTGTCTTTACATATTTACAACAACAAGAGCAAACAGAGTTTGTAATTTTTTTTCTTTATCACCTTCAGTTTATCAACTGAATTGCTTGAGGAAAAGCAAAGGTTTAAGCTTGGGGGAGTTGATACGTCTCCGTCGTATCTACTTCTCCAAACACTTTTGCCCTTGTTTTGGACTCTAACTTGCATGATTTGAATAGAACTAACCCAGACTGACGCTGTTTTCAGCAGAATTGCCAAGGTGTTATCTTGGTGCAGAAACAAACGTTCTCGGAATGACCTGAAACTCCACGGAGATTATTTTTGGAAAATATAAAAAATACTGGCAAAAGAATAAAGACCAGGGGCCCACACCCTGTCTACGAGGGTGGGGGCGCGCCTACCCCCCTGGGAGCACCCCCTGCCTCGTGGGCCCCATGGAGCTCCACCGACCTCAACTCCAACTCCATATATTCATGTTCGGGGAGAAAAAAAATAAGAGAGAAGGATTCATCGCGTTTTATGATATGGAGTCGCCGCCAAGCCCTAAACTCTCTTGGGAGGGCTGATCTGGAGTGCGTTCGGGGCTCCGGAGAGGGGAATCCGTCGCCGTCGTCATTATCAACCATCCTCCATCACCAATTTCATGATGCTCACCGCCGTGCGTGAGTAATTCCATCGTAGGCTTGCTGGACGGTGATGGGTTGGATGAGATTTACCATTTAATCGAGTTAGTTTTGTTAGGGTTTGATCCCTAGTATCCACTATGTTCCGAGATTGATGTTGCTATGACTTTGCTATGCTTAATGCTTGTCACTAGGGCCCGAGTGCCATGATTTCAGATCTGAACCTATTATGTTTTCATGAATATATGTGAGTTCTTGATCCTATCTTGCAAGTCTTTAGTCACCTATTATGTGTTATGATCCGGCAACCCGAAGTGACAATAATCGAGACCACTCCCGGTGATGACCATAGTTTGAGGAGTTCATGTATTCACTATGTGTTACTGCTTTGGTCCGGTACTCTATTAAGGCCTTAATATCCCTTAGTTTCCAATAGGACCCCGCTGCCACGGGAGGGTAGGACAAAAGATGTCATGCAAGTTCTTTTCCATAAGCACGTATGACTATATTCGGAATACATGCCTACATTACATTGATGAATTGGAGCTAGTTCTGTGTCGCCCTATGTTATAACTATTACATGATGAACCGCATCCGACATAATTATCCATCACCGATGCAATGCCTACGAGCTTTTCACATATTGTTTTCCGCTTAGTTACTTTACCGTTGCTACTGTTACAATCACTACAAAACCCAAAAATATTAGTTTTGCTACCGTCACCGTTACTATCATATTACTTTGCTACTAAATACTTTGCTGCAGATATTAAGTTATCGAGGTGTGGTTGAATTGACAACTCAACTGCTAATACTTGAGAATATTCTTTGGCTCCCCATGTGTCGAATCAACAAATTTCGGTTGAATACTCTACCCTCGAAAACTGGTGCGATCCCCTATACTTGTGGCTTATCAATGTGGTATAGTAGGGTGGTATCCTCCTTTGAATGATTCGAGTGGCTTGACTTGGCACATGTTCACGCATGTAGTTGAAACAAAATCAACATAGCCTCCACGATATTTATGTTCATGGTGGATTATATCATATTCATGCTTGCACTCAATGTTTATTAATTTTAATGCATGTTCATGACTGTTGTCGCTCTCTAGCTGGTCGCTTCCCAGTCTTTTGCTAGCCTTCACTTGTACTAAGCAGGAATACTGCTTGTGCATCCAAGCCCTTAAACCCCAAAGTTATTCCATATGAGTCCACCATACCTTCCTATATGCGGTATTTACCTGCCTATCCAAGTAAATTTGTATGTGCCAAACTCTAAACCTTCAAATGAAATTCTGTTTTGTATGCTCGAATAGCTCATGTATCAACTAGGGCTGTCTATATCTTCCATGCTAGGTGGGTTATTCTCAAGAGGAGTGGACTCCGCTCCTCACTCACGAGAACATGGCTGGTCACCGGGATGCCCAGTCCCATGCTTTAAGCAAATCAAATCAAAATAATTGCAAACAAAACTCCCCCAGGGCTGTTGCTAATTGGAGGCACTCGTTGTTTCGAGAAAGCCATGGATTGATGCTTGTTGGTGGAGGGGGAGTATAAACTTTACCATTCTGTTTGGGAACCGCCTATAAAATGTGTAGCATGGAAGGTATCGAGATCTCTCGGTTGTTATGTTGACAATGAAAGTATGCCGCTCAAAATATTATTTATCTCTATTTCAAAACTCGAGCACTAGCACCTCCACAAATCACTGCTTCCCTCTGTGAAGGGCCTATCTATTTACTTTTATGTTGAGTCATCACCCTCTTATTAAAAAAGCACCAGTTGGAGAGCACCGCTGTCATTTGCATCCATTACTATTAATTTATATTGGGTATGACTATGACTGGATCTCTTTTACCATGAATCACAATGTCTAGTCAGTCCTTGAGCTTTAAAGGTGCTCTGCATTTATGTTTTGCGGTCTCAGAAAGGGCTAGCGAGATACCATCATGTTATATCATATCATGATTGTTTTGAGAAAGTGTTGTCATCTGAGATTTATTATTATTGCTCGCTAGTTGATTATGCCATTGATATGAGTAAACATGAGACCTAAGTGTTATTGTGAATATGGTTAGTCATAATCTTTGCTGAAAATTTGAATGCTGGCTTTACATATTTACAACAACAAGAGCAAACAGAGTTTGTAAATTTTTTTCTTCATCACTTTCAGTTTGTCAACTGAATTGCTTGAGGACAAGCAAAGGTTTAAGCTTGGGGAAGTTGATACGTCTCCGTCGTATCTACTTTTCCAAACACTTTTGCCCTTGTTTTGGACTCTAACTTGCATGATTTGAATGGAACTAACCCGGATTGACGCTGTTTTCAGCAGAATTGCCATGGTGTTATTTTTGTGCAGAAATAAAAGTTCTCAGAATGACCTGAAAATCAATGGAGAATTATTTTGGAATTTATAAAAAATACTGGCGAAAGAATCAAGACCAGGGGGCCCACACCCTGTCCAGGTGGGGGGGGGGCGCCCACCCCCCTTGGGCGCGCCCCTGCCTCATGGGCCCCCTGGAGCTCCACCGACCTCAACTCCAACTCCATATATTCATGCTGGGGGAGAAAAAAAATAAGAGAGAAGGATTCATCGCGTTTCACGATACGGAGCCGCCGCCAGGCCCTAAACTCTCTTGGGAGGGCTAATCTGGAGTCCGTTCGGGGCTTCGAAGAGGGGAATCCGTCGCCGTCGTCATCATCAACCATCCTCCATCACCAATTTCATGATGCTCACCGCCGTGCGTGAGTAATTCCATCGTAAGCTTTCTGGGCGGTGATGGGTTGGATGAGATTTACCATGTAATCGAGTTAGTTTTGTTAGGGTTTGATCCCTAGTATCCATTATGTTCTGAGATTGATGTTGATATGACTTTGCTATGCTTAATGCTTGTCACTAGGGCCCGAGTGCCATGATCTCAGATCTGAACCTATTATGTTTTCATGAATATATGTGAGTTCTTGATCCTATCTTGCAAGTCAATAGTCACCTACGATGTGTTATGATCCGGCAACCCCAAAGTGACAATAATCGGGACCACTCCCGGTGATGACCGTAGTTTGAGGAGTTCATGTATTCACTATGTGTTAATGCTTTGGTCCGGTACTCTATTAAAAGGAGGCCTTAATATACCTTAGTTTCCAATAGGACCCCGCTGTCACGGGAGGGTAGGACAAAAGATGTCATGCAAGTTCTTTTCCATAAGCACGTATGACTATATTCGGAATACATGCCTACATTACATTGATGAATTGTAGCTTGTTCTGTGTCACCCTATGTTATAATTGTTACATGATGAACGGCATTCGGCATAATTATCCATCACCGATCCAATGCCTACGATCTTTTCACATATTGATCTTTGCTTAGTTACTTTTCCGTCGCTACTGTTACAATTACTACAAAGTTTCTACTGTTACCTTTGCCACTATTATCATTACTTCCATACTACTTTGCTACTAAATACTTTGCTGCAGATATTAAGTTATCTAGGTGTGGTTGAATTGACAACTCAACTGCTAATACTTGAGAATATTCTTTGGCTTCCCTTGTGTCGAATCAATAAATTTGGGTTGAATATTCTACCCTCGAAAACTGTTGCGATCCCCTATACTTGTGGGTTATCAGCAAGCGAATGTGCTTCTCCATCGTGGTGCTGTAGATGAGGATATCATTGATTAAGACTAAGACGCTTTGTCGGTTCAGAGGTGTCATCACAATATTCGTGCCCCCTTGGAAGGTCGAGGGGCCGCCAGTGAGACCGTAGGAGAGGACCCTGAACTCGTAGTGGCCGATGTGGGTCTTAAACGTCGTCTTGTGCTCGTCCTCGGGTTTCATGCGAATCTGGTGGTACCCCGAGCGCAGGTCTAAGCTGGTGAAGAACTTGGAGCCCGCTAGCTCGTCCAGTAGCTCGTCGATCACCGGCAATGGGAAATGGTTCTTCACGGTCACCGCGTTCAAGTGCCGGTAGTCGACACAAAAACGCCAAGTGAGGTCCTTCTTCTAGACCAGCAGCACCGGCGAAGCGAAGGAGCTCGAACTGGGCACGATATTGCCCTGGGCGAGCATGTCAGCCACCTGGCGTTCAATCTCGTCCTTCTATGCCGGGCTGTAGCGGTACGGCCTGACGTTGACTGGCTTCGCTCGGGGAAGGAGGGGAATGGCATGGTCGAAGGCGCGCCTGGGTGGTAGTCCGCGTGGCTCCTCGAACAGGTGCTAGAATTTGCGGAGGAGATCAGTCACAACAGTTGGCACCGGTAGCTCGGTAGCTTTGACCCCTTCAGTGGCCATTGCACATAGATGTACGACGCGAGCCACCCCCGAGCGTTGGAGAAGTCGATCTAGATCCTCTCCAGACAGTTGCTGGCACTGCGTGGTATATGCCCGGGCTCCGTTGAGGTGAACTTATTTTCCATCATAGTCAAACTTCATGGTCTTCTCCTTCCAGTGCACAATCATCGGGCTGTGCTGGGACAGCCAGTCGATGCCCAAAATCACGTCATAGCAGCCCAAGGGGAGGACCTTAAGGTCGGTGTGATCACCCCTTGTGTGCGCAATGGGCAGGCTGGTAGCTCCCTGTTGCATCGCATCACACCACCATTTGCCACTCGGACTGCCATTATATTTTTGCTCGCCTCCACCCCTTGCAAATTCTCTACCAGGCTCTCACAGATGAAACTGTGTGAGGAGCCGGAGTCCACCAGCATCAACACTTCGCGGTCTTGAACCCACCCATGGAGGCGCATGGTGGTAGGCGACACATCAGTCTGCCTCATCATCGCTCGGTGTTGCACGCTGCGGACTGGGATCGTCCGTCGACGAAGTCTCGTTGCTCATCATGTCGATTAGTTCCTCCACCACGTGGAGCTGAACCGTTGGCCCATAGTGGTGGTCTCGTCCTCACCGTTCGCCGCAGGTGAAGCAAAGACCACGCGCTCGGCGGTAGGCACGGAGCGCCGTGACCCTGTCTTCCGGTTGGGTATGCGCCGCCTCAACAGCGCGACGGTCCATGCTGCGCGACTCCGGTGGTGCGGCCGGATTGGGTGGCGCCGGCGCGGGTGGAGGCGGTAGGGGTAGCGCCGTGTGCGGCACCGACCTCGTGGCTGAGGCAGCGTTGTACCGGCGATCCTCGCGCTTGTCCTCCCTCTGCATCACTTCCATCACCTCCTCCTGCAGGCAAGCAAGATCGACAGTAGTATTGAGTGTTTTTGGACGATGCAACACCACTGCGGCACGAATTTGTTTCTATAACCCATCAATGAAGTGAGTAATGAAATAGGTATGTTGCCAAGATGCATGATGAGCCATAAGATTATGCATAAACTAGGTAAATTTTTCTGCATATTCGGTCACCGCCCCATTCTCCCGCAACCTATTGAACTGGCACAAGAGAGATTGGAACTCCTCCCGTCCAAACTTCTCGCAGACATCGTTGGCAAACTCATTCCACTCTTGGTAAATCAGATGAGCTCTGGTGGATTGCAACCACGATAGCGCCCCCTCAATGAAGTACACCGAAGCGCAACTCACCCAAGTATCCGGACTCAGGGTGCCAACACGAAAATAAGCCTCACACTTCATACGCCACACGTGGGGGCCATCCCCATCAAACAGGGGAAATTCAAGGCGCGGTGGCAGGGGATAGTGGGAAAAGCCAAACCCCCTCTCTCCCATGAACAAACTCTCTCCAATCGGGTGACGGGAATCGAACGTACCCGTGACCGGAGGCGCCCGTGGGGATCGGTACCCCGGAGACATCCCCCGGTCATCTGTAGTCCTATCGTGGCCGATTGGCCCGTGGCTACCGCCACCTTGCACTGGCGGCCCTTCGGATGGCCGCACGAGGCTCGCCTCCACAGCGTGAGGGATCAAGGGCAGCAAGTCCAGAAGCCGGAGCAGTGGCGGGGGTGGTGGCTGCGACGGCAGAGGAGGCGTTCGCGCGCCCTCCGCACTCTTGCCCTTTTCCTATAGGAGCCCCTGCAGATCGCCCACCTCCGTGCGGAGCTCATCCACCGATCGCTCGATCGCCGGCTTCCACCCTTGGAGATCGATCACGACCGGGTGGATTGCGTCGATCTTGTCCGACATCACCGAGATGGCCACCGCCAGGTCCGCAATTGCCTGGGCCTGTTCCTCCATCGCGGTCGCCTTGCCGTGCCTCCTCTGGATAATCGACGCAAATCGATCGACCAGCTTGTGGCAATCGAAGGGAAGGGGTGGGAAGGAAGGCTCTGATTACCACTTGTTACGCTCTGGTTCGATCTATTACAGGATTTATCTGGATTACTGATGTCTACTACGCAACCTTCTTCTTGTAGACATTGTTGGGCCTCCAACTGCAGAGGTTTGTAGGACAGTAGCAAATTTCCCTCAAGTTGATGACCTAAGGTTTATCAATCCGTGGGAGGCGTAGGTTGAATATGGTCTCTCTCAAAGAAACCTGCAACAAAATAACAAAGAGTCTCTTGTGTTCCCAACACACCCAATACAATGGTAAATTGTATAGGTGCACTAGTTCGGCGAAGAGATAATGATACAAGTGCAATATGGATGATAGATATGAGTATTTGTAATCTGAAAATATAAAAACAGCAAGGTAACTAATGATAAAAGTGAGCACAAACGGTATTGCAATGCTAGGAAACAAGGCCTAGGGTTCATACTTCCACTAGTGCAAGTTCTATCAACAATAATAACATAATTGGATCATATAACGATACCTCAACATGCAACAAAGAGTCACTCCAAAGTCACTAATAGCAGAGAACAAACGAAGAGATTATTGTAGGGTACGAAACCACCTCAAAGTTATCCTTTCTGATCGATCTATTCAAGAGTCCGTAGTAAAATAACACGAAGCTATTCTTTCCGTTCAACCTATCATGGAGTTCGTACTAGAATATGTCGGTGTACAAAAGTAGGGGCTCTGCTTTAGACCCCTTTACTTGTGCACGGGCAGTCAGAGCCTCCCGCCACGTCCACGCATAGACACGGCAGGAAGGGGGAGCCGGAGAGAAGCCAAGGCCACAAGGAAAATGAAGCAACGACAAGGACCAAGGCCACAAAGATCAGATGGGCGAAGCAGGTTCTCCCGGCGAGGACCCTTGACAGGGCAGCCACAGCGGCCCCGGCAAGACCCTTGCCAGGGCAGCCCGCCCACACCAGCCGAGCGAGCCACCCTTGAGCCCACCAATGCTCAGGCAAATACGTTGGGACAGGGCTTAGGAGGCACCTCCGTGGTGGCATGCAGATCTTTGTGAAGACATAGAATGCTCAAGATCAAATGAGGATAAGAGGACAACCATCCTCACCGAAGAAACCCACAAGACCCCCGGCAAGACCCTTGCCGGGGAGACCAGCGCGCCACGGCAAGACCCTTGCCGGGCCACCCGGCAAGACCCTTGCCGGGGAAGCCAGTGTGCCACAGCAAGACCCTTGCCGGGCCACCCGGCAAGACCCTTGCCAGGCCACCCGACAAGGCCCCCACCAACGCGCACCAGCTAGGCCACTGTCAGGCCCGCACCAGATAAGCCTTCACCGCCGTTCGCATGCAGCTGCTGTAACGCCCCGGATTCGATGCGCCAGGTGTCTGCCAGTTATTCGCCGTCATTTCCATGTCATGTGCTTGCGTGTTGCACTTTGCCATGTCATCTTATGCATTTTTATCATGTCATCTTGTGCATTTCATTTTGCATACGTGTTCGTCTCATGCATCCGAGCATTTCCCCCGTTGTCCGTTTTGCAATCCGGCACTCCTATGTCTCCCGCGCCCCCTTTTACCTCTTTTCGTGTGCGGGTGTTAAACGGTCTCGGAATGGACCGAGGTTTGCCAAGCGGCCTTGGTATAGCACCGGTAGACCGCCTGTCAAGTTTCGGATCATTTGGAGGTCGTTTGGTACTCCAACGGTTAACCGGGTAACCGCAAAGGCCTCTTTTGTGTGCAGCCCAACACCCCTTCCAAAGTGGCCAAAACCCAGCAAACTCCCCTCCATGCTCTCGGTCGTTCGATCACGATCGCGTGGCCGAAAACCGCTCCTCATTTGGAGTCTCCTAGCTCCCTCTACCTATAAATATGTGTGCACCCCCGAATTTTTCGCGCAGTCCAAACCCTAGCCTAGCCTCTGCCCGCGCCGCCGGACGCGTCCACCGACGGCCGGACATGTCCGCCGGCCACCTCACTCCGGCCAATTGCGGCTTGCCACCTCAGCCTCCGCCAGCCCGTACCCAATCCCCCGCCCCCACGTCACCAGCGCTCATCCCCCTCTCTCTCCTCCCACCCGCGCGGCCCGCGAGACCCGAAGCGGGCCCGCGCGAGCCCGCGCCGCCGCCTCCGCCCGCCTGTCCGGCCCGCGCCGCCGCGCCTCCCGGCCCGCGCCCCGGGCTCCTCCCCGCCGAGCCGCCGCGCTCGCCGGCGCGCCACCGTCCCCGGCCGGCCCTGCGCCGCCCCTCGCCGGCCGGCGACCGCGCCGCCCTCCCGCGCCCCGTGGCCGCCGGCGTCGCCTTCCCGCGCCATCCCCGACCCCGCGCGCCGCCATTCCCGGCCCCAAGCGGCCCGGCCGCTCGCCGCCGGCTGGACCTCGGTCGCCGCCGCGCCGGCCGCCCGAGCTCCTCCGCCCCGCTCCGGTGCGCCGCCACCTCGCCGCCCCCGGCCTCCTCCGGCCAGATTCGGTCGAGGAGCGACCGTATCCAACCCCTCCTCCCATTCCGGCCGCCTCTACCGCACCTCCGGCGAAGTTCTGGCCAACCTCGTAATCCGTGCCATGAGGTTGACTTCTCCCCC
>LR880972.1:908601464-908632029 GCA_904067115.1 Aegilops sharonensis | reverse complement strand
AACAGAAAGTTTATATTTTTTCTAAAACTAAAAGCACTAACAGAAAGTTTATAATTTTGCTGACCTAAAAGCAAAAAGAATTAAAAAATAAAGCAAAAAACAAAAAGAAAATAAATAATGCTGGAAAAAAAACAAAAAAACTTGAAAAAAAATAAAAATAGCAACAATAAGTATTTTGTTGTAAGTAGAAACAAAATAAAATGAATAAAGCAACAAAGAAAACAAAAAAAGTGTTTTCAAATTTGAAAACTAATGGCACTAACAGAAAGTTTATATTTTTTCTAAAACTAAAAGCAAAAGAAATAAAAAATAAAGCAAAAAACAAAAAAAGTGCCACCTACTGGGCCCCCACGGCCTGAATACGACTAGAAACCCTACCATTGGCCAGGATTCAGGCCCGCGGAAGGCCCAGTAGGCCCACAGGCATAGATTGCACAATTAGGCCCGAAAGCCTGCTTTAGAGAGGAGCTCGAGAGGGAAGGCGCACCGCACCTTATAAACAGGTGCGGCTCCCTCCCAACTAGCAAGGTGGGACTAAACTTTGGGCGCGGGACAGCACAAGGCCTTTGGTCCCTGTTGGTGGCTCCAACCGGGTCTAAAGGGGGCATTGGTCCCGGTTCGTGGCACCAACCGGGACCAATTCCCCCCTTTAGTCCCAGTTGGTGCCACCAACCGGGACCAAAGGCCGCCGCTTCCCACCCTTTGGGCTGCTGAAAATTGGCCTTTGGTCCCGGTTGGTGCCACCAACCGGGACTAAAGGGGGGCATTGGTCCCGGTTGGTGCCACGAACCGGGACTAAAGCTTTTTCTATATAAGCTAGCACTTAGCATTTTTTCAGATTTCATCGCCAGTTGCCGCCCGATGATGCCGCGGACCTCCTCGACGCCGCCAGGCTGCCCCACCGCTGTCGCCGTCGCCCGTGCCCCCGAGCCCACGCCTACGCCGTCCGCTGCCCTCGAGCCCACGCCGTCGCCGGCCGCGGCCCTGCGCCACGCCCCGATGTCGTCCCGCCCCGCGCGCCCCAGCGCCGTCGCAGCCCTCGACGCCATCTGCCCCGACGCCGCCCGCCGTGCCCCGCCGCCCCCTGTGAGCACCTGCCCTGCCCTTCCCGCGCCCCTGCCCTGCCCTGCCCTACCCCGCCGGCGCCAACGCTGCCGCCACGCCCCTATTTTTTTAGATTAATTTTTTTCATATATATATAATGTATGTGTATGTATGTGGCTATATGTTTTTGTTCATATGTTACACTATGTTTTTTTTATTAGTTTATTTTTTTGTTCATGTGTGATGTATATGTGTATGTGGCTATAATGTATATGTGTATGTGATGTATGTGGCTAGAAGTTGCTAAATATATATGTTAAAAAAAATTTGGTTCATAGAAAGTTTTTTGTTCATACATAGAAAGTGACAATTTTAGAAAAGTTTTATATATGCAAAAGTTACAATTTTAGAAAAAGAAGGATAGGAAAGAAGTAAAATAAGAAGAGGAAAGAAAGAAGAAGAGGAGAGGAAAGAAAGAAGAAGAGGAGAGGAAAAGAAGAGGAGAAATACGTAAGAAGAAGAAAAAAGAAGAAAAAGAGAGGAGAAGAAGAAAGGAATAGTGGAAAGGAAGAGAAAATAGAATATTCTATTTTCTCTTCTTCTCCACTATTCCTTTCTTCTTCTCCTCTTTTTTTTCTTCTTTTTTTCTTCGATCTTCTCCTCTAGCTATTCCTTTCTTCTTCTCCTCTTTCTTCTTCTTCTTCTTCTTCTTCTCCTTCTTCTTCTCCTTCTCCTTCTTCTTCTGCTTCTTCTTCTTCTTCTTCTTCTTCTTCTTCTTCTTCTTCTCCTTCTTCTTCTTCTTCTCCTTCTCCTTCTTCTTCTGCTTCTCCTTCTTCTTCTTCTTCTTCTTCGTCTTCTTCTTCTTCTCCTCCTCCTTCTTCTTCTCCTCCTCCTTCTTCTTCTCCTCCTCCTTCTTCTTCTCCTCCTCCTTCTTCTTCTCCTCCTCCTTCTTCTTCTCCTCCTCCTTCTTCTTCTCCTCCTCCTTCTTCTTCTCCTCCTCCTTCTTCTTCTCCTCCTCCTTCTTCTTCTCCTCCTCCTTCTTCTTCTCCTCCTCCTTCTTCTTCTCCTCCTCCTTCTTCTTCTCCTCCTCCTTCTTCTTCTCCTCCTCCTTCTTCTTCTCCTCCTCCTTCTTCTTCTCCTCCTCCTTCTTCTTCTCCTCCTCCTTCTTCTTCTCCTCCTCCTTCTTCTTCTCCTCCTCCTTCTTCTTCTCCTCCTCCTTCTTCTTCTCCTCCTCCTTCTTCTTCTCCTCCTCCTTCTTCTTCTCCTCCTCCTTCTTCTTCTCCTCCTCCTTCTTCTTCTCCTCCTCCTTCTTCTTCTCCTCCTCCTTCTTCTTCTCCTCCTCCTTCTTCTTCTCCTCCTCCTTCTTCTTCTCCTCCTCCTTCTTCTTCTCCTCCTCCTTCTTCTTCTCCTCCTCCTTCTTCTTCTCCTCCTCCTTCTTCTTCTCCTCCTCCTTCTTCTTCTCCTCCTCCTTCTTCTTCTCCTCCTCCTTCTTCTTCTCCTCCTCCTTCTTCTTCTCCTCCTCCTTCTTCTTCTCCTCCTCCTTCTTCTTCTCCTCCTCCTTCTTCTTCTCCTCCTCCTTCTTCTTCTCCTCCTCCTTCTTCTTCTCCTCCTCCTTCTTCTTCTCCTCCTCCTTCTTCTTCTCCTCCTCCTTCTTCTTCTCCTCCTCCTTCTTCTTCTCCTCCTCCTTCTTCTTCTCCTCCTCCTTCTTCTTCTCCTCCTCCTTCTTCTTCTCCTCCTCCTTCTTCTTCTCCTCCTCCTTCTTCTTCTCCTCCTCCTTCTTCTTCTCCTCCTCCTTCTTCTTCTCCTCCTCCTTCTTCTTCTCCTCCTCCTTCTTCTTCTCCTCCTCCTTCTTCTTCTCCTCCTCCTTCTTCTTCTCCTCCTCCTTCTTCTTCTCCTCCTCCTTCTTCTTCTCCTCCTCCTTCTTCTTCTCCTCCTCCTTCTTCTTCTCCTCCTCCTTCTTCTTCTCCTCCTCCTTCTTCTTCTCCTCCTCCTTCTTCTTCTCCTCCTCCTTCTTCTTCTCCTCCTCCTTCTTCTTCTCCTCCTCCTTCTTCTTCTCCTCCTCCTTCTTCTTCTCCTCCTCCTTCTTCTTCTCCTCCTCCTTCTTCTTCTCCTCCTCCTTCTTCTTCTCCTCCTCCTTCTTCTTCTCCTCCTCCTTCTTCTTCTCCTCCTCCTTCTTCTTCTCCTCCTCCTTCTTCTTCTCCTCCTCCTTCTTCTTCTCCTCCTCCTTCTTCTTCTCCTCCTCCTTCTTCTTCTCCTCCTCCTTCTTCTTCTCCTCCTCCTTCTTCTTCTCCTCCTCCTTCTTCTTCTCCTCCTCCTTCTTCTTCTCCTCCTCCTTCTTCTTCTCCTCCTCCTTCTTCTTCTCCTCCTCCTTCTTCTTCTCCTCCTCCTTCTTCTTCTCCTCCTCCTTCTTCTTCTCCTCCTCCTTCTTCTTCTCCTCCTCCTTCTTCTTCTCCTCCTCCTTCTTCTTCTCCTCCTCCTTCTTCTTCTCCTCCTCCTTCTTCTTCTCCTCCTCCTTCTTCTTCTCCTCCTCCTTCTTCTTCTCCTCCTCCTTCTTCTTCTCCTCCTCCTTCTTCTTCTCCTCCTCCTTCTTCTTCTCCTCCTCCTTCTTCTTCTCCTCCTCCTTCTTCTTCTCCTCCTCCTTCTTCTTCTCCTCCTCCTTCTTCTTCTCCTCCTCCTTCTTCTTCTCCTCCTCCTTCTTCTTCTCCTCCTCCTTCTTCTTCTCCTCCTCCTTCTTCTTCTCCTCCTCCTTCTTCTTCTCCTCCTCCTTCTTCTTCTCCTCCTCCTTCTTCTTCTCCTCCTCCTTCTTCTTCTCCTCCTCCTTCTTCTTCTCCTCCTCCTTCTTCTTCTCCTCCTCCTTCTTCTTCTCCTCCTCCTTCTTCTTCTCCTCCTCCTTCTTCTTCTCCTCCTCCTTCTTCTTCTCCTCCTCCTTCTTCTTCTCCTCCTCCTTCTTCTTCTCCTCCTCCTTCTTCTTCTCCTCCTCCTTCTTCTTCTCCTCCTCCTTCTTCTTCTCCTCCTCCTTCTTCTTCTCCTCCTCCTTCTTCTTCTCCTCCTCCTTCTTCTTCTCCTCCTCCTTCTTCTTCTCCTCCTCCTTCTTCTTCTCCTCCTCCTTCTTCTTCTCCTCCTCCTTCTTCTTCTCCTCCTCCTTCTTCTTCTCCTCCTCCTTCTTCTTCTCCTCCTCCTTCTTCTTCTCCTCCTCCTTCTTCTTCTCCTCCTCCTTCTTCTTCTCCTCCTCCTTCTTCTTCTCCTCCTCCTTCTTCTTCTCCTCCTCCTTCTTCTTCTCCTCCTCCTTCTTCTTCTCCTCCTCCTTCTTCTTCTCCTCCTCCTTCTTCTTCTCCTCCTCCTTCTTCTTCTCCTCCTCCTTCTTCTTCTCCTCCTCCTTCTTCTTCTCCTCCTCCTTCTTCTTCTCCTCCTCCTTCTTCTTCTCCTCCTCCTTCTTCTTCTCCTCCTCCTTCTTCTTCTCCTCCTCCTTCTTCTTCTCCTCCTCCTTCTTCTTCTCCTCCTCCTTCTTCTTCTCCTCCTCCTTCTTCTTCTCCTCCTCCTTCTTCTTCTCCTCCTCCTTCTTCTTCTCCTCCTCCTTCTTCTTCTCCTCCTCCTTCTTCTTCTCCTCCTCCTTCTTCTTCTCCTCCTCCTTCTTCTTCTCCTCCTCCTTCTTCTTCTCCTCCTCCTTCTTCTTCTCCTCCTCCTTCTTCTTCTCCTCCTCCTTCTTCTTCTCCTCCTCCTTCTTCTTCTCCTCCTCCTTCTTCTTCTCCTCCTCCTTCTTCTTCTCCTCCTCCTTCTTCTTCTCCTCCTCCTTCTTCTTCTCCTCCTCCTTCTTCTTCTCCTCCTCCTTCTTCTTCTCCTCCTCCTTCTTCTTCTCCTCCTCCTTCTTCTTCTCCTCCTCCTTCTTCTTCTCCTCCTCCTTCTTCTTCTCCTCCTCCTTCTTCTTCTCCTCCTCCTTCTTCTTCTCCTCCTCCTTCTTCTTCTCCTCCTCCTTCTTCTTCTCCTCCTCCTTCTTCTTCTCCTCCTCCTTCTTCTTCTCCTCCTCCTTCTTCTTCTCCTCCTCCTTCTTCTTCTCCTCCTCCTTCTTCTTCTCCTCCTCCTTCTTCTTCTCCTCCTCCTTCTTCTTCTCCTCCTCCTTCTTCTTCTCCTCCTCCTTCTTCTTCTCCTCCTCCTTCTTCTTCTCCTCCTCCTTCTTCTTCTCCTCCTCCTTCTTCTTCTCCTCCTCCTTCTTCTTCTCCTCCTCCTTCTTCTTCTCCTCCTCCTTCTTCTTCTCCTCCTCCTTCTTCTTCTCCTTCTTCTTCTTCTTAATTTTTATCGGGAACGAGGGTGTCGAGGATCACCGAGGGGTCGAGGGTCGGGAACTAGGGTAGAGAGTCGAGGGTCGTTAAGGGGTCAAGGGTCGAGGGTTTCAGGGTCGAGGGTTCGAGGGTTCTATAGGTTCGAGGGATCGAGGGTCGAGGGTTCCAGGGTCGTCTAGGGGTCGAGGGTTCCAGGGTCGTCGAGGGTTCGAGGGGTCGAGAGAGGTTTCCTAGTGTCAAAGCATTGAAGAAATCCATGGCTTCATCATTAGTCGGAAGTAACCAGGGCATGATGGCACGAAGTCCTCCAAAGTTATTCTAGAATGGAGTCCCGGATAGGATAATTTGCCTTTTTGTACGAATTTCAGCAAAGGCCTTCCAAATAACGATATTCGGAAGGTTCTTGCTGAACTTTGTACCAAAAAGCGAATTATCCTATCTGGGACTCCGTTCCAAAATAACTTTGGAGAGCTTTGTACCATCATGCACCTGTTACTTTCGCCTAATGATGAAGACATGGTTTTGTTCAATCCTTTGACACTAGGCAACCTCCCGACCCCTCGGCGATCCTCGACCCCTTGACCCTCGACCGCTCGGCGATCCTCGACCCCTTGACCCTCGACCCCTTGGCGATCCTCGACCCCCTGATAAAAAAAAGAAGAGGAAGAAGAAAAAAAAAGAGGAGAAGAAAGAAAAGAGGAGATCTTCTCCTCTATTCTTTCTTCTCCACTTTTTTTCTTCTTCTTCCTCTTTTTTTATCGGGAACGAGGGTCGTCGAGGGTCGCCGAGCGGTAGAGGAAACCCTAATTAAATAGCAAGTATCGTCGGTGTGAGATACATGTGGCCGTCGGTGTCGGACACTACATCCACGTCCCACAAGTGACGCGGGCGTCGATGCCCACGTCACTTGTGGGACATAGATGTAGTGTCGTCGTTGTTGTTGTCGATATACCCCCTCCCGATAGCTTCAACACGTGGGGGGAGGGGGGTCGATATTACCCCCTCCTTGAAGCGTTCTCGAGGCCACCCCCTAACCCTTGAAGCGTTGTCGAGGCCACCCGAAACCCTAGAGAAGCAGCGTCGAGGCCACTAATTAATATGATTCCTTATTGTGATTAGCTAGCTAGTTCTACATTTGCCACTAATATATCCATATCTATCATGTTTGAATAATAATTTCCATGTTGTAAATATTTGTAGAAACTATGGATACCCCGCCCAGAGACGAAGCAGCAGAAGCGTTGTTGAGGCACATAATCGCAGAAGGAAGTGATGTCGTCAACTCGATGATGTTTCTCAACGACACCGATGGTCTGGAAGGAGAGGGTGAAGAAGCAGCTGGCTATGCTTATGATGGCTCCGATGACCCAATGCCGGTGGAAGAAGGAGAGGGTGAAAAAGTAGACCGTGAGGACTGCTCCGGTGATCACCGAACTGAGTTCGGCCAGGTATATATATTACTTAAGCCTGTGCTGACTAGCTAATTGATGCATTCATTGTTTTGGTATGTACACATATTAATTAACTCTCGCCTTTCTTCCTTTTTCTAGCCCTCCGGATCGAGCACAACTTCGGTAAGGAGACGAGGCCCGAAGAAAAAGTTGAGCTCGGATCAAAGGTTTGAGATCATAGAAATCGCGCGCGACGGCCAACCGATTGAACCCATCCGGACAAAGAAGGCATTTGTTGCTCAGTGCGGGGTTCTGGTTAGGGAGAAGATCCCGATCAGCATCAAGCAATGGTATAAGCCTAAGAACGAAGACCCTGAGGTGTCTTATGTCAATGATCTGCAGAAAAATGATCTTTGGACTGAGCTGAAGTCAAATTTCACCCTACCGCCAGAGGATGATCCGGAGAAGCCAGTTATAGAGCCATTAATCAAGTCTTTTGCTCTTAAGAAGATGGCAGACCTATTCAGGCATTGGAAGAAAGACCTGAATAATTTTGTCGATAAAAAAGAGACACCAAAATTCAAGGGCAAATATGAGAAGATCAGAGATGACTGGCTCGCATTTGTGGCCCACAGGAGATCGGAAAAGAGTAAAAAGATGTCAGCGACAAACAAGCAAAATGCTGCGAAGAAGAAGCTTCACCATCACACGAGGTCAGGTGGATACCGCATAGCCCGGCCTAAGTGGGCCAAGGCTGAGAATGATCTGCTTGATAAAGGGATCGAACCAGAGACAATGAACTGGCCAGACCGTTGCCGGACTTGGTTCTTCGGGGCTGGCGGAACCTTGGACCCTGTATCAGGGAAGTGCATTTGGACGGACGAGCAATTGGACATACCAGTCAAGAAGCTAAAGCAATATATCGAAGCAGCTCAACAAGGGAAGTTCGTTCCAGACAGGGAGAAGGACGAGCTCACAATGGCCCTCGGGAATCCTGAGCACCCTGGACGGACACGGGGCACGCCAGGCTCCCTTTCGTGGAAGGCTGGATTTCCGGACGCAGGGGGTTACAAAACCCATGAGAGGAGGAAGAAACTGGAGCAGAGCCAAATGCAGGCGCTGCACGAAAGGGTAATGGGGCTAGAGGAACGAGAAGAGGAACGAGAAGCAGCAGATCGCAGCAAACGACCTGCCGAAGCTTCCCCCGAAGCTACACCGCCATCTCAGCGGAGAAGCAGCGTGGCTTCCACCGAGCTGCTTCAGCCGGAGCATGCCTTGACGGCTCCTGCCAGCTATCCCGTGGATGCCATCACGGAGTCTCAAAATTGCCACCTTATGGCGCAATGGAGCAATTTGAAGGTCAAGGCGGCTGTTGGCTCTGTTTATCCTACTAAACCCGACTCAACTTTTCACTGCCGGCCGATTCCAGAAGGATATGCTAAGGTGATGGTGGATGAAATAACGGAGGGATTTGAGGACCTCCGGCTTGACCACCCTACCTGTGAAGGGGAGTATCGGCTGGGTTCTGCTCTGAAGACTCCATGCCTATGGCGGAAGGATCTCATCAACCTTCCGAACTGGACGCCTCCGCCTCCTCCTCCTCCTCCGGCGAGTCAGGGCACACCGCCTCCTCCACCGCCTCCTCCTCCGGCGAGTGACGATCAGGGCACTCGGCTGGCTCCTTCTCCGGTGCGTGGCAGCACTCCGCCTCCTTCTCCGCCTGCACCGGCGCGCCCGAGCAGCCAGCCTCCTCCTTCTCTGCCTCGTCAGCAAGGGCGGAAGAGACCCGCCGCCGCTCCGGCTGCTCCGACGCGTCGTAGTCCTTCTCCTCCGCCTCGTAAGCAAGCAAAGAAGACATCCGCTCCGTCTGCTCTGCCGGCGTCTAGTAGTACATCCAAAGGCGGGAGGAGATACAGATTCGGTCCTTCTCTGAAGAATCCAGAGAAGTTACGTACGAGAGGACCGACGAGGAAAACGCGAAGATCGCGCAGACCGAAGTGCATGACTGGTTTGAAGGGTTGAAAGCAAAGAGACATACACCTCCGGAGGAGAAGGTAGATCCAGTGAAAGCGAAGCGCACTCTGGCTGCCCTGACAAAACCACTCAAGTCTCCGCCGAAAGGCAACTATGAGCGCATTATTGGAAAGGTATTTGCCGAAGCGGAGAGGTCGTGAAGTACTAAAAGTGATCAAAGAATGAAAGAACGACGAGCTGGGAAACAAATTTCCCAGCTCGGCGAACAAGCGAAGCAATCATGCCCCCCGCTCAAGGTGCCTGCTAGCGACATCGTCGATCCGAGGATGGTGCCCGGTTATGGCAATCCTGAAGATTACTTGCCTGACGATGTACATTATGATTTCTTGGAGGTGCAGATACAAAGATACGAGTACGGGAAGCCTCTCGTCAAAGATGAAAGCTCTCTATCAACGATGATGCGAAGATTGCATGATTGGTACATGAAAACCTGCAGAGAGTCTGAGGGGAGGAGTACTTTGTATGTGAGAGTAAAAAAGGAGCATGACCTCGTTGGAATTGAACTGTTGCCTATTCCATTTGAGGAGTTCTATCAATTTTTCAATCAATTGGCCCTCGATAAAGCAACGGTCACCTGCTACTGTTTGTAAGTAGTACTACTTCTGTCATTAAGTCTCTCTATATAACTCAGCTCTTTCATTGCATGTATTTATAATTATCCTCACTATATTATGCAGATTGAAGATTGCCGAATTGAAGAAAAAACAAGTGGGTTCCATTGGGTTCATTAACACATATCTCATAGATGCAACTGAGGTTGAATTTCATGCCGAAAATACCGAGGCAACCTTGCTACAATCGTTCGTAATAAATGAACACAAGGATATAATACTCTTTCCTTACAACTTCAAGTGAGTGTTACTGTCTTGTGGCATATTCGGTTTCCCTTATTAGTCCAGGTTATAGTAATGTAATATTGATGAGTTATGCATGCGTGCGCAACTACCACTATATTCTCCTAGAGATTAAGCTTGAGCAGGGAGTAGTAATTGTCTTAGACTCGAGACGAAAAGATCCCAAGGAGTATGCGGACATGACTGAAATGCTCGAGAAGTAAGTTAAATCGATCATTATCCACCATATCAGCAACTTTGTTCATTTCTAATATCAAGTAATTGTTTTCTTTGTATGGCAGGGTTTGGAGAAAATTCACCAAAAAAGCTCCGGGACTGCTGAAGAAGCTGCAATTTAGACACCCGAAAGTAAGTACTATAGTAGCATATTCCACGCATCTCCTAGTGATTCAAGCGCTAGTTTCATCAATACCATTTAACATGCTTGCTAATTATCAGTTTGATTGACCTTTATTTCTTGTAAAGTGGTTGTGGCAGGAACAAGGGAATGATTTATGTGGATACTACGTTTGCGAGTCCATACGCCACACGACCTGTGAGCGGGGCTACTCTGACAAACAATATGAAGTGCGTAAATAACAATATTCACAATTTTATGTTATTATCATCATTTGTGTTGAGTTTCATTCATTCATATATATATATATGTATTGACCCCCTTCTTAAAATTAGATGTTTCGGATGCGGGGATGAACTACTAGCACCAGATCGCAAGCGAGCAATTCAAGAGGAATTGGCGGCATTCTTTCTTGACCACGTGATCGCTGAAGACGGAGAATACTATGTGGACCACCCGTCCGTATGTTAGGATATTATTTTTCTAAAAGATAATTATTGTATATATGTAGCCGGTAGTGTCGGATAGATATACGAGAACTTGTTGTTCGACCAATCTCTCGGAGAAGGAGAGGTGGTCGATATCACTTCCCTCTGTATGCATATATGTTCATGACGATCTTCTGTTTCCTTCGTTTGCTTACTAGCTAGCTAGCGTGTCTAGCTAGTCCTCTCTATACGTATGTATAGTATGTAGCGTCGACCAAGCACGGACAAAAGAGAGGACACTTCTCTCTATTAATTAGCTAGCTAACACAATATATGAAACACTTAAATTAACCCCCAAAAACCCCCAAACCCCCCCTTTAAAAAAAACAAAAACCCCAGCCACAGAAATGCTGACGCGTGGATGACTATTGGTCCCGGTTGGTGCTACCAACCGGGACCAAAGGCCCTCCTGCCTGGGCTCAGCGCACACGCCACGTGGAGGCCCATCAGTCCCCATTCCGGATTGAACCGGGACTAAAGGGCCAGGGTATTAGTACCGACCCTTTAGTCCCAGTTCATGAACCGGGACTAAAGGCCCTCACCAACATGGTCAATAGGCCCCTTTTCTACTAGTGTGTTGTCATTTGATTAACGGGATCACTTCATTAGGAGAATGATGTGATTGACATGACCCATTTCGATAGCTTAGCACACGATCGTTTAGTATGTTGCTATTGCTTTCTTCATGACTTATACATGTTCCTATGACTGAGATTATGCAACTCCTGTTTACTGGAGGAACAATTTGTGTGCTACCAAACATCAAAACGTAACTGGATGATTATATAGGTGCTCTACAGGTGTCTCCGAAGGTACATGTTGGGTTGGCGTATTTCAAGATTAGGATTTGTCACTTCGATTGTCGGAGAGGTATCTCTGGGCCCTCTCGGTAATGCACATCACTTAAGCCTTGCAAGCATTGCAACTAATGAGTTAGTTGCGGGATGATGTATTACAGAACGAGTAAAGAGACTTTCCGGTAACGAGATTGAACTAGGTATTCAGATACCGACGATCGAATCTCGGGCAAGTAACATACCGATGACAAAGGGAACAACGTATGTTGTTATGCGGTCTGATCAAGAAAGATCTTCGTAGAATATGTAGGAGCCAATATGAGCATCCAGGTTCCGCTATTGGTTATTGACCGGAGACGTGTCTCGGTCATGTCTACATAGTTCTCGAACCCGTAGGGTCCGCACGCTTAACGTTACGATGACAGTTTCATTATGAGTTTATGTGTTTTGATGTACCAAAGGTTGTTCGGAGTCCCGGATGTGATCACGGACATGACGAGGAGTCTCGAAATGGTTGAGACATGAAGATTGATATATTGGAAGCCTATGTTTGGACATCGGAAGTGTTCCGGGTGAAATCGGCATTTTACCGGAGTACCAGGAGGTTACCGGAACCCCCCGGTAACTTAATGGGCCTTAATGGGCCTAGTGGAGGAAGAGGAGAGGAGGCCAAGGGGCAGCCGCGCGCCCCTCCCCCCGCCCCCAAGTCCGAATTGGACAAGGAAGGGGGGCGGCGCCCCCCTTTCCTTTCCCCTCTCTCTCCCCTTTCCCCCCAAGTCCTAGTCTAACATGGAAAAGGGGGGGAGTCCTACTCCCGGTAGGAGTAGGACTCCTCCAGGCGCGCCCCAAGCCTGGCCGCACCTCCTCCCCCTTGCTCCTTTATATACGGGGGCAGGGGGCACCCCAGAGACACAACAATTGATCTGTTTGATCTCTTAGCCGTGTGTGGTGCCCCCCTCCACCATAGTCCACCTCGATAATACTTTAGCGGTGCTTGGCGAAGCCCTGCGTCGGTAGAACATCAACATCGTCACCACGCCATCGTGCTGACGAAACTCTCCCTCAACACTCGGCTCGATCGGAGTTCGAGGGACGTCATCGGGCTGAACTTGTGCTGAACTCGGAGGTGCCGTACGTTCGGTACTTGATCGGTCGGATCGTGAAGACGTACGACTACATCAACCGCGTTGTGCTAACGCTTCCGCTTTCGGTCTACGAGGGTATGTGGACAACACTCTCCCCTCTCGCTGCTATGCATCACCATGATCTTGCGTGTGCATAGGAAAATATTTGAAATTACTACGTTCCCCAACACCGGGACCCCTCCAAGGTCAGTTGCGGCTATCCAACCCTGCCAGGCCGGACCAGCTCACCGGAACTGGCTCGCCGCAAGACTTGCCCCCTCCCCGTAGGTGGCGTCGGGTCTGCGGTCTCGGCCTCCTCCTCCGATGACTCGCCGGTCACATCCTCAACCAGAGGAGCCTCGGTGCCGGCGCTGCTGGCTCCCCCGGCGGCCACCGCCCACCGGGCGAGCTCCTCTTCCTCCGCGGCCGTCGCGGCCTTGTCCTCCACTCCGCCGGCGTTGCCGGACTCCCTGGCAAGTTGCGCTTCCCTCGCCCTAGTGGCGATGTAGTCCAGCTCCGCCTGGGAGGTGTCCTGGACAAGTAGCCGCTCGGCGTCGGCGTTGACATACACCTCATGCAAGGTGTCGAAGAACTACTGCACTTCAGTATCCTCCGGCTCCTTCCAGCTCGGGATGGGGCCGTGCGCGTTGCAGTCCGACATCATGGCGATGATCTCGGACCAACGCGAGTTGTTGCATAACGGGACCACCCCCGTCGGCAGCTTGAACAGGGGCCCCCTGAGGACCTTGCCGGCCTTTGCAGCGGCCCTCGCGACCTTGCGATTCCGCTCGACCTTGCCGTCGCGGCCCACGTCAAGCTGGAAGATCCGCTGGCAGAAATGGGCGTGCGCCATCACTGTGAAGTTGTGGTGAGGCCGGGGTGGAGCCACATAATGTCGGCGGGGTTCGTGAAGAGCCAAGCTGGCCTCCCCTTGTTATGCAGAGGAGCGATCCGGTGACGGATGAAATCCGCCCCGATCATTTCGAGGGTGAGCCCGGCCTGGGTGAGCCGGAGGATCCTGGTAGTGGCAACCGTGAGCTTTCCGTCGTCAGCGTCGATGTCGCTCCAATCACTTCCGCGAACCGGCGGTGCCCGACGAACTCTGCAGAACGCCGGCGGGTCTTTCTCTTCGATCCAGCACCACCAGCCCCGCCATTCCTCCCACCTCTCCTTCATGGCACCGTCCGGGTACGCTCCCTAGGACTTTGGGATCCAGGCGATGCACCCCGAGATGGCACCTCCCGTCTGGATCTGAGGGAAGAAGTAATGGCGGAAGAGCGTTGTGTTGGGGTGCACCCCGGCGAAGCCCTCGCAAAGGTGCGCGAAAAGGGCCATGCACGCCACCGCATTCGGAGTAAAATCCAGGAGGCGGAAGCCGAAGGTATGCATGATGTCGCTGAAGAAATCAGAGAAGGGAGGACAGAGCCCACAAGAAAAATAATCCACGAAGAAGGGGTATCGATTTGGAGCAGGCTCGGCGCAGTCCGCGGGGATGACGCGCGTGGCTGGGTGCCCCGAATTATCCCCTCCCGTCTTCACTCCCCACAGGGGCCTGAAGGAGACCCGAAGCTCGAAAATGTCAACCGTCGAGGGGAAGAAGAAGGCGGACTGCGTCCGCTGCCCCGCCAGCGCGCTCTCCGGCGGCTCCACAGCTCCGGCGTCCTTGGCCACCCCTTTGCCCTTGGCCAATTTTGGCGCCATGGTGACTGGAGGAGGGCAGGACAAAGGGCGGCGAAAGTGCGACGGCGCCGAGCAGAAACGAAGCTCGGAGAAGAAGAGGAGGCCGGGCGGAGGTTTCTGAGATTGGGATTGCGCGAAGGGTAAAAATAACAGTGCACCCGTGGTTATCCCTTTTTATGGGGAAGTCGCGGGTTGTGTTGCCCATTTACTGCGACGTGACGCGCACATACAGGAACCGCCCCACACATGATGCCCACGTCATGCGCCCGCACGATCCCCACGTCGCGCGTTCAACGCGGGTCGTGGGGAAGCACAACGGATGGAACAGTGGCCACGGTAATAGTCCGCCCTAACTGCCCGCGCACCGTTCTGGGCCTGACCCAACAACATGCTGCGCTTATGTGTGGCCCAGGCCCGGGGGCTCTTGTCGGTGTACAAAAGTAGGGGCTCTGCTTTTGACCCCTTTACTTGTGCACGGGCAGTCAGAGCCTCCCGTCACGTCCACGCATAGACACGGCAGGAAGGGGGAGCCGGAGAGAAGCCAAGGCCACAAGGAAAATGATGCAACGACAAGGACCAAGGCCACAAAGATCAGATGGGCGAAGCAGGTTCTCCCGGCGAGGACCCTTGACAGGGCAGGGACAGCGGCCCCGGCAAGACCCTTGCCAGGTTAGCCCGCCCACACCAGACGAGCGAGCCACCCTTGAGCCCACCAATGCTCAGGCAAATACGTTGGGACAGGGCTCAGGAGGCACCTCCGTGGTGGCATGCAGATCTTTGTGAAGACATAGAATGCTCAAGATCAAATGAGGATAAGAGGACAACCATCCTCACCGAAGAAACCCACAAGACCCCCGGCAAGACCCTTGCCGGGGAGACTAGCGCGCCACGGCAAGACCCTTGCCGGGGAAGCCAGCGTGCCACAGCAAGACCCTTGCTGGGCCACCCGACAAGACCCTTGCCAGGTCACCCGACAAGGCCCCCCGCCAACGCGCACCAGTTGAGCCACTGTCAGGCCCGCACCAGATAAGCCTTCACCGTCGTTCGCATGCACCTGCCGACCCAACCAGCTGGGCAGGCACCTGCATGGCGGCATGCAATCCTTCGTGGAGGCTCCACCACCGCGCCATCTCAGCTGCCTGCCTGCCTACATGGCACCACATGCGTCGCTGGCCAGGGCACGTGTCGAAATAAGAAGGAGCGGAGACGGACGGGACGGGCCTCGCCCCCGTCCCCAATAAAGCGAAGGGACACCTAAGCCTCGCATTAAAGGCAACTTTTCCCAAATGGACTAAATCTTGGTGGAACCACTTGTTTTCTCATGCCATTTGGCCCTTTCAAGCCTTATGACAAGGGGAGTTCATCTTCTTTCCCAAACCAGCATCAAACACCTTCTGCCACTTTACCAAAATCTCATTTTTGGCCTCTTCCACTAATCTCCATGGACTCTACTTTTTACCATCACCCCTCCTAGTCCCCCTCTACCTCTGGTGTGCATCCCTGCCCGAGAGGCAATGATGAAGGGGGGCAGAGACCATGTTTCTTCTCTGGACAGCCACTTTCCCCTCCCTTTCTCGTCTCTCTCTCTCACTCCTCGCAAGTTCCAGAGCATGCAAAGCTTCCTTCGCCCTTGTTTATTCCCCCTGCAGCTGCCAGACACAAGTGGACGTGCGAGTGCGCACGGAAAAGCCGCGGATGCCGGCCATTTGCGCGCTCTGGAGCACGTCAGCGTGCTCCCGACCATAGACGCCGCGTCCCTCGACCACCTCGAGCCTCCCCCTCACGCCAGTCGAGGTGCCTCGACGTCCGCAACACGCCACCGTGCAGGCCCACTCGTCTCTCCCTCTCTCTCACCTCCTATGGCGCGTGCCCAGAGCCGCCCGGCTCAGCCAATGCCCGGCCTCGCACGCGCGAGCACCAGAGCCTCGCCCCGCTCCCTCTCTCTCTTCCTGGCGCCCTAATCGGCTCCCACGAACGCCGTAGACAGCCCCGAGCCTCCTGCCATGGCCACTGTCGCCATTTCCGCGGGTGCCCGTAGGCCATGTCCACGGTGAGCCACGGCCTCGCCATATAATTAAGGCCGCCCCTGACCTCCCTCTGGATCCCCTTTGCTCTCTCTCTCTCTCTCTCTCTCTCTCTCTCTCTCTCTCTCTCTCCCGTGCATCCCCTGGACCAAGCCGCACCTCCTCTCGTGCCCTCCAACCTCGTCCATGGCCAGAGCCGAGCCGCCGGCAATTGCCTAAATTCTCGTCGTCCGAGCCCCCTCCTCTCCACCTATGGGGGTCATTGCATCACCGCAACCACAACGGAGCTCTCCCGCTCTCCATTTACACTCCTCGGAGGCCGTGGCGTCAAGTCCATCCTCGACGACACCCCGGTCCGCCGCACCCGAAGCTCCTTCTCTTCCCGGGCTCCCCCGCGGGCGTGAAGCACCTGGATGGGCGCGCCTGTTCGCGCTGGACCCACCGGTACGTCGAGCGTCGCCGGAGGTGTCCGGTACCGCTGGGGAGAACGTCGGCGCCCGCTCGGCCTCAATTCCCCTGCCTCTGCTCTGTTCGACGTCGCCCTGTCGCCCGCGTGGCCGAGCCGCTGGGCCGGCCCAGTTGCGCCTCGCCGCTAAATCCCGACCAGTGCGGGCTGCCGCCGCTGGAATTTGGCCCATTAGGTATTTCCATTTACTTTTTCTTTTTCAACAAGATTCAAACTTTTCCTGAGACCTCATTTCAAGTCCAAATCTGATGATTCAAATTTTAAGTGACTCCATAAATCAATATCTATTTAATGAGCCATAGGGAACATTTTTACACTGCCTAGTTTCACCTGGATCTGACAAATAGTTCATTTATACTCCTGAACCAGCTTCAAAAATCCATAGAATATTCATTTGAACTCCAAATCCAGTGAAACCAATTTCTAAATGTTTCTAAAATCATGCCTGATTTAATGGGTACTTTTACTCATTTTTATAAAAAGGTATTCTGTAGGAAACTTGCAGATCCATTAAATCCCTTGTTTCCATCATATTGAAATGTTCAGAAATAACCACTGATCCAATTCCAATGAAACCACTCTGCTTATTTTTCATATAACCAGAGGAGTCCTAGAAAAGTCAACTTCATATTTTTAGGGCACTTTTATTTTCTGCCTTGTTGTGTTGCTTATTATGGTTGCTTTTGACGATAGTTGACGAAGTAGACGAAATGCTCGGAGTTGGACCAGAGATATTTGAAGACCTCAAAGACTTTATTACAACATGCAAGCAGCCCTTTGACCATGTCCATGAAACCCTTTTTATGCATGCCATATAGCACTTTATTATTGTTGCATCGGAATCATGATGAGATGGTAAACCACGTTGGTTGGTTGCCTCTGTTACTTCCTCATTGATACTTGCATTGTGCATCACCCTACCTTCTTATGAGGGTTATGCTGGTGGGAGTAGATAGGATGCTAAAGTAGTTGCTACGCAAAAAGGGGCAGGAATATGCATGGTGATGGAGGCAAAGTATTTTCAAAAGACTTTTTGAAAACCCCGTCGGGTGCCACTAATGCCCGAGGGAGATGTTGAGCTAGGTAACCACTCGACAAAGAAGTGGTGTACCGGAGAAGGATATGTGAGAGTGGTTTCAAAAACGGATTGGTTTAAGTTGCGACCGTTATTCCAACCTTACATGCGCAACCACTCTACCCTTATATGGGAAAGTGCATTATTGATTACCTAGGCTGATACTAGCTTGGAGCCCGCATTACTAGTGACGGGAGAGTTGTTGGTGCACTCTCTCGGGACAGGGTCGTGCCAGGTAGGGCGGCCATGACTGTTTTTACAGGGCACCGGACACACCGTTGGTACCCCCTGCCAGGGGTATGTGATAAATATGTGAGCGAGGCTCCACAATTTTAAGATGTCAAATGTTGGGCACGGGGGTTACTGCCAATCGAGTGGACTCCATGTTAGTGACGTCTAGGGAAAGATAGTGACCGAGTGCTTACCCCAGGTGCTTACCCCGGGTGCTTGAGGTACCGCGGGTCGTGGATGACACGGAAGTTCCCCGGATCTTGTGGGTAAAGTGTGCAACCTCTGCAGAGTGTAAAACTATTTGAATAGCCGTGTCCACGGTCAAGGACAGTTGGGTAACCACTCTTGGGATACGTCCATATGTTTACGAAACCTGGTGAGCATGTATGGATGAGTGGAAAGAACTACTTGGGTCAAGTCAAAGGACTTGACATGATTAAGTTGGGTTGGTGCCCACTCCATTTATGTTGGTATATGTAACCTGTCCTCAGGGTTACTTGAATCCTCATGATGCATGCTATGCAAGTTGTTGAACATGTCATAGTACTCAAAACTAGCTTTCTGCAAAAAATTACCTATATCATGCATTATTGTGCCTTGAACCAAAACATGGGTTGCTTGCGAGTACATTCAAAGTACTTATTGGTTTGCCACTGGTTATTTTATTGGCTAGGCATGAAAGAACTGAAAATGATGAAGAATACTCCGGTGACGAACATGCGAGCTAGGACGCTTCCCAGTCAGAATGCCTGTAGGGTTAACGCAGATGGCATGGGTCCAAGTTATTGACGAAGCTTCCCGCCGCAAATGTTATACTCAAGACTTGACCATAATGGTC
This sequence comes from Aegilops sharonensis, assembly GCA_904067115.1. Taxonomy (NCBI): domain Eukaryota; kingdom Viridiplantae; phylum Streptophyta; class Magnoliopsida; order Poales; family Poaceae; genus Aegilops; species Aegilops sharonensis. The sequence continues at coordinate 908,613,369 of LR880972.1, read as the reverse complement.
ATAATTTATGTAAAACAGTATGTATGGATGTAAGACTCTTGTTATTCAGCTTCTGTGTGTTCAGTGAGTATTGATCTCTGGGATCACTGTACACGTGCAATCGGTGATCACGACTTATGAGTCGGGGTCCCCACACGCAGCCGGCGGCGAAAAAAAGTAAGGCCTAGTAGATGTGAGGCTCTGGAGAGGAATGTGAGTGGACTATAGACAAAAAGTGGCCCGCCAGCCCAATATCACGAAAAAAACACGATAACGGCCCGACCTCACACTAGCAACAACCTGGACATGAGCTACGCGCGAGACAAGGCTCAACTAGCGAGCATACCAGCCAGACCATCACGTTTTGCACACATATTAAAGACAGCTGATCCAACGACTTTGGACTTAGATGTGAGGTAGCTATTTCACATCTGGATGTGAAATAGCAATTTTGTTTGTTTAAAGATGATCTAGGCTACCTATCCTCATTTTGATGAGAATGAAATATGTAATTGAACTGGGTAGGCCTAAATAACAGATAGTTTGAATTTCCTTTTCTCTGCATTTTTGTAGCTCTATATATTATCTCTGAGGTAGGTGATTGACACATCTCTGTAAGCTACTTTAGGAACGACAAGATGTATCTAGCAATTTTCGTGCTAGACTTTATTTTTTTACGACAGTAATCCAATATTTTGTCTCTTGGATTTCTTACATAATGACGTAATGGTGCATTAATTATAATTTTTCACATTTTATTTTATTCATGTAGAACTCCATTTATTATTACGATTCGATATGGGGGGTGTTTTTCTCTGCCAATTCACAGGTTTATGTTAAAAAATTATATTGACTTCAGTTTGAGTTGAATATCCAATCTCAATATGAGAAACTATCATGAGGTTGACCTTAGATCATTGCATGTGACTGAGCCTTCAGTAATTACGTTTGTGTTGGACCCAATTAAGTAAACTAAGTAAACACATCTATTTGCTTGCCACTATAAACAAAAAAATGAACAAAAATACATTTTTATTGTTCTTTTATTTTTTATTGAGGTTCATGTCCAATACATTATTTCATGTTGTGAATTTTCCTGTTTTATGCATACTATTTTTATATTTACAGTCCTTTGAAGAGTATAATCTTTTTTCTAGTGGAATGAATAAGAAATTGGTTGTTTTATACTTTTTTGAGCGAAGGTTACTTTATACTTGTATTACACGCAGGGGCCTGTGAGAGCAAAAAGGCCCGGCTCCACTGGGCCGCTTGCCAATTGACCGCTCAAAAAACCAGTACCGGCAAGGACAGGAGAAAAAGACTACACCGCTCCACCGCTCCCACCCCCTCGCCGCCGCGGCCGGCGGCGCGAAGTCAGCTTGCTCCTCCCAGCGGTTCGAATCGCCGTCTTCGCTGGCCACAGTTAGGACGAACCAGCTCCCCCTTGTCGTCGGCGGCTGCCCCAGCTCCTCCCTCGGCCGATTAATCCCCTCTGGTCGCACCTCCGCCGGTCAGTGCTCTTCCTTTCGCCCTTGCTTGCGTGACTCGGAATTCCTGCAGAAACGAGTCCGAATCTTTGTCGAGTGCCTTCTTGGGCTCGGATTTGCTTCTCCTACTGGAATTTGAAGCGGTTGGTGGTCTATCTGTATATAAGTATAGCCAGGAGCCAGCCTTTCCTCTGCAGAAATTTTGCGTCCAACTTACTGAATTTTTTTGTCAGTTTGGCCGAAGCTCAAGATATCTGCAGAGAGACTCTGCGAGATTTGTCAGTTTGGCCGAAGCTGAAGATATCCAATGGAGTCATGTAGCGTTGCCAGGATAATGAGCTTAGGGAAGCTTGCTATACACCGGACGTATTTGTGCACCCTAATCTTCAGAACTTTGCCAAATATGCTAGGCTTCACTCCCAGTTCACTGAAGAGATTCTGCAAAGCCGAACATGTTGAGCTACAGCTGACCAAGAAGGCTACACTGGGCACATTGCTGGAGCTGCCTCCGGACATTTTGATGGACATCTTTGCCACCCTCGAGATCCCTGACCTCGTGCGTGCCGGCTCTGTCTGCCCATCCTGGCGCTCCGCATACACAAGCCTACGGAACCTTGAGCAGTACAAACGCCAGCAGACGCCATGTCTCCTCTACATTTCCAAATCCACTGGTGAGAGTGTCGCATGCCTCTACAGCCTCGCAGAGAAGCGATCGTACAAGTTAACCCTCCCGGAGCCGCCTATCCGCACTAGGTGTTTGATCGGGTCCTCACATGGCTGGCTGATAACTGCTGATGAGAGATCTGAGATGCACCTCGTCAATCCGGTCACATGTCAACAGATTGCTCTCCCTTCAGTGATCACCATTGAGCAGGTGAGGCCCATCTTTGATGAGCATGGTGCTGTCCACAAGTATGAACTCTCATGGCACACTGGAATGCACGATGGTTATAACTCGCCGTCAATCTTTGCTCTTGACAACCTGCGGCACGAACTCCACTATAAGGCGTATGTGTTCTCCGATGCATCCTCGGAAAGCTTCATTGTGGTGCTCATCCACAATCCAATGCGTCAGCTCTCTTATGCAAGGGTAGGGGATGACAAGTGGACCTGGCTGCCACCTCATGATATCTATGACGACTGCACTTACAAGAATGGCCTATTGTATGCAGCGACTGCAACTGGAGAAATTCATGCTTTTGATCTTAGTGGGCCTGTCGCCAGTATGAAGATGATTATGGGGGCATCTGAGAATGTTTCAGCTGGCAGTGCATACATTGTTCAAGCTCCCTGGGGTGGTCTGCTGCTTATTTGGAGAATCTTTGGGGATTATGATTTAGAACCTGAACCTGGGGGATCTGTGTTTTGGCAAACAGGCAGAATTAATATGTATGAAGTTGACATGGTGGCAAGTAAACTTAAGGAAATCAATTCGTTGCGTGCCCATGTGTTATTTCTTGGGCGTAATCAATCTCTTTGTCTCAATGCTGAAGAATATCCAGCTCTCAAGGCAAATCATGTCTACTTTACTGATGATAGTTTTTTCTGGACAACGGGATTGAAGAATAATCACTGTGACATGGGAGTTCTCAATTTGGATGATAATAGCAGGGAGGAAATTATATCTCCTCATCTTTGCTCCAACTTTCCGGCTCCTATGTGGATTACAGCTGATCTTAGAAAGATGAAATTGGCATCAGTAGTGGCAGCTTGAATAAGAGCTGATGGGTTCAATGAGCTAATAATGGGTGGTATTTGCAAGGGTATTGCAGATACCCTGGGACCACTAGGACTGTGCGCGGGCATTATTTGCAATGAGCTAATAATGCCCTTAGTTTGTACACGGGACTAGCTTCGATCCAGTTTACTTTGAATAAAGAGATTGTGTTTTCCTTTGTTTACTCATGTTGTTTACTCAATGTACCAAATAACTCTCTCCAATTCTAATGTGTCAACAGAAATTTGAGGAATACCAAATTGCTCTCTCCATTTTATTGTTTTTGGGTATGTTCAGAACATATGGTGTATGCTCAAAACATTGCTGGGGCGGAATCAACAACAAAATCTTGCTGAAGTGGAAGCTGTAACAAACAAGATTTTCATGCATACAAACAAGGGCAAAGGTCGATGTATAAGGAAGAAGAATTCCTAACAGGTTGTCAAGAAGTTGATCATGAACTTTGTTCCAGACTTCTCTACCACCTAGAAACAAACTAATTGACCAATGTAGTTGAACAACAAATGTTCCCATTTCATACATTTACAGGCAGTTTGTGACTGGCCACTCTACACTTTTGATGCACAAGAGAGAATTCTTGGTCCGGTAGAATGCCGAACAACACGACGCATAGTTGCCGCCTCTTTTGTTGCTTGCCTTCGCACAATATCGGTTCCTTTAAAACTGGATTAACTTAGTTTGGTTTTATGCAGGAACAAGAAATATGGCTATTCACAGGAGCAACAGTAGCAGCACATCTATTAACCTGAGAATCAAAAACCTACATGGTAGATCAAGCATATTGTTGCCACCAGTCAGGACCTAGCCGGTGGCAAAAGTGTGCGTGCCAGCGGACATCATCGCCGGAGCGAAGTTTGGCGACACAGCCAAGCTCGCCGCACCAAGTGCCCCCTACTTGATGCAAATAGGAGCAATGCCTGATCATCTATGGTCAGGCCATTTCAAAATTAGCTGACTCGGCACTCAAAGGGAGGAGAATTAGAAATATGTTCAACTGAAAGTAATACGACGCCTTACGTCATTGGTAGGCAGAATGAAGCTTGGTGACCTCTGCATCTCAAACATGCACATATGGCACACCGTTGAATTTGTTGGGCAATTGACTCTGGATAATCTGCAGTAGTTGGCATATTGGTCCACGATCCAGTCGGGCACTACCTCATCATCTACGATCTGAGAGGAAGAATGGAATTGGGCATTCGTACTCCACTGTAGACCTAGCCTCTGAACTGAAGCAAAGATGTGGGTGGCGGCAGGGATCCGAGCGCTTACCACTGGCTGGCGTTGGCGTTGGCGCTGCCGCGGAGGTGGAGGTGGAGGTGGAGCCGAGGAAGAGGACGAAGCCGGTGAAGCTGGAACCGAGGAAGAGGACGACGCTGGAGAGGGAGGACAGCGGCGGCCTGGACGATCACCACGGCGATCGTAAAAGATTGCGTGCCCCCGTGCTGGAGGCTTCGGCGGCGTCGCCGGCTTGCCGACGCGGGCTCCGTGCACCGGCGCCTGCCGAATGCGGGCAAGGAGGCGGCGCCCGAGGGCGAGCGAGCGCCGAGGGATCAGGGCGTGGCCGCAGAGCGCCACCCCGCGCCAGAGTAGGCGAAGCGGGCGCAGGATGGCGCGGCCGCCGAGCGCCACCCCGCGCCGAAGCACAAAGTGAAGTGCCTCGCGCAGGGGGCGCCTCGGTGGTGCCCCCCGGTCACGAGCGGCGCCGCTGCGGGCTGCGCCTCGACGCGGCGGCGGGGCTCTCTTGCCATTTCGCTCGGTTCTTGGCTGGGGCCAGGAAAGGGCTTCGCCGGTCGCTCTGCGGCCAAGTTTCTTCGCGCGCTTCACGTCCTGTTCTTGGCCGGCGGCGGGAGTGGTACGCCGGTGCGGCGGTCAGGTCAGCCGGGGTATTTTTTTTTCCTTTTCTTTTTCTTGATCTGGCCGGGATAATATTTCGGAGATGAGAGAGGGAAGATGGGGCGGCACGGCGGCACGGGGCATATGTTTTTTTTTTTAAATCTCACAAAGCTTTATTACTGAATCACAATGTTCATAGAATCACAATGTTCATAGGTACAAAGAGAAGATCGCCGGGCTGGCTTAGCCAGGTGTGACGGCCAAACCCTAAAAGATAAAGCATGCTTTGCGAGATTATGGGCCTCCGTGTTGGAGGTCCTATACTCATGATTAAAGAAACATGAAATAAAGGTAGTTGCTCTAGCCTTGATCTCTTGAACAATGGCACCAAAGTCTGCTGAGCTTCCTTGCATGATCGCATCTACCACCACCTTACAATCCAAGGCCATCAGTATTTGGTTGATGTAGAGATCTTCTGAAAGTGCCAGTGCCTCCCGTACAGCTAGTGCTTCTAGCACCTGGGGGTTGCGGAGTCCCCTGATAACGAGGGCCGAAGCTCCCATGAACAAACCCCTCGCATCCCTGCAAACCCACACCAATTGCGCCAAACATGCCTGAGCGGGACACGGCAGCGTCCACATTGAGCTTGAAGTGGTCTGTGGGTGGAGGAATCCACCTACGTGGTGGTGGTACTGCTATCCCCTGTGTGTTCTCCTTCTTCTTTAAGAACTCTATGTTTGACAAGTAAGATTTGATGAAGTTGTCAGTGGCAAACGGAGTCTGAAAGATCTCTTCATATATAGCTTTCCGCCGTGCACTCCAGATAGCCCACAAAGTAACGATCATCAATGTAAATTGCTCCGTTGGAAGAGACTCATCCATAGCAAAGAGCCATAGCCTTGCGTCTGGTTCCGATGTTGCCAACATGTGCTCGAACAGCTCGGCCTCTGACAGCGCCCACACGCACCGAGACACATTACAATCCAGCAAGGAATGTCGCCAGCTGTCCTGCCCTCCACAGAGTGGACAAGCACTCGTAGTGGCCATGTGACGATGGCTTAGAACATCGCCCGTGGGGAGCGAGTGTTGCGCCAATCGCCAAGTGAAAAAATGCAGCTTCGGTGGCACTGTCGTCTTCCATAGAGAGTTCCATCCCCTCATCTCATACTCAGAGTTAGAAGGATCCCCCCTGTCCTCCAGCCATGTCTCGCGCCCAATCTTGATTTTGACAATCATCTTACAAGCTGACCGTACAGAGAAGCGTCCCCTTGGATCATCATTCCATGCCCAAAAATCTTCCACATGCCGCGTACATAACGGGATTTGCAAAATAGCCTCCGCATCAATAGGTATGAAAACCTGTCTGACCAGGTCCTCTCGCCACTCAGCCATGGTATGGTCGATCAACTCTAAAACCAGTTGCGGTGGATCATCAACTAAAGAGGCAATCGGCTTCATCATTCCGTTCCGTGGGATCCAACTGTGTTGCCATATGTTCGTGGTCGTTCCGTCCCCAATTCGTCGGATCGCTCCTTGGGTGATAATATCTCTCCCATCTAGTATAGGTCGCCACACCTGAGAAAGATGTGGGCCTAGTTGAGCTTCTAGAACTGAGCATTGTGGGAAATATGCTGCTTTAAGAATTTGTGCACTAAGGGAGGAGGTTGCGTTCTGGCCCACGAGGTGTTTCCAGGTGGCCCATTTGGCCCATGTTCCACCCCCGGAACAGCATGAAAGTGAACGTTGATGCTGCAGTAGCAAGACATGGAGGGCTTGGGGTGGCCGCAACCATTTGTCGAGATAGCAGAGGGATCTACCAGGGGGCGTCCGCGGTAGTCTTCAGAAATATCGATGATCCAGAAGTACTGGAGACCTTGGCGATCCGGGAAGCTCTTTCTCTCTCTGATGATCTTTATGTCCAGAAAATTGTTGTTGCTTCAGACTGCAAACAGGTGGTGGAAGCTATCAAGACGGGAACGCCGGCATCTTAAGGAGCAATTGTACATGAAATAGTAGAACGATCTAAGTCTTTTTCCTCTTGTAGGATTAGCCATGAATTTAGAACCTACAATGTAGAGGCTCACAAACTCGCAAAGCACGCTTTAACGCTGGGTATTGGCCGCATGCTTCGTTAGGTCTACCCGGAGATCTTGTTTTCATCCCTGTAAACCTTGTGACGGGTGAATAAAAGCTTTGTGAGTTTGTCTAAATAAAGCAAACCTTAGCACGAAATAAACCCTTTGAAAACTATTTCTTAATCTGACCTCTTTGGTAACGCCACAAGCCATGGCGTTTCTTCTTTATTCAGAAACGCCGTACTAGTTAGCGTTGCTCCCTTTTATAAATAAGTGGCAATCTGAACAAGCTAGTTGAAAGGCCAGTAGCATTGGCGTTTGACATTTGGGCAGCAACGCCAAGGGGCTTGGCGTTTCCAGCAATTACACTTGTTGTGGTGTTTCTGCCCTGCCATGTAGCGTCTCGACCGGGCCAGCAAAATGAGCTGGGTTGGCGTTTTCGTATAGTGTGTCAACCCCGCGGCCTGTGGCATTTATGAAAAGGGTTAGATTGTGAAATAGTTTTCGAAGAAGTTCATTTTGTGCTAAAATTTCCTCGGAAGGTCAGAACAGTGAAAAAGGCCCTCTCTCTCTTCTCTCTCTATGAAAAAAACACATTCCGTCAAACACACACACACATAACTCTTCCACTGAAATAACATGGTTGTGACATTGTGGTCCATCTGATATGCAAGGTGGAAAGTTATCCACGAGTCGATTTTTCAAAGTCCGCATCAAACTAATCCATCCATCAACTCCTATCTCAATGACTTGATGTTACCGTCAAAGCCGGAAGATCGTCGACACATCTCTGTTGTACTACAAACGGTTAACACCATCCGGTGTTTGGTTACCACCTATGATGAACACTATGAAAAAAATGTTGATGGAGCTGTTGCACGATATGGTTAGAGAGGAGGGGCAGCTGCAACCTACAAACATCAGCAATTCAGCATGGTGCATACTTTGGATCCTCCGCTGTAGTGTTTCGAGGAACTACCGATCTCAGAATCCTAGAAGCTTATGCTTGTCGGGAATCCATGGCTCTTGCTGGGGATCTCGGTTTGCAGAAAATATGTGTTGCATCTGATTGCGAAGGGGTTGTGAATGGTATTCAGTAGCCAGCAGGGCACCGGAGGTCCACATGGAGCTATTATAGAAGAAATAGTAGATCGAATGGCTGGCTTTCAGTCATGCAAGTTCATTCATGAACGTACGAACTTCAATTTTGAAGCTCATAATCTTGTCAAGTTTTTTGTTTTTACTAGGGGACATAGTAAAAGCGATAAAATAAGGACGCTAATATCTGGCGATCGGTCACCAGGGAGGGAGGCTCCAACGACCAATTCATTCTCAAGCCGGTCAATCGACCAACAAACATTTTCATTCGTTGGGAATTCAGGATCGAGCAAACTAACAGCCCCTTTAGCTCCCACATTCGGCCTCTAGGCCTCTAGAAATAGTGGATCGGCTAACAAATATTCTCAAATGTGAAGGAGGCATCTACTACTTCCAACATTTTACATCAATTTTGTCAGCATTCGGGTCAGATTCCCAATTGGAATAAATCGGCTATTCTTGTTTAGTAAAAATGTGTGTTTGGAGGCCAAACAAGATCTCAAGCAAATTTTTCAGGTGCCGGATTTAGACGCTAACACCATTCATCTTGGTCATCCACTCATCCTACCTGCGAAGGATAGATCTACATCATACAACTTTGTTTATGATAAATTCAAATCCAAACTTTCAGCTTACAAGGAGAACAGACTCTCTCATGTTGCAAGACTCATTCTTATAAAATATGTTTTTCCCTCTATACCTATGTATTTATGTCTAATATTTTTTCTCTAAGAAGTTCTTAGGAAAGCTCACAGCGATTATAAGAAACTTCTGGTGGATAGGTGTAAGGATTAAGCTACTACACAAAGCTTGTGCCTTAGGGCATGGGCAGACATTTGCATTGAGTAGAAAATTGGTGGTTTAGGCATCAGGAACTTGCAGACAATTAATCAAGGACTTGTTCCTTCTGCGACAAGGAGGTTGGCAAAAGAACCAAATAGTCAGATGGCTTTGATCCTCAAGGCTAAGTATCACCATGACATGTCCATTTGGAGAGCCAAAGCAAACATCCAAAATCAGCTTTCTGGGCTGCAATTCTAAAGGTAAAACCTCTCTTAATTTTAGCCAGTACTTGTCAGATTATAGATGGTAATAGTTATGTGTGGAGTTCTCCTTGGTTTTCGAGATGGGAAGAAATTTATGATCATCTCATTATACAAGAGCACACTTTTGTCTATCCTGCTATTGTTAAAGATCTGTGGTTGACAAATCAAAAAGCTTGGAATGTTGATCTAATTAACACTTTGTTTACTCATGAGATAGTTAATAATATTCTTCAGACTCCTGTAGTTGCTACTGCTGGGCAAGATGCTTTGATTTGGAAACTAACACCTGTAGGAAACTTCCCCACCAAAAGTGCATATAAGCATTGCTTCAACAACCTTAACCTGCCAGCTAGACAATGACCGAAAGAGGCTCATCCACAAATCATTACTCTTCTAGACCAAGTTTGGCAAGACAAACTGATGGCACCAAGAGTATAGACATTTGCTTGGAGGCTTCTTAGGAAAGCGCTTCCTATAGGTAAGAGAGCAAGTAAATTCTCTAAATACATAAATGAAAACTTCTCCATGTGTGACAATTCAGAGGATGAAATGCACATGCATGCTTTTCCTTTCCCCTTTCTCTAAAGCAGCCTGGTTTTGCTCAAGTAATCATTCTATTTCTGGCATGATCCAAACCTTGCTTAACTCAGGTCATCTACGGATTAATCTTTCTAACTTATATACTTTTCTATCGTGCCTTTGGAAATCTCGAAATGAGGCTCTCTTGTTGGGGAACGTAGCAGAAATTCAAAATTTTCTACGCATCACCAAGATCAATCTATGGAGTAATCTAGTAACGAGGGAAAGGGGAGTGCATCTACATACCCTTGTAGATCGCTAAGCGGAAGCGTTCAAGTGAACGGGGTTGATGGAGTCGTACTCGTCGAGATCCAAATCACCGATGATCCTAGCGCCGAACGGACGGCACCTCCGCGTTCAACACACATACGGTTGGGAGAGACATCTCCTCCTTCTTGATCTAGCAAGGGAAGGAGAGGTTGATAGAGATCCAACAGCACGACGGCGTGGTGGTGGAAGTAGCGGGATCCCGGCAGGGCTTCGCCAAGCGCAAGCGGGGAGGAAGAGGTGTCACGGGAGGGAGGGAGGCGCCAGGGACTTAGGTGCGGCTGCCCTCCCTCCCCTCCACTATATATAGGGGCCTTGGGGGGCGCCAGCCCCTTGTAGATCCCATCTAGGGAGGGGGCGGCTTCCCTAGGGGTGGCTTGGCCTCCAAGCCAAGTGGAGGCGCCCCCACCCCTTAGGGTTTCCAACCCTAGGTGCATGGGAGGCCCATGGGGGGGGGGGCGCACCAGCCCACCAGGGGTTGGTTCCCATGCCCCTTCAGCCCATGGGGCCCTCCGGGATAGGTGGCCCCACCCGGTGGACCCCCAGGACCCTTCCGCTGGTCCCGGTACAATACCGATGACCCCCGAAACTTTCCCGGTGGCTGAAACTGGACTTCCTATATATAAATCTTTACCTCCGGACCATTCCGGAACTCCTCGTGACATCCCGGATCTCATCCGGGACTCCGAACAACTTTCGGGTTACCGCATACTAATATCTCTACAACCCTAGCGTCACCGAACTTTAAGTGTGTAGACCCTACGGGTTCGGGAACCATGCAGACATGACCGAGACAACTCTCCGGCCAATAACCAACAGTGGGATCTGGATACCCATGTTGGCTCCCACATGTTCCACGATGATCTCATCGGATGAACCACGATGTCGAGGATTCAATCAATCCCGTATTCAATTCCCTTTGTCTACCGGTATAGTACTTGCCCGAGATTCGATCGTCGGTATCCCGATACCTTGTTCAATCTCGTTACCGGCAACTCTCTTTACTCGTTCCGTAACACATCATCCCGTGATCAACTCCTCGATCACATTGTGCACATTATGATGATGTCCTACCGAGTGTGCCCAGAGATACCTCTCCGTCACACGGAGTGACAAATCCCAATCTTGATTCGTGCCAACCCAACAAACACTTTCGAAGATACCCGTAGTGCACCTTTATAGCCACCAGTTACGTTATGACGTTTGGTACACCCAAAGCATTCCTACGGTATCCGGAAGTTGCACAATCTCATGGTCTAAGGAAATGATACTTGACATTAGAAAAGCTTTAGCATACGAACTACACGATCTTTGTGCTAGACTTAGGATTGGGTCTTGTCCATCACATCATTCTCCTAATGATGTGATCCCGTTATCAACGACATCCAATGTCCATGGTCAGGAAACCGTAACCATCTATTGATCAACAACTAGTCAACTAGAGGCTTACTAGGGACATGGTGTTGTCTATGTACCCACACATGTATCTGAGTTTCCTATCAATACAATTATAGCATGGATAATAAACGATTATCATGAACAAGGAAATATAATAATAATAACTAATTTATTATTGCCTCTAGAGCATATTTCCAACAGTCTCCCACTTGCACTAGAGTCAATAATCTAGTTCACATCGCCATGTGATTAACACTCACAGGTCACATCGCCATGTGACCAACATCCAAAGAGTTTACTAGTGTCAATAAACTAGTTCACATCATCATGTGATTAAGACTCAATGAGTTCTGGGGTTTGATCATGTTTTGCTTGTGAGAGAGGTTTTAGTCAACGGCTCTG
>LR880972.1:908578824-908596502 GCA_904067115.1 Aegilops sharonensis | reverse complement strand
ATGAACTCCCACTCAGATAGACATCCCTCTAGTCATCTAAGTGATTAAATGATCCGAGTCAACTAGGCCGTGTCCGATCATCACGTGAGACAGACTAGTCATCATCGGTGAACATCTTCATGTTAATCGTATCTACCATATGACTCATGCTCGACCTTTTGGTCTCTTGTTTTCCGAGGCCATGTCTGTATATGCCAGGCTCGTCAAGTCAACCTAAGTGTTTCGCGTGTGTAAATCTAGCTTACACCCGTTGTATGTGAACGTTAGAATCTATCACACCCGATCATCACGTGGTGCTTTGAAACAACGAACTTTCGCAACGGTGCACAGTTAGGGGGGACACTTTCTTGAAATTTTAATGAGGGATCATCTTATTTACTACCGTCGTTCTAAGCAAATAAGATGCATAAACATGATAAACATCACATGCAATCAAAAAGTGACATGATATGGCCAATATCATTTTGCTCCTCTTGATCTCCATCTTCGGGGCTCCATGATCATCATTGTCACCGGCATGACACCATGATCTCCATCATCATGATCTCCATCATTGTGTCTCCATGAAGTTGTCTCGCCAACTATTACTTCTACTACTAAGGCTAACGGTTTAGCAATAAAGCAAAGTAATTACATGGCGTTGTGCATTGACACGCAGGTCATACAATAAATTAAGACAATTCCTATGGCTCCTGCCGGTTGTCATACTCATCGACATGCAAGTCGTGATTCCTATTACAAGAACATTATCAATCTCATACATCACATATCATTCATCACATTCTTTTGGCCATATCACATCACATAGCATACCCTGCAAAAACAAGTTAGACGTCCTCTAATTGTTGTTTGCATGTTTTACGTGGCTGCTATGGGTTTCTAGCAAGAACGTTTCTTACCTGCACAAAAACCACAACGTGATATGTCAATTGCTATTTACCCTTCATAAGGACCCTTTTCATCGAATCCGATCCGACTAAAGTGGGAGAGACTGGCACCCGCTAGCCACCTTATGCAACAAGTGCATGTCAATTGGTGGAACCTGTCTCACGTAAGTGTACGTGTAAGGTCGGTCCGGGCCGCTTCATCCCACAATACCGTCGAAACAAGATTGGACTAGTAACGGTAAGCATATTGAACAAAATCAACGCCCACAACAACTTGTGTTCTACTCGTGCATAGAAACTACGCATAGACCTAGCTCATGATGCCACTGTTGGGGAACGTAGCAGAAATTCAAAATTTTCTACGCATCACCAAGATCAATCTATGGAGTAATCTAGCAACGAGGGAAAGGGGAGTGCATCTACATACCCTTGTAGATCGCTAAGCGGAAGCGTTCAAGTGAACGGGGTTGATGGAGTCGTACTCGTCGAGATCCAAATCACCGATAATCCTAGCGCCGAACGGACGACACCTCCGCGTTCAACACACATACACTGGGAGAGACGTCTCCTCCTTCTTGATCCAGCAAGGGAAGGAGAGGTTGATGGAGATCCAGCAGCACGACGGCGTGGTGGTGGAAGTAGCGGGATACCGGCAGGGCTTCGCCAAGCGCAAGCGGGGAGGAAGAGGTGTCATGGGAGTGAGGGAGGCGCCAGGGACTCAGGTGCGGCTGCCCTCCCTCCCCTCCACTATATATAGGGGCCTAGGGGGGCGCCAGCCCCTTGTAGATCCCATATAGGGAGGGGGCGGCTGCCCTAGGGGTGGCTTGGCCCCCAAGCCAAGTGGAGGCGCCCCCACCCCTTAGGGTTTCCAACCCTAGGCGCATGGGAGGCCCAAGGGGGGGCGCACCAGCCCACCAGGGGCTGGTTCCCACGCCCCTTCAGCCCATGGGGCTCTCTGGGATAGGTGGCCCCACCCAGTGGACCCCCGGGACCCTTCCGGTGGTCCCGGTACAATACGGATGACCCCCGAAACTTTCCCGATGGCCGAAACTGGACTTCCTATATATAAATCTTTACCTCCGGACCATTCTGGAACTCCTCGTGACATCCGGGATCTCATCCGGGACTCCGAACAACTTTCGGGTTACCGCATACTAATATCTCTACAACCCTAGCGTCACCGAACCTTAAGTGTGTAGACCCTACGGGTTCGGGAACCATGCAGACATGACCGAGACAACTCTCCGGCCAATAACCAACAACGGGATCTGGATACCCATGTTGGCTCCCACATGTTCCACGATGATCTCATCGGATGAACCACGATGTCGAGGATTCAATCAATCATGTATTCAATTCCCTTTGTCTACCGGTATAGTACTTGCCCGAGATTCGATCGTCGGTATCCCGATACCTTGTTCAATCTCGTTACCGGCAAGTCTCTTTACTCGTTCCGTAGCACATCATCCCGTGATCAACTCCTTGGTCACATTGTGCACATTATGATGATGTCCTACCGAGTGGGCCCAAAGATACCTCTCCATCACATGGAGTTACAAATCCCAATCTTGATTCGTGCCAACCCAACAGACACTTTCGGAGATACCCGTAGTGCACCTTTATAGCCACCCAGTTACGTTGTGACGTTTAGTACACCCAAAGCATTCCTACGATATCCGGGAGTTGCACAATCTCATGGTCCAGGGAAATGATACTTGACATTAGAAAAGCTTTAGCATACGAACTACACGATCTTTGTGCTAGGCTTAGGATTGGGTCTTGTCCATCACATCATTCTCCTAATGATGTGATCCCGTTATCAACGACATCCAATGTCCATGGTCGGAAAACCGTAACCATCTATTGATCAACGAGCTAGTCAACTAGAGGCTTACTAGGGACATGGTGTTGTCTATGTACCCACACATGCATCGGAGTTTCCTATCAATACAATTATAGCATGGATAACAAATGATTATCATGAAAAAGGAAATATAATAATAATAACTAATTTATTATTGCCTCTAGATCATATTTCCAACATCTCTTTGCTAGGAAATTTTGTAGGCCCTCTTAGGTATATGCAGCGACGAACGCAATTATACAAGCAACTAAATTGGTAGAGACCCTTGCTCAAGATGATGGTGAGCATTGCTTACAGGGCCAACTAATGCGGTCAGAGATACAAAATCTGGATTCTTTTACAGGCAACACAATCTTTTGTGATGCTGCATGGGAATTAACCAAACCACACTTCTAAGCAGGCAAGAATTGGAGTCTTCATCCAGGTCCAAAATAATGATCACATCCAGCAACTTCACATTGCGGCAATGTCCCCTCTGGCTTCTTGTCCTCTTCAAGCTGAGACTTATGGTCTCATGCTTGCAACCAGGATAGCAGACATACTCAATATTCAAGATCCACATTTCTACACGGATTGCTCAGTACAAGCTTTGGCCGCAAAAGCAGCGGACGTTCTCTCTGCTCCGGGGCATTGGGAGAACATGCCACTTCTTGCTCAGATACAAAATAGCCCTTCTTTCCAACAATGAAAATTTGCTCATATTAGCAGGGGAAAAACATCAAGGCTCATCATCTTGCATGCCTAGCTTTGAAAGTACAGAACAGATATGTACTGTTTCGTTGCTTATGTATTGATGCAATGCTTTGTTTCAATCAGGGAAACTCTCTCTGTATCCAGAATGCTTCCTTTCGCACTTGTGTCTGTAAAATGCTCTTAAGAAATAAAATCTTTATTAAAAAACATGTGTAAAAAGATTTTTAAAAATACACTTTCTTACTGTAAGTGCATCTAGTGCCCCTTCGTGATTTTGGTGTATTGAAGACTTATAGGTTAAGGGAATGATGCGTTTGTGAGTGTACACAGGCCTATAAGTCTATGAGGAGTTTGATATTTACAGAGAAAGTCGACCCCTCAAAATGAATGTCTTCAACTGAAGACTTTGTATTTCTGAAGACTTTCTGAAGACTTTGAAAGTGAAGAAATTGGTGTGACCGTGAAGACTCTATATTCATGCGAGGAATATGAAGCGTGAAGACTTTGTTTTCATAGTTTCGTTTTTCTCTTTATTGAGTCATAGGAAACACCGTACTGTTAAAGGGGGTCGAGGAAAGTTTCCAAGTGATGCTCATCTCAAAATCCTACACCTACCAATCCCTTCGAGTGAAGCCATTGGAAATCTCGTACAGTTCAGTCAATTTCTTCAGTGACAGAGACGTAGTTCTTCTGGTCTCTGAGGAATTTCTTCTGATTGAGGAGTTAGGAGTTCGCCAGTGCAGATTGCCTACAAGTGAGGATCCTGATAGCCCTGAGGAATTTGATAGTCAAATTTCCGACCATTGCTGTGCTATGCGCCAGCTGTCCCAAAATATCTACCCACCTAATGGTTATATCATTGAAGGGCATTTATGTCTTATCATGTCAGGCTGCTCCCTAGGCTATAAATAGCGCCCCCTACAACTACTAGCTGGTTGGCTGCTCCTAGAGAAACTGACACTTGTCATTGGGAGCATCCCATCCTCCGAGGACTTTGAGCGAAAAACATCAAGTGAGGAAAACCCAAACCCAAACACCTACAAACCCAAGTGATTGAGCATCACTGAAGAAATTGTTCCTGTGTGGATCCGACGCTTGTTAGCTTTGAAGACTGTTCATCTTCCAGACGGTTAGGCGTCATGGTCTAGAGCATCCAAGAGGAAATTGTGGATCGCCGAGTGACCGAGTTTGTGAAGGTTTGGCAGTCACCTGAAGACTTACCACGAGTGATTGGGCGAGGTCTGTGTGACCTTAGCTCAAGGAGAATACGGTGAGGACTGTGTGTCCGGGACTATGTGTCCTTAGGTTTAAATACCTGGCCGCTCCAAACAGACGTACAACTATCACAACAGTTGGAACTGGTCTACCAAATCATTGTCTTCACCGAGCTATCTGGTTCTATTTCCTCAACCCTTCCATTTCCTCATTACTATGTTGTGTGCTTGTTCATATCTGTTTGAAGACTTTGACTGAAGACTTTCTCAATTTCCTCAGTTCAATTTCTTCAGTCTGTTTGTCTTCATCATGTTTTATCCTGTGCTTACGCTTTCTGTACTCTATGTCTGTTTTCATTTCATCATGATATCCATGTTTATGTTATGTCATGTATGCATCTGAGTACTTATTCCGCTGCAAGTATTTCTTCGCTTAGGAATTTCTTCACCCTGAAATTCCTCAGCGAAGAATTCATAAAAATCGCCTATTCACCCCCCTCTAGTCGAGTTAACACACTTTCAATAGGTATCAGAGCAAGGTACTCCTTTGTTCTGTGTGATTTTAGTTTAACCGCCTGGAGTTTTAGTTATGTCGACCGCATGTATGATCAAGGTCTCTGCTTGGTGTCCTACCTTCGATGGGACGGACTACCCCTACTGGAAGAATAAGATGTGCATGCATCTTGAGGCAATTGATAATGATCTCTGGTATGTTGTGGAGAATGGTGTCCCCTCTGTGACCCCTACCATCAACGTTACTGACGTGAAGAGATTCAAGCAACTCAACTCTCAAGTGAAGAACATCATATGTGGCCATCTGAGCAAAGGGCAATATGGTAGAGTGAGTGCTTTGGAGACAACTAAGCTTATCTGGGATAGGCTGTCAAAGGTCAATGAAGGAGTCTCAACACAGCGTGACTCCCGAGTTGACGTTCTTCGCAATCTCTTCAACCGCTTCAAAAGACTCGACAATGAAAATGTTCAACAAACCTTCGATCGCCTCACTGACATCTCAAATGAGTTTCAAGCACTTGGTGCCACTGACATCACCGACCATGAGGTGGTGAAGAAATTGCTGAAATCACTTGATTCCTCATTTGATACTCTGGCATTGATCAAGAACGTGGAGACTATAAGTCACTTGATCCCGCTGATATCCTCGAGAGGCTAAACACACTACAAAAAAATACACTTCCATGATGATACGTGCTTGTCGCAGTAGGTCACGTTTTCTGTCATGCATGTACATCCATGACAAATTTATGACAGAATCAGGGTAGTCATACCTATGCTATCACAGAAGTGTTCCATGACATTACCAAAATTATCATCACGGAAGTGTCCACTTCCATGACGATAAATCGCGCGTCATGGAAGTGCTTTCGTCAAGGGTGACCGACACGTGGAATCCACCGTAACGAAATGTCGTTAAGCTGTCGGGTCCGGTTTTGGATCCGATAACCCGCTAACAGCCCGGACCAATGAGGATTTTCCACATGTAAAATTCTCATTGGCTGGAGGAAACACGTGTTGGCTCACCTGGGACAGATGTCATCCATTCATTGGACAGGAGGTGCCTATGATACGTCGACATGTGTCACAGCCCAACAGAGGCCCATTCTGGTGAAAAGGCCGGCCCGTTTGACTTGGTCAAAAGGTAACGGGTCGGCCCGCGGAAAGCTTGTTAACGGCCTATTCGTATATAGCCCATTTACTGCCCGCTAACTCACGGCCCGTTACGGCCTATCCGAATTAAGCCCAGTAGCTTCATCTGGGCCTTCCGATATGATTCCAGCCCGTTGTAACTTCCGGCCCATGATGTCTTTCAGCCCATACGAGACCATTTGTAACTCTTGGCCCATTAATGACCCGTAGTGAATATGGCCCGCAATGAACAGTTCTCGGGGGAAATCGACACCTGTGGAATCACTGGGATCCCTTCTACGGTTGGCGGACGCGGGGTTGTGCAAAGAGCGGGTCTGACAGGAAGCACACGAATTGTTTACCCAGGTTCGGGCCGCGGAGATGCGTAATACCCTAGTCCTGCTTTGGTGGATGTATTTGAGTGCTCTTGTGTTTTTGAGCTAGCTAAGGGGTGCAACTTGCCCAAAAGATCCGAATCCTTCTCCTGGTCGCCTCGGTCCTCCTTTTATAGGCAAAAAGGGGTTGCCACAGTGGCACACATGAGGTGGAAAGGTGTACAGTGGATGAGCCTATTTTCAGGCACCGTCGGACAAACGCATTTAATACGCTGTCGATGTGTCCCTCTCGCTTTATCGGGGACGGCAAGGCAACACGTCCCATTTGTCGCCGCCACGCCTGGCTGCGACGCGCGTCCGAGCTGACGAGGCGTTGTAGCGCCACGTTGGCTGGCTGCTGGGCTGGCGCGGTGGTGGAGCCTTCACGAAGACCTGCATGCCACCACACACGTGCTTGCTGAGTCAGTCGTGGAGGCCACTCGCCGCCACGCAAGTGCCTGCTCAGCTGGTTGAGCTGGCAGCTGCATGGGGATGGCGGTGGAGCCTTGGCAGACGTGAGCCTGGCCGCGGCCCCGTAAGTATCCTTGGCAAGGGCCTTGCCGGGGCCCCGACAAGGGTCTTGCCGCGACACCGTGGTCGTCCTCGGCAAGGGTCTCGCTGGGGATCTCGTGGATTTCCTTGGCCGGGATCCCGCCGAGGGTCGTCGTCTTCTGATCCTCATCTGAACTTGTGTGTTTATGATCTTGACGTGGATCTACATGCCACCAGAGAGGCGCCTCCCGAGCCTTGGTTCCAATGTAGTTGGTTGGTGGTGTGGGAACCCGCGGGCTCAAGGGTGGCCTTCTCTGCTGGCATCGGGCAAGTTTCCCCGGCAAGGCTCTTGCTGGGGCCGCGGAGGCTACCCCAGCAAGGGTCTTGCCGGGGGAGTCCACCTCGCCCTCTTGCTCTTTTGTGTTCTCTGGTCTTGGCGTTGCCTCTGGTCGCCTTGTGCCTTCGGCTTCCCTCCTCTTCCCTGCTTAGTGTGGCCGTGGGTGCAGCTCCGACTGTCTGTGCACAAGTAAAGGGGTAAAAAAAGGAGTTCCCCTACTTTTCTACACCGAAAGGAGCCCCCGGACCTGGGCCACACATAAGCGCGACACGTTGTTGGGCCTGGCCCAGAACGGTGCGCGGGCAGGCGGGGCGGATTTTTACCGCGGCAACTTCTTGTCCGTTGCGCTTCCCCACGACCTGCGTTGAACGCGCGATGTGGAGGGTCGTGCGTGACGTGGGGGTCATGCGTGGGGAGGTCCCGACACGCATGCGTCACATCGCAATTAATGGGAAAAGAGGCAGCTCGCGCCTTCCCCGTAAAAAGGAATAACCGCGGGCGCGCTGCTCATTTACCCTCCGTGCTTTCTCCAATCTCGGAACCGCCGTCCCCTTCTTCCTTCCTCTCAAGCTTTTGCTTTTTCTTGCCGCCGCTAAGCCTTCGTCCTCCTTCCCCCTTCGCCTCTCGCAGCCGTCATGGCACCCAAAACCAGTAAAGACAAGGGAGTGGCCAAGGACGCCGGGGCGGAGGAGCCGCCGGAGAGCGAGTTGGCGGTATGGCGGACGCAGTCCGCCTACTTTCCCACGACGGTCAATGCGGTCCATCTCCGGGACTACTTCAAGAACCTGTGG
Organism: Aegilops sharonensis; assembly: GCA_904067115.1. Lineage (NCBI taxonomy): Eukaryota > Viridiplantae > Streptophyta > Magnoliopsida > Poales > Poaceae > Aegilops > Aegilops sharonensis. The sequence continues at coordinate 908,588,206 of LR880972.1, read as the reverse complement.
GGTGCAAGACAAGGGGAGACGACGGGGCACCCTGCCACGCGCGTTATCCCTGCTGCTTTCGCCAAGGCCGTCCTGAATCGGTACCCATTCTTCGTCAACTACTTTTCCTGCGGCCTCTTTCCCCCTTCTCTGATTTCTTGAACGATGTCATGCATACCTACGGCTTCCACCTTCTGGATTTCACTCCAAACGCCGTGGCGTGCATGGCTCCTTTTGCGCATCTCTGCGAGGGCTTCGCCGGGGTGCATCCCAACACGGCGCTCTTCCGCCACTACTTCTTACCTCGCATCCAAAAGGGGGGCGCCATTTCCGGTTGTGTCGCCTGGATCCCAAGGTCCAAGGGGACATACTCGGAGGGCGCTCAGAAGGAGAGGTGGGAGGAATGGCGAGGCCAGTGGTGCTGGATTGAGGAAGAGGACCCGCAGGAATTCTGCCAGGTTCACCAGGCGCCGCCGGTTCGCAGAAACGACTGGATTAATGTTGACACCGACGACACGAAGATCACGATCGCCACCACCAGGATTCTTTGCCTCACCGAGGCCCGGCTCACCCTTGAGATGATCGGGGCGGATTTCATCCACCGCCAAATCGCTCCGCTGCACAACAAGGGGAGGTCGGCCTGGCTCTTCACGAACGCGGCCGACATCATGAGGCTTCGCCCTGGCTTGGACCACAACCTCACGGTGATGGGGCACGCCCACTTCTACCAGCGGCTCTTCCAGCTCGACGTGAACCGCGATGGCAAGGTCGTACGGTCGGGCAAGGCCACCAAAACCGGCAAGGTTGCCAACGGGCCCTTGTTTGGGTTGCCGGCGGGGGTGGTCCCGCTGAGCAACAACTCGCGCCTGAACGACATTATCGCCATGATTCCGGAGTTCAATGCGCACGGCCTCGTCCCAAATTGGGCCGAGCCGCCGGCGGACCAAGTGCGGGAATTTTTTGATACCTTGGAGGAGAAGTACGTCCATGACGAGCCGCTGCTCGTCCAGGACACCACCCAGGCGGAGCTGGACTACATCGCCGCCAGGGCGGTGGAGGCGGAGCTCTCCAAGGAGGCCGGCAGCACCGGCGGCATGGAGGATAAGGCCGCAGCGGCCACAGAGGAAAAGGAGCTCGCCCAGTGGGCGGAGTCCGCTGGGGAGGCCAGCAGCACCGGCACCGGGGCCCCTCTCATCGAGGATGTGGTCGACGAGTCGTCGGAGGAGGAGGTCGAGGTTGTCAATCCTCCAGCCACGGGGAGAGGGCGAGTCCTGCGGCGGCCCGGTCCGGCCTGGCAGGGCTGCGCAACCGCAGCAGACCCAGGAGGGGTCTGTGCGCCAGACAAGGATCGCGGAAGGGAGGAAGTTGGTGAAGGCTGCGGTGGCGAAGAAGAAAGCAACTGCTTCTTCTTCGTCCAAGCGCATTCAGACTCCACGTTCTTCCCCTCCTCCGGCAGACGTCGACGCGGAGGTCGTCTTCTACTTCGGGTCCCTCAACCCAAGGAGGAAGAGGAAGGCAGCAGAGGAGGAGGTGGAGGATGAGTAAGCGTCTTGTTCCTTTTTGTCATCTCCGTCTCCTAAGATTGTGTCACTTATCTTAACTTGTTTTCATCTTTGCAGGGATGCGGAGACGCTGGCTTAGAGGGTGAAGAGGGCCAGGTCCTTGGCGGGCGGCCAACCCCCGACAGGCGCTTCCGGTACACCGCTGGTGGTGTTGAGCAGCCCGGACAGCAGCCCCCGGCACATCCCCCAGCGTAAGCTCTTCACGCCCCTTGTCAACGTGTGTTGGGGGTACGATCCCTCGGCGCTGACCTTGCCGTGATTGCAGGAGGAGGACGACAGCAGGAGGAGCCATTGAGGGCTACACCCAACATGCCGCCCCCATCGACCACGCCGCCCCGAGGGGCGCCCCCGGCAAGGTCGCCGAGCACCGAGCCCATGCACACGGATGAGGAGGCAAACTTGGGTGCTGGTGGCTCCGCCTCGGCGCCAGATGTTGGCGGGAAGGGGGTCTCTTCTTCCCAGCCTGGCACGGGTAAGTCACTTGCCTTCCGTCCCTGTTCTTTTTTCTTTTTGAATCTTGGTCTTGGCTCTGCCTCATCCCCTTCTCGATATCCAGATCCTCCCTCGGCGGACCGGGAGGATGTAGACACCGTCATTGAGGATGTCGCCAAGGCCGACACGGCGGAGGCCGAGAAGATCGCCGCCGAGGAGGCTGCGAAGGGCGCTGTTGAGGACGCCGCCAAGGGGTCTGCCAGGGAGCCCGACAAGGCTGCTGCCGAGGAAGCCGGCAAGGGGCCTGCCGGGGAGGCCGGCAAGGCCTTTGCCGAGGGGGAGGTGGTTGACGACCAACCTTCCTCCTCCGCGGCCTTTGGCTCGGGAAGGTACCTGACGGTGAGCGACGACCTGTTCGTCCACCTCCCAGGGACGGTGAGCACCGGGGCGCCCGTCGAGGGGGAGGTGTTTAATGACGAAGTGCTCGCCACCACCGAGCTTGAGGTTGTTGACGAGCCGAGCGCCGGTGGCGGCGGTTCCCAGGAAGAGCGGCTCCTCCAGGCCATGAGCGCCAACTTCCAGAAGCTCCCGGCGCTTCATCATGCCTGCCTGGACAAGGCCAAGTCCAGGATGGCAGCGGTGGACAAGGCAGAGGTGGACCTTGAGAAGCGTGTTGCCGAGGCGCAGGCTTGGTTCCGCCAGGCCCACAAAGACCTGAAGGCCGCTCAGGACGCGTTGGCCGAGCGCCAGCTGGAGCTTGTCATGAAGCAGGCCGACATCGAGAAGGCCTAAGAACTGGCGCAGCAGCAGGCCGCCCAGGCCGAGGCCGCTCGGCACCAGCAGCAGGCCACGCTAAACTCCCAGGAGGAGGACCTTGCTGTGCGCGAGGAGAAGCTCGCTGCGACACTCTGCGGCAAAGACGAGGAGGTCGAGAAGCTTATCCTGTAGCGGACCCAGGAGCTGGAGCAGAAGCACGAGGAGGCGCTCAATGCCCAGACTCAGGTCCACGTCGGCAAGGTGACGGAGTTGGAGGTGGAGCGGGACGAGTTGAAGAAGCAGGCCCTAGAGCTGACGGGGGAGAGGGACGCGGCCAACGGCGCCTTGGATGACGCGCAGGCCGCAGTCCTTAGCAAGGCCGGGCTACTCTCCACGGCCAATGAGTCCATCTAGGACCTGAAGCTGAAGCTGGAGAGCCTTGAGGGGATGTTCTCAGAGGCCAAGGCCCAGGAGGAGACCCTGGCCAAGGATCTGGAGGCCGAGAAGTAGCTGCGGAAGAACGAAGCCGCCAACCACAAGGATTTTGTGGAGGGCAAGAACCGCTGGATCGGCCGCCTCGAAGACGTCGCCGGAAGGATCACCCAAAAGCTGGCTGCCATGGGGATGCCAAATGTGAGGTACACCCCGGAGCGCAACGTGAGTCCCAACGCCAAGCTGACCATATTCTTCGAGGGTGTCTTCGGGGCCCTGGAGCAGTTTCGCTCCAACAGGGCGGCCTCTCTGGCCGATGAGGCCCAAAAGCTTTGCCGGGGTGCCATGACCAAGGTCCTCACCAAGGTGGCGTGCTGGAACCCCGACCTTGACTTCGAAGCCGCACTGGAGAGCTTGCCGGAGGATGCGGACATCACGACGCTCGAGGAGCGTATCAAGCCCGTCATCAGCCGAGTCGACAGAATCCATAGGGTCGAGGGCCAGCGCCGGGATTAGGCACCCCGTTTCTCATCGCCGCTGCAGGTTTAGAACCAAGACAATTTTTATCTTTAGTTAGAACCGTAGCAACAATTGATGTAATATAACTCTGTAGTACTTTTGGAAATGATGCATGTTATTTCCCTGTTTGATCCCCCTTTGTATGTCCACCCTACGTGGATCGGGTAGGCTTGCCGACGCATAACCCAGGCCATGGCACCTTGAGGACGGATCCCCAATAGTCTGCCGGGTATGCTTGCTGCCACGTGAACCACCTTACCGCTCTCAACGCGGCCGCTCGAACTGTCGAGCTTGACTCGAGTCAGAATCAAGAGCATTGCCAATTGCCGAAGGCTACCCTACCGCTCTCGATGCGGCCGCTTGAGCTGTTGAGCAGACTCGAAATATGGCAAGGGCGTTGCCAGTAACAGAGGGGACCCTTTGCGTGCAGGTTTTCTATACATAGGGCAGGACCTTCGAGGACAATAACCTTATATATGAAAAGAAATTGCTTAAATTTTCCCACGACTTAGCTTTTCTGTCATTGTGCGGGCGTCCACTGCATCTGCAGATGGTGCCGTCAAGCTTGGTCGTCTTCTTCCTTGGAACGACGGCCACAATGAAGCTGCTGCTGAGATCAAACCAGATTTCCACAACTATGCCCCCTACCTGGCGCGCCAAAGATGTTGGGGGAAATCGACACCTATGGAATCACTGGGATCCCTTCTACGGTTGGCGGGTGCGAGGTTGTGCAAAGAGCGGGTCTGACAGGAAGCACACGGATTGTTTACCCAGGTTCGGGCCGCGGAGATGCGTAATACCCTAGTCCTGCTTTGGTGGATGTATTTGAGTTCTCTTGTGTTCTTGAGCTAGCTACGGGGTGCAACTTGCCTAAAAGATCCGAATCCTTCTCCTAGTCGCCTCGGGCCTCCTTTTATAGGCAAAAGGGGTTGCCACAGTGGCACACAGGAGGTGGAAAGGTGTACAGTGGATGAGCCTATACTCTGGCACCGTCGGACAAACGCATTTAATGTGCTGCCGACGTGTCCCTCTTGCTTTATCGGGGACAGCAAGGAAGCACGTCCCAGCTGTCGCCGCCTCGCCTGGCTGCGATGCGCGTTCGAGCTGACGAGGCGTTGTAGCGCCACGTTGGCTGGCTGCTGGGCTGGCGCGGTGGTGGAGCCTTCACGAAGACCTGCATGCCACCACGCAGGTGCTTGCTGAGTCGGTCGTGGAGGCCGCTCGTCGCCATGCAGGTGCCTGCTCAGCTGGTTGAGCTGGCAGCTGCATGGGGACGGCGGTGGAGCATTGGCACACGTGGGCCTGGCTGCGGCCCCGTAGTATCTTTGGCAAGGGCCTTGCCGCGGCACCTGGTCGTCCTCGGCAAGGGTCTCGCCGGGGATCTCGTGGATTTCCTCGGCTAGGATCCCGCCGAGGGTCGTCGTCTTCTGATCCTCATCTGATCTTGTGTGTTTATGATCTTGATGAAGATCTGCATGCCACCACAGAGGCGCCTCCCGAGCCTTGGTTCCAATGTAGTTGGTTGGTGGTGTTGGAACCTGCGGGCTCAAGGGTGGCCTGCTCTTCTGGCATCGGGCAAGTTGCCCCAGCAAGGCTCTTGCCGTGGCCGCGGAGGCAGCCCCGGAAAGGGTCTTGCCGGGGGAGTCCACCTCGCCCTCTTGCTCATTTGTGTTCTCTGGTTTTGGCGTTGCCTCCGGTCGCCTTGTGCCTTCGGCTTCCTAATGTCTACTACGCAACCTTCTTCTTGTAGACGTTGTTGGGCCTCCAAGTGCAGAGGTTTGTAGGACAGTAGCAAATTTCCCTCAAGTGGATGACCTATCAATCTGTGGGAGGCGTAGGATGAAGATGGCCTCTCTCAAGCAACCATGCAACCAAATAACAAAGAGTCTCTTGTGTCCCCAACACACCCAATACAATGGTAAATTGTATAGGTGCACTAGTTCGGCGAAGAGATGGTGATACAAGTGCAATATGGATGGTAGATATAGGTTTTTGTAATCTGAAAATATAAAAACAGCAAGGTAGCAAGCGATAAAAGTGAGCGTAAATGGTATTGCAATGTGTTGAAACAAGGCCCGGGGTTCATACTTTCACTAGTGCAAGTTCTCTCAACAATAATAACAAAATTGGATCATATAACTATCCCTCAACATGCAACAAAGAGTCACTCCAAAGTGACTAATAGCAGAGAACAAACGAAGAGATTATGGTAGGGTACGAAACCACCTCAAAGTTATCCTTTCTGATCGATCTATTCAAGAGTCTGTAGTAAAATAACACGAAGCTATTCTTTCCGTTCGATCTATCCTAGAGTTTGGACTAGAATAACACCTTAAGACACAAATCAACCAAAACCCTAATGTCACCTAGATACTCCAATGTCACCTCAAGTATCCGTGGGTATGGTTATACGATATGCATCACACAATCTCAGATTCATCTATTCAACCAACATAAAGTACTTCAAAGAGTGCCCCAAAGTTTCTACCAGAGATTCAAGACGAAAACGTGTGCCAACCCCTATGCATAAGTTCACGGAACTCGCAAGTTGATCACGAAAACATACATCAAGTGGATCACGTGATATCCCATTGTCACCATAGATAAGCACATGCAATACATACATCAAGTGTTCTCAAATCCTTAAAGACTCAATACGATAAGATAACCTCAAAGGGAAAACTCAATCCACTACAAGAGAGTAGAGGGGGAGAAACATCATAAGATCCAACTATAATACACTACTAGGGAAAAGCCTAGCAGCAGCGCGGGTTTTAGGCCTATCAGTAGCGCGGCACAGTGCGCTACTGATAAGGCGCTACAGCTAACGTATAGCAGTAGCGTGCCCCAGCCCACACTACTGCTAAATCGGTTTAGTAGTAGCGACTTCCCAGAGGAGCGCTACTGGTAATTAGTAGTAGCGCTTCTCCCCGCCTGCGCTGCTACTATTATTTCGTATTTTATTTCTTTTTTATTTCATGTTGTATTCATACACCTTTACACAAGTTTTCATACAACATGAATTTATAGATTGTTTTTACATCATAATGAGTTATTACATCACGGGGTGAAAGAACCGTGGACTAGTTTCAAGTGGATGTCCATCCACTTGAAACTAATCCGCGGTTCTTTCACCCAATGATATAATAAATATCATCATCATCATCATATCATTAACAACTTATCATCATTGTCATATAACACCTCCTCAAGATCATCGTTTTCATCAATGAGACATCACATAGAAAATTGGTCACTAGTCGTAATCACAACTCTAACACATTGTACCACATAATAAACATATTGTACCTCATAGGACCTACTACATTCTCTTAGGACCTACTACATTCTCTAAGGTAAAATAGCAAAAAACAAGATAGCCCCTGACTCTCCATTATGGAGAATGGAGATTATCTTGTCTCCAATTCTTGCCTTTCGCTTAATGTTACTTCCAAGAACCTCCTTGCGAATCTCCAAACATTTTTCCCATTCTTTGATTAGCATGTGTTCACCAGTTTTAGAAATCCGATATGCACAGGTGAGCTCCTTAGATTGACCTGGCTGTATGTTCATAACTGCAAGGCGACCATTCTGATACATCAGATGAGGCACACAATCCGTCGGGATTTTCTGTTGAAAAACATAGTAATAACTTCATAGTTAGCAATGATGTACTAGTTTTAGAAGTATGCAAAAGATGCACGGATGTCGTAATAGTAAAAAATCTTACCAGGGTATCTCCATAGAAGTTACCGTGGTTCAACACGTGCACTAGTGGCACGTATTCACCATAATTTGGAGGAGTTCGATAATAGGTATTGTAATTCTCAAGATAAGTACAGTAAGCGATTAGATGACTTTTCTCCTTATAAGTTAATTCGGAGCCATCAGTGTAGTGAGTTTTGTCTACCATCTTCCGCACATTGTTTGAAGATTCAAAATAAGCTGTCAATGGAAATAAGCTGTCAACTATTTTGAAATAAACAATATAAATTAGTTAATAACTATGTTTGAGGAACTCACATTGGGGTAGAACCGGAAGTGTATCAACAAGGACCCAAATGTCCATATTGTCTTGCTCGATGTCAGGATCACCAAGATCCATGGTGACAATCATACCCTCATAAAAACCATACATTTTGCAAAGTGCTTCCCAATTTTGGCAACCAAAATGGGTTACGCTCTAAGAATTGTACAGATTTACTTCAAAATCCATATCATGATGGGTCCTTAGGTGTATTTTCTTTGTTTGAAATTTCCATGGTCTTCAAAACCCATCCTCTCCAAGACATAGTGTATTACATGGCATGGGATAAGCTAGTCGAATTGTAAAAGATGAAAATTAGATGTTAAAATAGTTGAAGTCATGCTTAATTATGAAAAAAACACTTGTCGTTATTGCATACCGTTTCAACATCGAAGGTCTCGTCGAGCTTAATGCTGAAGCGCCGATCTTCGTCCAGCTCAACGAACCTGTCGCACATACCTCGATCGTCGTGGCACCAGCTGCACTCCCCCGGGAGACTGTCGTCGTCCGAGTACGACATTTCCTACGTTCATAATTCAAAGAATAAACTTGTACAATTAAATATATGTACTACAAAACCTAAATTAGATCATTATTTTTTGAGAAAATCCAGGCCACTCGATATTTCCTACATATTCTAGCACAAGTCATGCCAGAATTCACGGAAAAATCCGACATGACCTTTGCTAAAAAAGGACATATCGAGCGCCTAAAATTTGCCGGAACGGAAATTAATCAACACCCCGGCAAAACATAGGCACTCGTAACCTGAACATGACCGACCACTTGGGCAACCACATATCCTATTTGAGCAACACAAGATATACATGGAGATTTGGCTGGTCTCACCTCGAGGTCGGAGGGGGTCGGAGGGGGTCGGTGACTGGGACGACAACGGGGATGATGGAGGGGCTCCTTGATTTCTGCAAAAGCAAAAACCCTATAAGTTATCACTAATACATCCCGAATAATTGTTTAACTAAAAAGATAACAACAAATATGACATGTTCAACTAGTTCTATTAATTCAACTAGTTCTTACTAAATATAAACTTACTATAAATAGAAAAAACTAATTCTTTCTAAAAATAAAGTAGTTCAACTAGTTATATTAATTATCTTACTAAAAATACATTAGTTCTATTAATTCAACTAGTTCATTAATTTACTTACTAAACTAGTTCAACTAAAACTAAACTAGTTCAACTAGTTTATTAATTTACTTACTAATTATTTTAAACACTTACTAAAAACAGTAAAAATAAACTACATTATACAATAGTTAACTAGTACCATCACTACTACGAATTAACATCTACTACTGCTAAAAATCATTATCTATGAACCCTAAATTAACATCTACTACTACTAAAAAACATCTAGTACTAACTAAGCAGAGAGAACGGGGGTGGGGGAGGGGTGGGGGGCTTACAGAGAGGGGAGAGACGATGGCGGGGAGGTGCTCGGCGACGGAGAGGTAGGGGCGGCGAGGGCGGGCTCGGGATCGGGAGGTGGCGGCGGGGTTAATTTGGGGAGGCAGCGGCGACGTTGAGGTCGAGAGCGGCGGTGAGGTCGAGAGCGGCGGTGAGGTCGAGAGCGGAGGGGGTGGGGGAGGCGGCGGCGACGGTGAGCGGCGGCGGGCGGCGGCGGTGAGGTTGAGGGCGGCCTCGGGCGGC
>LR880972.1:908539341-908552346 GCA_904067115.1 Aegilops sharonensis | reverse complement strand
CCCCCCCCCCTCGTGTTGAAGCTATCGGGAGGGGTATATGGACGACGATAGACCCGATAAAACATAAGAAAATGAAGAAGAAATAAAAAGAGGAGAAGAAGAAAGGAATAGAGGAGAAGATCGAAGAAAAAAAAGAAGAAAAAGAAAAGAGGAGAACAAGAAAGGAACTGAGGAGAAGAAGAAAAAAAAGAAAAATTTTCTATTTTTTCTTCTTCTCCTCTATTGATTTCTTCTTCTCCTCTTCCTTTTCTTTCTTTTTTCCTCTTCTTATTTATTTCTCCTCTTCTTCCTCTCCTCTTCTTCTTTCTTTCCTCTTCTTATTTTCTTCTTTCCTATCCTTCTTTTTCTTCTCCTTCCCTTCCTAGCTAGATATATAAAACTTTTCTAAAATTGTAACTTTTGCATATATAAAACTTTTCCATGGATCATCATTTCTCATATATATCGAATATATATCCATTGTCATATATAAAAACTTTCTGTATATGAACAAAAAAACTCTCTATGAACAAAAAAAGATTTTTTACATATATATTTAATNTATAAAAACTTTCTGTATATGAACAAAAAAACTCTCTATGAACAAAAAAAGATTTTTTACATATATATTTAATTAGCATATTCTAGCCACATACACATATACATCACATACACATATACATTATAGCCACATACACATATACATCACATATGAACAAAAAAATTAAACTAATAAAAAAAACATATAGCCACATATGAACAAAAACATATAGACACATACATACACATATACATTATATATAAATATGAACAAAAAAAATTAAACTAATAAAAAAACAGAGCCGGGGCGGTGGCTCACAGCGGGGGCAGGCGAGGGTGCCGGCGCACGGGGGCGGGATGGGGCAGGGGCAGGGCGACGGCGACGAGGAGCGGGCGGCGACATCGACCACGTGGCAGGGGCTCAGGGCGCAGGGGCGGCGCGCGCGAGCAGGGGAGGTCGAGGCGACAGCGGGGGCGGCGAGGGCGCCGGTGCGCGGGGGCGGGATGGGGCAGGGGCAGGGCGACGACGACGAGGAGCGGGCGACGACGGCGAGCACGGGGCAGGGGCGCGGGGCGATGGCGAGCACGGGCAGCCTGGCGGCGTCGAGGAGGTCGTCGGCGTCGTCGGAGGCAACTGGTGAGGAAAATCTGAAAATTTCCCAAGTGTTGCTTATATAGCAAAGGATTTGGTCCCGGTTCGTGGCACAAACCGGGACCAATGCACCCCTTTAGTCCCGGTTGGTGGCACCAACCGGGACCAAAGGCCTTGTGCTGGAACTTGCGCGGTGCGGTGGGATGTTTAGTCCCACCTCGCTAGCCGAGAGGGCTCGACAGTGGTTTATAAGCGCTGCTGCGCTAACCACTTCGAGCTCCTCTCAAATGCAGGCTTACGGGCCTAAAGTCACTTATCTGCCTGTTGGCCTACTGGGCCTCCTGCGGGCCTCAATCCTGGCCCATGGTAGGGTTTCTAGTCATATTCAGGCCGTGGGGGCCCAGTAGGAGGCACTTTTTTGTTTTTTTGTTTTCTTTACTTATTGTTGCTATTTTTTCCTAGTTTTTTTGTTTTGTTTTCTGCATTATTTATTTTATTTTTTTTCTTTATTTTTTAATTGTTTTTGCTTTTAGTTTTAGAAAAATTATAAACTTTCTCTTAATGCCATTAGTTTTCAAATTTGAAAACACTTTTTTTGTTTTTTTGTTTTCTTTCTTGCTTCATTTATTTTATTTTGTTTCTACTTACAACAAAATACTTATTGTTGCTATTTTTTTCCAGTTTTTTTGTTTTGTTTTCTGCATTATTTATTTTCTTTTGTTTTTTGATTTATTTTTTAATTCTTTTTTGCTTTTAGTTTTAGAAAAATTATAAACTTTCTCTGAATGCCATTAGTTTTCAAATTTGAATTCACTTTTTTTGTTTTTTTGTTTTCTTTCTTGCTTCATTTTTTTTATTTTGTTTCTTCTTATAACAAAATACTTACTGTTGCGATTTTTTTCCAGTTTTTTTTTTTTGTTTTCTGCATTATTTATTTTCTTTTGTTTTTTGCTTTATTTTTTAATTCTTTTTGCTTTTAGGTCAGCAAGATTATAAACTTTCTATTAGTGCCATTAGTTTTAGAAAAATTATAAACTTTCTCTGAATGCCATTAGTTTTCAAATTTGAATTCACTTTTTTTGTTTTTTTGTTTTCTTTCTTGCTTCATTTTTTTTATTTTGTTTCTTCTTATAACAAAATACTTACTGTTGCGATTTTTTTCCAGTTTTTTTTTTTTGTTTTCTGCATTATTTATTTTCTTTTGTTTTTTGCTTTATTTTTTAATTCTTTTTGCTTTTAGGTCAGCAAGATTATAAACTTTCTATTAGTGCCATTAGTTTTAGAAAAATTATAAACTTTCTCTGAATGCCATTAGTTTTCAAATTTGAATTCACTTTTTTTGTTTTTTTGTTTTCTTTCTTGCTTCATTTTTTTTATTTTGTTTCTTCTTATAACAAAATACTTACTGTTGCGATTTTTTTCCAGTTTTTTTTTTTTGTTTTCTGCATTATTTATTTTCTTTTGTTTTTTGCTTTATTTTTTAATTCTTTTTGCTTTTAGGTCAGCAAAATTATAAACTTTCTATTAGTGCCATTAGTTTTAGAAAAATTATAAACTTTCTGTTAGTGCCATTAGTTTTCAAATTTGAATAGTTAAAATTTGAATTCTATGAAATTTGTGTGAATCACAAGTTTGTGATTAACTTTACTAAAAAAATGAACATAGATGTGCCTATAGAGAAAATTCAACCTAAATTCATAATAAATTTCTATGAATTTCAGAGAAATTCACTATGAATTTAGGTCAAATTCCCTGTATAGGGGCATCTATTTTCACTTTGCGAGGAGCTCAACAAGGCAGAGAGGGACGGGCTTATAAACCGGTGTGAGTGCCCTTCGGTTGGCGAGGTGGGATTAGACTCTGAGCACAACAAGGAACAACCCTTTAGTCCCGGTTTGTGGCACAAACCGGGACTAATGGTCATGGGCCAGGGGCGAGGCGCATTGGTCCCGGTTCGTGCGTGGAACCGGGACAAAAAGGTCCAGACGAACCGGGACCAATGGCCCACGTGGCTGCCCTCTTGAGAGTGTTCTTGGTGAGAACATAGTTGACAAGGAGCGAACCGGGATTAATGGTATTACGAGGGCCGAACCATAAGACATTAAAGCATTTCAAATGAACTCTGAAAAAGTTGAAAGTTTCCATGGTATCATATTTCACCCACATAGCATGTACATGTACAAAACGGACAATGGTATCATACTCGTCTGTTACAAAGTTGGCATGGTATCATCATAATAGTTGCAGGAGAAAGTCTTCACTTTTTCTTCGCTTGTGTCATTTGCTTATTGCGCCGTAACCATGGATAATCTTCATCGTTTATCAGGATGCTTGGGTCAGCCTTGACTTTGAAGGGAGGAATTTCATGAAACTTTTCATAATCTTCAGACATGTCTGTCTTGCCCTCCACTCCCACGATGTCCCTTTTTCGTGAAAGAACTATGTGGCGCTTTGGCTCATCGTATGATGTATTCGCTTCCTTATCTTTTCTTTTTCTCGATCTGGTAGACATGTCCTTCACATAGATAACATGTGCCACATCATTGGCTAGGACGAACGGTTCGTCAGTGTACCCAAGATGTTTCAGATCCACTATTGTCATTCCATACTGTGGGTCTACCTGTACCCCGCCTCCTGACAGATTAACCCATTTGCACTTAAACAAAGGGACCTTAAAATCATGTCTGTAGTCAAGTTCCCATATGTCCACTATGTAACCATAATATGTGTCCTTTCCCCTCTCGGTTGTTGCATCAAAGAGGACACCGTTGTTTTGGTTGGTGCTCTTTTGATCTTGGTCAATCGTGTAAAATGAATTCCCATTTATCTTGTATCCTTTGTAAATCAATACAATCAAAGATGGTCCCCTGGACAACAAGTACAGCTCATCACAAACAGTTTTGTCACCTCTAAGACGTGTTTCCAACCAACTGCTGAAAGTCCTGATGTGTTCACATGTAATCCAGTCGTCGCACTGCTCCGGGTGTTTGGAGCGCAGACTGTTCGTGTGTTCATCGACATACGGGGTCACCAAGGTAGAGTTCTGTAGAACTATGTAGTGTGCTTGAGACCAAGAATATTTGTCCCTGCATATTATTGAGTCCCTTCCGAGCGTGCCTTTTCTAGTCAGTCTCCCCTCATACCGCGATTTAGGGAGACCTATCTTCTTAAGGCCAGGAATGAAGTCAACACAAAACCCGATGGCATCCTCTGTTTGATGGCCCATGGAGATGCTTCCTTCTGGCCTAGCGCGGTTACGGACATATTTCTTTAGGACTCCCATGAACCTCTCAAAGGGGAACATATTGTGTAGAAATACGGGCCCCAGAATGACAATCTCGTCGACTAGATGAACTAGGACGTGCGTCATGATATTGAAGAAGGATGGTGGGAACACCAGCTCGAAACTAACAAGATATTGCGCCACATCACTCCTTAGCCTTGGTACAATTTCTGGATCGATCACCTTCTGAGAGATTGAATTGAGGAATGCACACAGCTTCACAATGGCTAATCGGATGTTTTCCGGTAGAAACCCCCTCAATGCAAGTGGAAGCAGTTGCGTCATAATCACGTGGCAGTCATGAGACTTTAGGTTCTGGAACTTTTTCTCTGGCATATTTATTATTCTCTTTATATTCGACGAGAAGCCAGTCGGGACCTTCATACTGAGCAGGCATTCAAAGAAGATTTCTTTCTCTTCTTTCGTAAGAGTGTAGCTGGCAGGACCTTCATACTGCTTTGGAGGCATGCTGTCTTTTCGTGCAAACGTTGCAGGTCCTCCCGTGCCTCAGGTGTATCTTTTGTCTTTCAATACACGCCCAAGAAGCCTAGCAGGTTCACGCAAAGGTTCTTCATCACGTGCATCACGTTGATTGAAGAGCAGACCTCTAGGTCTTTCCAGTAGGGTAGCTCCCAAAATATAGATTTCTTCTTCCACATGGGTGCGTGTCCCTCAGCGTCATTTGGAACAGCTAGTGCGCCGGGAACCTTTCCAAAGATTACGTGTAAATCATTGACCATAGCAAGTACGTGATCACGGTACGCATGGCGGGCTTCTTCCGGTGATCTTCATCGCCTTTGAAATGTTTTCATTTCTTTCGACATTGATGGTTGGTCGGAAGAAATCGACGATGGCCCAGGTACACATTCTTCCTGCATTTGTCCAGGTATATACTTTCAGTGTCATCTAAACAGTGTGTGCATGCGTGGTATCCCTTGTTTGTCTGTCCTGAAAGGTTACTGAGAGCGGGCCAATCGTTGATGGTCACGAACAGCAACGCCTTTAGGTTAAATTCCTCCTGTCTGTGCTCATCCCGCGTACGTACACCGTTTCCATTCCACAGCTGTAAAAGTTCTTAAACTAATGGCCTTAGGTACACATCAATGTAGTTGCCGGGTTGCTTAGGGCCTTGGATGAGAACTGGCATCATAATGAACTTCCGCTTCATGCACATCCAAGGAGGAAGGTTATACATACATAGAGTCACGGGCCAGGTGATGTGATTGCTGCTCTGCTCCCCGAAAGGATTAATGCAATCTGCGCTTAAAGCAAACCATACGTTCCTTGGGTCCTTTGCAAACTCATCCTAGTACTTTCTCTCGATTTTTCTCCACTGTGACCCGTCAGCGGGTGCTCTCAACTTCCCGTCTTTCTTACGGTCCTCACTGTGCCATCACATCAACTTGGCATGCTCTCAGTTTCTGAACAAACGTTTCAACCGTGGTATTATAGGAGCATACCACATCACCTTCGCAGGAACCCTCTTCCTGGGGGGCTCGCCGTCAACATCACCAGGGTCATCTCGTCTGATCTTATACCGCAATGCACCGCATACCGGGCATGCGTTCAGATCCTTGTATGCACCGAGGTAGAGGATGCAGTCATTAGGGCATGCATGTATCTTCTGCACCTCCAATCCTAGAGGGCATACGACCTTCTTTGCTGCGTATGTACTGTCGGGAAATTCGTTATCCTTTGGAAGCTTCTTCTTTGATATTTTAAGTAGCTTCTCAAATCCTTTGTCAGGCACATCATTCTCTGCCTTCCACTGCAGCAATACCAGTATGGTACCGGGCTTTGTGTTGCCATCTTCGCAATTGGGGTACAAGACTTTTTTGTGATCCCCTAACATGCGATCGAACTTCAGCTTCTCCTTTTGACTTTCGCATTGCGTCCTTGCATCGACAATGACCCGGCGGAGATCATCATCATCGGGCACATCGTCTGGTTCCTCTTGATCTTCAGCAGCTTCACCCGTTGCAGCATCATTGGGCACATCCTCTGGTTCCTCTTGATCTTCACCAGCTCCCCTCGTTGCAGCATCACTGTATTCAGGGGGCACATAGTTGTCATCGTACTCTTCTTCTTCGTCGTCTTCCATCATAACCCCTATTTCTCCGTGCCTCGTCGAAATATTATAGTGTGGCATGAAACCCTTGTAAAGCAGGTGGGTGTGAAGGATTTTCCGGTTAGAGTAAGACATCGTATTCCCACATTTAATGCATGCACAACACATAAAACCATTCTGCTTGTTTGCCTCAGCCGCTTCGAGAAACTCATGCACGCCCTTAATGTACTCGGAGGTGTGTCTGTCACCGTACATCCATTGCCGGTTCATCTGCGTGCATTATATATAATTAAGTGTGTCAAAAACCATTACAGAACATCATGAATAGATAAATAAGTGACCAAATCAATAGAAGTTCATCATCACATTAAAACCAAAGTACATACACAGTTCTCATCTAACAACATATAGCTCTCCAGAGCATCTAATTAATTAAACCATACATTGAAACTATGTAAAACATTTCAATGCGAAAACAAATGCGATCATAATCGCAACCAAGGTAACAATTGATCCAACGGCATAATGATACCAAGCCTCGGTATGAATGGCATATTTTCTAATCTTTCTAATCTTCAAGCGCATTACATCCATCTTGATCTTGTGATCATCGACGACATCCGCAACATGCAACTCCAATATCATCTTCTCCTCCTCAATATTTTTTATTTTTTTCCTTCAAGAAATTGTTTTCTTCTTCAACTAAATTTAACCTCTCGACAATAGGGTCGGTTGGAATGTCCGGTTCACATACCTCCTAGATAAATAAAATCTATGTCACGTTGGTCGGCATAATTTTCATAAACAATAAATTAACCAATAGTTATAAAGATAATATATACCACATCCGAATCATAGACAGGACGAGGGCCGACGGGGGTGGATACCAAAACCATCGCACTATATAAGATTCAATAATAAAAGTAAGAAAATAATACAAGTATCTATCTAAACATACAAGTAAGAATATTTTTCCTTTCAGAAAGAAGATAAGAACAAGAGGCTCACCACGGTGGTGCCGGCGATGAGATCGGCGCGGGTGATCGAAGGCGGTGAAGACGGGGACGGGGCGTGACGGACCGCTAAACCTAGACAAATATTGAGGAAAATGGAGCTTAGAGGTCGAGCTTGGAGAGGAGAAAGCTTAAGTAGTGTGGCTTGGGCATTCCATCGAACACCTTGTGTGCATCGGAGGTGAGCTAGAGAACCACCAAGCCATCTCCCCCTCGGCGGCCAGAAAAAACAAAGCAGTGTGCTCTGCTCTTACGCGAGGGGTTATATATAGGCACCTCATTCGTCCCGATTGGTGGCATGAACCGGGACTAAAGGGCAGCCTTTGGTCCCGGTTCAAGCCACCAACCGGGACCAATGGTGGTGGGCCAGGAGCGAGGCCCATTGGTCCCGGTTCATCCCACCAACCGAGACCAAAAGGTCCAGACGAACCGGGACCAATGGCTCACGTGGCCCGGCCGGCCCCGGAGGCTCACGAACCGGGTCCAATGCCCCCATGGGTCCCGGTTCTGGACTGAACCGGGACTAATGGGCTGACCCGGCCTGGACCTTTGCCCCCTTTTCTACTAGTGCAATCGCAAGGTTAATATTTTGGAGATGCCAAGTGCAAGGTTTATAGGAGAACGAGTAGTAGTTGCCGCGTCATTTATAAATAAAGTTTTTTTTCTTCAGTGGCATGTACGCAACATAAATAGGTTCATATGGAGAGAAAAGGAAACCGCTCCACTATATACATAGGCAGGACGAGCCTACACGGTTGCTTGCTGGGGTTGCTCTCTTCAGTCTTCACACTCTCTCGCACAAAACGACTGTGGCCACATCTCTAACATCCCAGCGGATCACGTCCGCCGGGGCAAGGGGTGGATGCTTAGTGTAGATGCGATCGCCGTCGCTGACGGTGAAAACCCACTGTCGACACGTACCGATCAGGGGTCCCTACCGTTCTCTCTCACAAAGCCGGTGAGGTTGCCTTCGTCCATTGCTCACTGCCGCGACGTGGGCAGTTTCCTCCTCCGGCCGCCCTCCTCTAGTTTGAGCTACGTCCCGACATCCCTCAGGTACAACTCCCTTTACAGCCGGCTTGCACCACTGCTCCAGCTGCCCACATCACTCCATGTGGATATTTCTACTTCTTTGCCCCGCACATACCTCTACTGGCTTCTACGTACTGTATTTTTGATGAGTTTATGTCTCATCAACTAGTCCCAGTAATATTATTCTAATCACGCTTCTTCAGTTTCTTTGCCACAGGGATGCTCATCTCGATTTTGGTGAAACTGCACAAAATGATCCGATGGTCAAAGGGTTGCAAACTTCATTCTTCGGAAGCTCCAACATTGCCAGAAAATTAAAGCATGGTTAGGGTTTACGGTTCAAGGGCTAGGGACTGCATGGATCGTTTTTTTTATTTAGCTGTCTCCGATCCAAAATAAGTTTCAACTTTAGTAGTAGTACAACTTTGTACTAAAGTTTGCATAAAGTTGAGACACTTATTTTGGGACGGAGGGAGTACATATTGGCTATGATCTGTCAATCATTGAGATGCAATAGCATGCATGTTAGTCTCCTTTGTATTTGATGAAATGTTGCAACGGGCAACCTTGGACGCAAGATACATGAAACAGAAGCTGGAAGCCTCATAGCATTGTACAAATTTATCTCGCTGATAAATTACAGTACGTACTATACTAGTACTATGTAAAGAGTTAGGTGTCGCACGGTGTCCAGAAAATATGGTGATAGTGTGAGGTGGGCCATGTAATCACTGAGCCTGCGTGTTTTCACTGCTCCTCCGCTGAGAATGGAGAAAATTGTAATCTAGTAGTACCTCCTTTCGCCGAAAGCGTGGGACATCCAGCAGTCCTACCACCTCAGTAATAATGATCAATGAGCCGTCAAATCACATAGACCCAGCAGTAAGTTGGACGGACGAAGCAACCATCACTCTTGAATCTGCTTCTCCCTTCAACGCAGGCTCCAGTGAGAGGTCGCGTCTGCTCTGCCCGTGCATGAATGCGGCACCGATTCTTTGGAGCGGCGCTGACCGTTTCGAGCGGGAAGCGCGCGCGGGCGATGGAGGGGCTTTGGGTGGGCCAGGCTGATCAGGAGCGGGCGTGGCAGCTGTCCCGCCTGTCCCGACCGGACGCCCGGAAATGAGAGGATGCACCGACTCTCGCGGCTAAATCATACACTACACACCATCTCTCTGTAGGAGTAGGTCGATGTGTCGCTCTCACATGATGTTAAACACACACACACGCCGAGGTAAAATGAGTCTATATCCCAATTAATTAAGACTTGCATGTTACCATCCATATGTTACTACCTACTATGAAAGTAGTAACATAGACTAGTAACATATGCATGTTACTAGTCCAAGTTACTCACCACTATGACCAGCCTATCAATGTAACCAAAGGCTCCTTGTTACTAGTCCAAGTTACTCTGCCTTGTTATCTCCCCCGGAAACCCAATGCATGGAGCGCAACTACGCATTGCTGGATTGTTGCGTTTAGAGACAGAAATCAGGGCTTTGATTGGAGGAAGGAACGGTCAAGTTTCTCCTTCTCCTCCAATCTGCTTGCACCATGGTCCCGCTGCACCTTCTAACGTGTTTTATTACACCTAGACGGGGGGAGTAGTATGAGATACGGTGGCGCACTGACTTAGGTTGAATACAAGTGCCCAAAATTGTGTGCATGTTATAATACGGATTCACTTAAAATAGAACGTGAGCGAACAGAGGGATCAATTGGACAGTGTTCACGAGCAGTAGCGATATGTGTGAGGTAAGATACACCGCTGGCGCTTTTAATTTCTCTTATTAATTTGTTTGTTTCACCCTCTGACTGGTGGGACCCAACGTACTACGTGGAGAAAAGTAAGGTGACTAAGGCTGCATTATTTCTGTACTACCAACACTGCTTTAAATCCCAAAAGACCTTACCACTAAAGCCACATGACACGATTATGATTTAAATCCCAATGACTCCCATGCAAAAAAACACGGCATGCTTGTCACACGAATGCAGGAATGTATTAATGGTTATTTTCCTCTCGTTAAACATAACGTGGGGCTGGTGTAGCTGGTTAGCCTGTTCGCTAATCAAACTTGAGGTCTTGGGTTCGATAACTACACATGAGCATAATTTTGTTTTTGTTCGACTTCTTTCTTCCACCCAATGACAGGTAGGCCCCGCATGACAGAGAGAGAAAGTGATCTGGGGCGGTGCCAGGAGGGTTCTTTGACTGGTCAAAATGGATGGATACGGAGCTATACGATCTCGTAGTGACCGTATAATCACCTCATCACATAAACGTTGCAGCCTCAGCGCTTGTTTTCTAGGGTTTGCACTCTTCACACTCTCTCTCCAGTATATATATACACGCTGGAGCCTCAGCGCTTGTAGTTGCTCTCTTCACACTCTCTCACCCTCTCCAGATCTAAACAAGACTTCGTTGGCCTCTCTCTCTCCCCTCACTGCTGGTCAAAGAGCCGGCAGGATCCGTCCGCCAGGAAGGAAAGGAGGCTTAATGCTGTCCCCGTCAGCGAGGAAGGGAACCCACTACCGGCGCAGCTATTCTCTTTCACCCAGCGGCGGCACAGGAGGGCCTCTGTAGCGACCCGACCCGAATGGATCAAGTCTCTGTGCTCATGTGTCATCCCTGGATCAGTAATGCTGACACCACACAGTACTTCGAAGGATTTATAACAGAGTAGCAATCACACACTTATTACATCGTTGCCCAAAAGAGGACTTATTACAATAAAAGTGGCTTAAGGTCATCTAATAACGATAACAGCGGAAAACTTGGAAGATAAGTGAGTCCATCAACTCCAGCGGCATCACTGAGTATAGAACCACGACCTAAAGACCTTACTCGACGTCTGAAAAGTCTGCAACATGAAAGTTGCAGCCCGAAAACGGGTCAGCACATGGAATATGCTGGCAATGTAACACATAGAGAATAATGAATGATAAGCCTGTACTACATGCATATGTGGCTGGTGGAAAAGCTCTACGGTTACAGTTTTGCATAAAGCCAGTTTTTCCCTACTACAAAGGAGTAAATTTGTTTAACTATCATGGTGGTTGTTAAACATTGAGAATGGTTGACAGCATCCTCAATCCCAATTAAAGGTACTCATTAAAACCCAAACAAATTATATTAAGTAACATGATGAGATTCACATGATATTCAAGTACTAGATACTCAAGATGTCCATAACCGGGGACATGGCTAATCATGATTAGTTTGTACACTCTGCAGAGGTTTGCACACTTTTCCCCACAAGACTCGATCGCCTCCGTTTGGTTTCTCGTACTGCAGGGTGTTTGAGAAACGGATGACCGAGACATAGTCTTTCAGAAGCGCTAGCACCTTACGATGGGTAGACCAGTACACCTACATCCCCTACATCTGCTAGTCCACCACTATAAGAGTTCGCACGACTTAGTCAACTATGCCAGAGCCCATAATGGCTTGTGACTGCACACGGAAGTTACTAGTTTGAATAATCTCATGATCCCTTTGAGCCTGGGTGGCGGTCCGGAAAAAAACAGGCAAGTCCTGATGGAAACCAGGTGCCACAATCCACCCAGATGTGTGTTTAAGTTGCCACCTTAGATAACCATTAATTTAACAATCTCACATCTGTCATGGATGTCACTCACCAAATCCACGTCTACTAGCATAGCACGGCATAATAAGCAAACGTAGAAGTAACTCCCAAAGGTTTCATAAGTAAAACAGGTAATAGGTACTACCTCAATCTACTTCCCATCCCACAATTTAATTAGATCCTAATCATGCAAGTGTTTGAGGATTGATCTAATGCATAAAAACTGGGTATGAGAAAAGATATGATCAAAATGTTACTTGCCTTGCTGATGATCCGCGAAACCTAGAGATTCGAAGTAACAAGCGGCGCACTCCGGGTGATCTATCGCAGACAAACAACAAGCATACAATAAGTACTCATCTAATGCACGGGTAAATCTCGAATGAAAGATCTGACCTGAAATTTCAACTTAAGAACCCTGGTTGCAAAAGAAACGAATCAAACAAAACAACGGAAAACATCCGGCGAAAGAAAAACAGCTCGGTTCTAGCAAGTTGAAACTAGGTCAAATTTTACAGTAGCAAAACTTTGTTTAAGTTGATTAGTCGGAACGGCGGTTTCCAAACGAAACTCCAGGCGCTTGAATCACCTGATTCCGATAAACGAGCGAGAAGATAAACTAGAACGAAGATCGGATCTGAAATCACGATCAGAAAAATAGCGGAATAAATCCGATTAAAAGAAAATGACGAACGGTTAAACGAACGGACGTTCGTTAGCCGGGAATAACCGGTGATCACGTTCGTTAAGACGAACGGTCCGGCGAACGCTCGCTAAACAACAAAACCGGAAAAACCGATCTAGGGTTTAAAAAAAACCGATCAACGGAAAGAAAACCGGAAATAAAACCGATCTAGGGTTTTAAAAAAAACCGAACAAAAGAAAAAGAAAACCGGAACGGTTTTTAT
>LR880972.1:908490289-908527983 GCA_904067115.1 Aegilops sharonensis | reverse complement strand
TAGCTTGGGGGAGGGGGCAAGCAAAGAGGAGGAGGAGGAGGAGGAGTCCTCCTCGGTCTCGGCCGGGGCGGCGGCGCTGCGCTCGCGCGCGCGGGAGGGCGGCTGGGCCGGCTGGGCCTTTGGCCCAGGCGGGGCGCTGCGGGGTTTTTTTTTAATATCGCGCGTAGAAAAACAAATAAAATAAAATCTAAACGAACTCCAAAATTTACAAAGTAAATTTTTCCCGACTCCTAAAAATGAGTCGAACAAAATGAACATTAACACGGGGCCTAAAATGCAATTTTTGAAAACACGCATTTTTCCCTAAGGCAAATAAACTCCGAGAAAATCCAAAATTTGATTTATTTATTAAATCTTCATTTTTTTCCTAATGTTTGGGAAAGTCATATTATTCCCTCTCATTTTTTTTTTGATATTGGAAAATTATTTGAAGATGAAATAAATAAAATCAAATGATCCTCCTTTTTTCATAATTCAAGGAAACTCAAATATGAAAATTTCGAAATCTCCAACTCTCTCCGAGGGTCCTTGAGTTGCGTGAAATTTCTAGGATCGGCAAAATGCAAGAAAATATGCAATGCATGATGATCTAAATGTATAACATTCCAAATTGAAAATTTGGGATGTTACAGCCTCCGACCCCTTCTTCCTTGCCACCGTACATAGTGTGGGACGAATGGCCTCCAGTCGCCCATCAGACCCCACCTCAAGAACCTTAAGGTATAATTTACTTATTCCACATGCATTGCTCTAGCTGCATGTGGGCTTTTTCTGCTTCTACACTCGAATCTAGGTGTTGGATCAAACAGGAAAGTAGTGGGGAAAGTTGTATAGCATGAATCTAGGACGTGGTTCAAAGAGGAAAGGAAGGGGTAAAGTACTAGTATAGACTGGCTATCCAGCACCTACGTTGGTCGGAAAGGGGAAACAATGATAAACACAGTACGCATATCTGTAATGAACTGATCTTTTGTTTTAGGGGACAAGGCTGTAGAGTTTGAGCAGGACTAGATTTGCTGCGCTCACATAGGGAAAGATGTCTAAAGACAACAAAACTAGGACCAACACAAATATGCTCCTTGGTTGTTTTTGTTCTTTGTTGCAACAGACTGTGCATCACCCCTTCATACATCGGTAGATGCACATGGTGCTGGTGCGTCCACTGTCCCGTGCAACTCTTCAGCTGTTGTTAATCTAAGGCCCTGTATGGTTAAAAACTCCCTAGTCCCTACCTGCTTGGTTCCAGGGACTAAACATGGAGTAGAGGTTATTAAATGACATGCTAAAATACCATGTTACCCTAGTAATGAACTAATAGAGACAAGCTGCGATGCGGGGCAGGGGCAACTATTGGAAAAAGTCCCAAAAAGACTCTCCCTCGGGATCTTCTTTCTTTAGTCCCTAAAAGTCCCTCCTGTTTGGTTTAGATGGGAATGACACAGACTTTTTTTAGTCCCTACACCAAAATGTCCCTGTAAACAAACACCCTCTAATAATGTCGCTGGAAAATTGATGCAATGCCACAGTTAAAAGCAAATTACATGTTTAACGAATTTTATTGTTAATATAATATCTCTGTTAATATTAATCAATGCCACCATTTGAGAAATGCTATTGTCTTGCTTCCTTTCCCAATTAGATAAGTTAAATGCTTCTTTTTGTTGGCTTCTGTGTCATCCACCGTTATTGACCACTAGTTGTTTCCTTTGCACCTCTGTGTAAACAGGGTTATCTACTTCACCTCGTTGCTATTGTGACCTTTTGTTGCACTGCACAAAACACTTTTGTTTTAAGAGTGTTTTGTGCAGTTCAACCAAAATGCCACACCGACAATGTTGCTTGATTGCTTGATCTTAGTGGAACTGCACAAGAGTAGATCTTACTTTCTATCCTGGTTGGCCAATTTGGTTCAGATCTTCTTCTTGTGAGTTGTTTGAATTCCGCGTCATGAGAGGTCAGTACTAGCCTTCTTTCACATGATTGTGCAGTGTGCTTTCATATGTTGTGCTACTTGTACGCTAATGTTTCTTGATTTTAGGGAACTGCACAAATGGAGACAAGACTTCCAATCTGTATGTGCACCGTAATATCCCATTGAGGTAAGATAAGGATATTTCACAACTGTTGGCCTGTATTTTGCCACTTTCATCTGAAAATTAATGTCGTTGTTTAGTGATATACTTGTGCTCCCTAATTGACATGCCAAATCTTACATTGAAGGCGAAGCTTGTCTATTATTGAACCAAGTGATGAAGGGGAAGAACAAGCGGAAGACAAACAAAATTCAACTCCCGGTGCTGTAATGAAGCATTGGAACTGTGATGACACAAGCAATGACATAGTTTTGCATCTTAATTTATGGCTATGGCTGGAACGAGCAATTGTTTTTCCACTGATTTGATGCAACTCTTAATGTAATATGTAATTATCTCTACTTGTGCAAACATGGATCTTCTTTGAAGATACCATATATTTTAGTGGAACTGCACAAGAAGATGTTGGAAACATTAAACTAATCGAGGAGTATATAGTAAGCATGGCAACCACAGTAGATAACAACAGATGGTTCCGGAGAAGTTCTTGATCTGTACGCTCTACACAATAAGCCTCCTGACAAAGGTTGGTACTCGCCCACAGATTTCATCCATATGATTGAGCTTTGTCATCTCTATTGGTGTTGTGCTACTGTTTAGATACTGTCATGAGAAAGTGGTATTGTCCTTGAGAAGTGCATCATCTGTGTTGTTTTAAATATTTCCTTTCCTTTTTTTTCCGAGCAAACACGGATGCTAGCATTTAGTTTTCCTCTTGTCTTTGCACAACAGGATCATCCTCCTCTGAAGAAGAATATGGAGTACGTGAAGTGCCTAGTTCTGATTATGCCAGGATAAAGAAGCCAAGCCTCTCTTCTTAAGAAGGGAGTAGTTGAAGGATGGTTACATTATTTCCCACAAGAACAAACTAACTTCAGCTCAGAAGGACTCACGGATCTGCATCTTTGTTGTTGTGATGGCCAGTACAATGTTGTTTTACGATTCCTTCCGGTGAGTTCCATTTTTTTAAATGTGTGCTCTGCATGGATCATGTAGGTTGACTGCTTAAATTGTCAATTCATAGTGCAGTTTGCTTTATAAAAATCACATTTTTGTATTTATACAAACAGGGGTGCTCACCTTGATTTCAATGGGAACTGCACAAAATGTTCCCGAATACATCGAATATTCTTGAATCATTCATTTCCACCACAAGAAAGGAGGTGCCGATATGTTCAAGGCGTTGCAACATATAAAGGCGAAATCATACAAGCTACGCACGAATTTGGCTGATTTTGGTGGAACTGCACAAAAAGAACAGCTGGTTTATTTAGCACGAGGTGCCATGTCAATGTCCGAACTGATGGCAAACCCTTCCCATTCCACAATCGTAGGCATTTGATATTTTGGAATAGGAAAACCTTTTCAAAGTTTGCTCATTGATGTACGCAAAACAACACGCATTTGACATTTTGGAATGAGACAACCTTGTCAAATTTAGCTCATTGATGTTAGCAAGAAGACATGTGTTTGATATTTTCGAATGGGACGCCCTTTGCTGTTAGCAACATCTATCGATTTTTCTTTATTCTTTAGTTGTGAAGTAAATATTGGCTCTGACATGTGAATCGCTGAGATGCATAATAATCGATTGTTTTGAATGTCCTCTGTGAATTGCCAGGCCTGTGTGTTGATTGCAATGTACAGGAATGCTAAATTTTCTACTCCCTCTATTCCTTTTTACTTCGCATATTAGATTTCTTTCAAGTCAGTTGATTTTACATTGTGAATGTTGATACTTTTTTCTGTAAGATTGGTCAAAGTAGAGATACTTTGAGTTCAGACAAAACTTATATGTTGACTAAAAAGGACCGGAGGGAGTACATGTGAAACTGCTGCAAACGAGGTGATCACCCTGGGAATAATGCTAGTACGTATTGTTTTGCATGTTCATCCAATGCCAGTGATACAAGAATTCAAACAAATCAAACTAAATTCATTCATACACTACCGGATTTCATATAAACATGCCGGATTTCATTACATTTCATACATTCTTCAACTAAAAAGGGGTCTGCTAGAGGTATAATTAATTAACCGTAGCACCCGTGTCCGGCTGAGCCGAACAGAAGCTTCTTCTCCAGCGGACTGAGCTTCAGTGACATAACGGCAGGTGCAGTTGCATCACTTACATGTGGGCCAGATGCCTCTTGGGCCCACATGCCAGTGACCCAACTGCACTTGCAGTTAAGTAACTGAAGCAGCGTCCTTCTCCAGCATAGCTCTCTGACTCCACGTCGCCGCCAAGAAGCTAATCGGCCATCAATGGTCAACCCGCCTAGCTTGGCTTCAACCGGAGGGTAGCAGCGGTGGCCTTACTTGGACCCAAGCGGCAGCGACCTACCATGTTCTACTCTTCCTCGTTTTCTGTGTGGCGCGGCCTCGTTGGCAGCGGGGCGGGGCCTCAACGGAGCCGGCGATGTCATATGTCTCGTTGCCAACGGGGCGGCGCCTCGGCGAAGCGGGGGAAATCCTCCCCCTCGTCGCCGGCAAGGGTGGGGCCTCAGCTAAGCCAGCGATGTCCTCTGCCTCATTGTTAGCGGGGCGGGGCCTCGGCGGAGCTGGCGATGTCCTCTGCCTCGTTGTTGGTGCCACGAGGCCTCGGCGGAGCAGGGCCTCGTTGACGCCAGCGGAGCGAGGACTCGTCAGAGCCGGCATTGTCCTCTGCCTCGTCCTCGGTCTTGCCAAACAGCACCTCGCCCGCTTCATCGCCCTCTTTGTAGGCGGCCACAGCCTCCGCCACCCGCATGTGGTACCGCCAGTGCTCGAGGCGGCCCTCGCGGGAGGAGCGGTATGAGTCGAGCAGCGCCTCCTGCTCCGCCCGCTCTACGGTGATCTGCTCCTTCGCCTGCAGGTGCTCCTGGAGGATATGGTGGTTGTAGGCGGCGTCAGCCTGCGCCTCCCAGAACTGCTCCTGACGCTTCTGCCTCACCGTGTCCATGTATTGGGCACGGGCCTCGCCGATGGTCATGGTGCAATGCACCGGTGAGGATGGCGCGCAGGAGGGGGTTGGCGCTGGATCGTCGACTACCATGTTCTCCATTGGGACGTCGTCGTCCTCCGTCTGCCTGTCGGCCAGCCAGTCGGCATCAATGGCTGTCATCCCTTTGTGGTCCGTCGTCCGCCCGTCCCGAAGAGCGCTGGAGCGCGAGGAAGCCATGGTGGGAGTAGACAGTAGTGGTGTGGACAGGAGAAAGGGAACAGATGTGGATGACTGCAGCTATGGCCGGCGCAGCAATTTATATAGCAATGGTGGGTGGCGGAGGGACAGACGTGTGGCGCTGGAGTAGCCACCTCGGGAACCGCGTATCATTAATGTGGGCGGCAGACGGACGGACGGATGGCACTTGTGTCGTTTGAAGGCGGAGCAATCACCTGCACTGGGAAGCAGGGCGGGCGGCGCTGACTGTTTCGGGCGGAAAGCGCGCGCGGGCGAGGAAGGCGGTCTGGGTGTGCCAGGGCAGTCAGACTCGTGCTTGGCAGCGGGTCAGTCCAGCAGCCGGGACATGCTGGCTCGCCAGCAAGCTCGCCGAGCTGAGCGACGACAATCAGACGATGGACGTAGCTTCCGACCAGGAGCCGGTGCCACTGTCCAAGCCGGTTCATGCCATGTTCACCATAGAGCAGGTGCGGCCCACTTCGATGCCCTAATGGCGGAAGAGCTACCTGTGCAGGAGGACCTGTGATGCAACCTCCGTCTCGTCAACGAGCACCGGTGAACAAGCGAACGACAATGCCGTCGCGGACTTGTGGCCCTATGGTCCTGGCTTCCCGAATGAGCAGCGGGCGCTGTATCAGACCATCCGTAGGGCCCGCGAGGCCCTTTCCGTCGTCCTTCGAGTTGTTGCGCTCACCATGGCGCCGCCGTCTCGCGTTGTCAACATGGTCAACGGCATGAGGAATGAGGAGATGACTTTACTTGGAGAGGATGACAGTGGGGACCCACCAGGGCCATAGCCGCACGTACGCAAGTGCCTCCTTATTATATACAACTGTAATATTTTTTGCTTCCTCCTGGTTTCCTGACATCACGGTCCCACACCATTGTCAACCTATGTAGTCAATAAATGAGAGAATTGCACAAGGAGAGGCCGACAGCTGGGACCAAGCAGCTCCAGCAGTATTTGTCTTTTTGAGGTGTGAGTACTGCAGAGTTTTTCTTGAGCGATGTTTTCCTTGTTGTTCAAAGGAGAGCAAGGTATTAACTGGGCGGGCTGTGGACCTTCTAGCCCAGGCCAGATATCCAGCCCAGATATTAATTTTTTTCAAGCTAAAAATGGCTAGTCCAGCTATAATTTTTTTTAGGAATACCCACGCAAGGTCAACTTGTTATTCTCCGCCCCGCTGGGCTGCAAATCTTTCCTAGGAGGGATGCATTAGGATTAACAATAAAATGAGCTTTAAGAAATAATAAATGGAATGTAATTATAAAAAGTGGGCAGTAACTATAAAAAAAATTACCAAACACGTAATTACTTTAGAAAATAATATTTCTGGATTTTGAAAATTTAATATCATTAATTGTTGCACGCGCAATGTTTCATTGGATTTTTATGTAATACAAATATATATTGGAATTGTATTTAATCTCACTAGAAATTTTGGGATAAAAATATTTCAGATCCCATCAAAATGTGGGAAATTTTATTGAATTCTGTTTTGAACGGTTGGTTGAAATTATTAATCGTTGTCCTAGCTAGAAAATGGGTTGTACTTTTAACAAACTATAAATGGGTTGTAGTAAATTCCACTAGAATTCAAAAATGGGATGTACATTCTTACAAATCGCAAATGGGCTATAAGTTCTCTGCCACACACTTGTGGGCCTACTAAGTTGACGCGTATGCAAGGCTTTGTCAACTTATAGTCAACACACGGTTCTAGCAGCAGTGTCTGTTGGATGTCCATCCAACGGATGTCGTGCTTCTTCGTCAATCTCGGATATTCTAGCTTCAGCCGCCCGAAAAATGATTCCTCCCCTGACATCTGGGGCGCACCGTTTCGGAGGCTGACCTATGGGCCTACTAAGTTGACGCGTACCAAGGGCTTTATCACCTTAGTCAATATAAACGATTCTAGCTGCAGTCACCGTACGATGTCCATCCAACGGCCGTTGTGATTCTTCAACCTCTGGTCTTCTTGCTCTAGCCGCCCAAAGCAGCGCTGGCCGTGCCACCTGCTCCTGACACCCGTGGCCGGCTGTGCTGCCGCGGAGGCCTCACCTCCCCCTACCACTCCCACCGCTGGCCAGGCCCTGTGGCAACGGCATCCTCACACAGCAGTCGAACCAGTGAACCCTCGTACTCCTCTCTGCGCGGGCATCCACTGATGCGTCTTCCCCAGCTCCGCGTCATCCCCTTCCTAGACCTCGCCGTCGTCCACCGCCTTGGTGCTCTCGGCGCGGCGTGGTCAATGTGGTCAACGACCGACTTCCATCGGAAAAATACTGTACGTGGAGAGGCTGACAGCTGGGTCCACGGCGGCAGCAAGGAAGTGCCTCCTTATTACGCGGGAAATAATTATTCCTCCATCTGACAGCAGGGACCTGATACGTCTCCAACGTATCTATAATTTTTGATTGCTCCATGATACTTTATCTACTGTTTTAGGCTTTATTGGGCTTTATTTTCCACTTATATATTATTTTTGGGACTAACCTATTAACCGGAGGCCCAGCCCATATTGTTGTTTTTTTTGCCTATTTCAGTATTTCGAAGAAAAGGAATATCAAACGGAGTCCAAACGGAATGAAACCTTCGGGAACGTGATTTTCTCGCCGAACGTGATCCAGAGAACTTGGAGTGCAAGTCAAGAAGCAACCGGAGCCTCCACGAGATAGGAGGGCGCCCCCACCTGTCTCATGGGCCCCTCGGGTGGCCACCGATGTACTTCTTCCTATATATACCTACGTACCCCGAAAACATCCAGGGGCACCACGAAACACAATTTCCACCACCGTAACCTTCTGTATCCGCGAGATCCCATCTTGGAGCCTTTGCCGGCACTCTGCCTGAGGGGGAATCATGCACGGAGGGCCTCTACATCAACATCATTGCCCCTCCGATGAGTTGTGAGTAGTTTACCACAGACCTACGGGTCCATAGTTATTAGCTAGATGGCTTCTTCTCTCTTTTTGGATCTCAATACAATGTTCTCCCCCTCTCTTGTGGAGATCTATTCGATGTAATCTCTTTTTGCGGTGTGTTTGTCGAGATCCGATGAATTGTGGGTTTATGATCAAGTTTATCTATGAATAATATTTTAATCTTCTCTGAATTATTTTATGTATGATTAAGTTATCTTTGCAAGTCTCTTCGAATTATCAGTTTGGTTTGGCCTCCTAGATTGATCTTTCTTGCCATGGGAGAAGTGCTTAGCTTTGGGTTCAATCTTGCGGTGTCCTTACCCAGTGACAGAAAGGGTTGCAAGGAACGTATTGTATTGTTGCCATCGAGGATAACAAGATGGGGTTTATATCATATTGCATGAGTTTATCCCTCTACATCATGTCATCTTGCTTAATGTGTTACTCTGTTCTTATGAACTTAATACTCTAGATGCATGCTGGATAGCGGTCGATGTGTGGAGTAATAGTAGTAGATGCAGGCAGGAGTCGGTCTACTTGTTATGGACGTGATGCCTATATACATGATCATGCCTAGATAATCTCATAACTATGCGCTTTTCTATCAATTGCTCGACAGTAATTTGTTCACCCACCGTAATACTTATGCTATCTTGAGAGAAGCCACTAGTGAAACCTATGGACCCTGGGTCTATCTCTTATCGTACTTGTTTCCAATCTTTTATTTGCATCTTTAATTTTTTCATCTATATAATAAAATACCAAAAATATATTTATCTTATCATACTATCTTTATTATATCTCACTTTCGCAAGTGGCCGTGAAGGGATTGACAACCCCTTTATTGCATTGGTTGCGATTTCTCAGTTTGTTTGTGTAGGTGCGTGGGACTTTTGAGGAGCCTCCTACTGGATTGATACCTTGGTTCTCAAAACTGAGGGAAATACTTATGCTACACTTTGCTGCATCACCCTCTCCGCTTCGAGAAAAACCAATGCAAGCTCAAGACGTAGCAAGAATGATTTCTGGCGCCGTTGCCGGGGAGGTCTTCGCTCAAGTCAAGACATACCAAGTACCCATCACAAACCTATCTCCCTTGCATTTACATTATTTTCCATTTGCCTCTCGTTTTCCTCTCCCCCACTTCACCCTTGCCGCTTTATTCGCCCTCTCTTTCCCAGTCTCTTCTCTCTTTTTCCTTCCCGTTGCCATGGCCGAATCAAAAAGAACTACGGATTTTCTCCCTAGTTCTAGTACCTTGGATAACCCCTCTATCCTCTCTAAGCTCATAAATAATGATGCTATAGAAAGACCCACCGGGGTCTCCAATGAGAGCTTGAATAATTTTGATGAGGATGACTCTGGAATTTTTCGCTATTTACTTGATGAGTCTTTAAAGGATGCTTGGGATAGGTTACTTATGATTCGGGCTAGCTATGTGCCACAATATCAAATTGAAATTTACTTAAAAAGTTTTTATGTTAACTTGCCCACTTCCTTCAAACAAGTTTTAGACTCTATCTTTGAAGAAGGTTTTCTTGAAGGGGATGCCATAGATACCTATGAAAAAATGAAAACCATATTTGGGCATCCTATGAATGATAAGGTTGAATCAACCACTCTCTTGTGCTTTTATCAGAATGAAATTATTAAAGAGATGAAA
The DNA here is from genome assembly GCA_904067115.1 of Aegilops sharonensis. NCBI lineage: Eukaryota > Viridiplantae > Streptophyta > Magnoliopsida > Poales > Poaceae > Aegilops > Aegilops sharonensis. The sequence continues at coordinate 908,518,142 of LR880972.1, read as the reverse complement.
TCTAGTTTAAAAGGCAACTTCCGTAACGTGCTTAATCTTGCTTCTTCCATTAATGTCCATGTACTTAACTTAAATAAAATAATAAATGCCATAGAAAGGAGATCCTCCTCTCCGAGTGCCAAAAACGGCACTACTTAGATCTATCCTCGCTTTTATGCCTAGCTAGGGGCGTTAAACGATAGCGCTAGTTGGGATGCAACCCAATTTTATTTTAAGTTTTTTGTTTTTGTTTCTGTTTAGGAATAAATAATCAATATAGCCTCTGTTTAGATGTGGTTTTATGTTTTAATTAATGTTTGTGCCAAGCTAGACCTATTGGATCTTCTTGGATGATAGTTATTTGATCTTGCTGTAATTTCCAGAAACTTTGCGCTCAGTGCCCGAATTGTTAAAAATCACCAGAGCGTGATAAAATAGTGATTCCAATTGATGCTGATAAATAAACAAATTGTCTAGGTAGTCTAATTTTGGTAGATGTTTTGGAGTTCCAGAAGTTTGCGTTAGTTACAGATTACTACAGACTGTCCTGTTTTTGACAGATTCTGTTTTTCGTGTGTTGTTTGCTTATTTTGATGAATCTATGGCTAATAAAATAGTTTATGATCCATAGAGAAGTTGTAATACAGTAGGTTTAACATCAATATAAATAAAGAATGAGTTCATTACATTACCTTAAAGTAGTCTTTTGTTTTCTTTCTCTAACGGAGCTCACGAGATTTCTATTGAGTTTTGTGTTGTGAAGTTTTCAAGTTTTGGGTAAAGCTTTTATGGACTATGGAATAAAGGGTGGCAAGAGTCTAAGCTTGGGGATGCCCATGGCACCCCAACATATTCAAGAATAGCCAAAAGCCTAAGCTTGGGGATGCCCCGGGAAGGCATCCCCTCTTTCGTCTTCGTTCATGGGTAACTTTACTTGGGGCTATATTTTTATTCACCACATGATAAGTGTTTTGCTTGGAGCGTCGTGTGTTATATTAGTTTTTGCTTTTTAGTTTACCACAATCATACTTGCTGTACACACCTTTTGAGAAAGCCATACACAAATTGTAATTTGATAGAATACTCTGTGTGCTTCACTTATATCTTTTGAGCTTGATAGTTTTGCTCATAGTGCTTCACTTATATCTTTTGAGCGTGATAATTTTTGCTCTAGTGCTTCACTTAGATCTTTTAGAGCACGGTGGTATATTTGTTTTAAAGAAACTATTGATATCTCATGCTTCACTTAGATTATTTTGGGAGTCGTTAATAGCATGGTAATTTGCTTAAATGTTTTATACTTGGTGTTCAAGATATGTGAAACTTTCTTTTGAGTGCGTTGAATACTAAGAAAAGTTTGATGCTTGATAATTGTTTTGAGATATGAAGATGGTAATATTAGAGTCATGCTAGTTGAGTAGTTGTGAATTTAAAGAATACTTGTGCTGAAGTTTGTGATTTCCGTAGCATGCACGTATGGTGAACCGTTATGTGATGAACTCGGAGCATGATTTATTTATTGATTGTCTTCCTTATGAGTGGCGGTTGGGGACGAGCGATGGTCTTTTCCTACCAATCTATCCCCCTAGGAGCATGAGAGTAATACTTTGCTTTGATAAATTCTAGATTTTTGCAATAAGTATATGAGTTCTTTATGACTAATGTTGAGTCCATGGATTATACGCACTTTTTCCCATCCTTCCACCATTGCTAGCCTCTCTAATACCGTGCACTATTCGCTGGTATCATACACCCACCATATATCTTCCACAAAACAGCCACCATACCTACCTACTATGGCATTTCCATAGCCATTCCGAGATATATTGCCATGCAACTTTCCACCGTTCCGTTTGTTTTGACACGCTCCATCATTGTCATATTGCTAGCATGATCATGTAATTGACATCGTATTTGTGGCAAAGCCACCGTTCATAATTATTTCATACATGTCACTCTTGATTCATTGCATATCCCGGTACACCGCCGGAGGCATTCATATAGAGTCATATTTTCTTCTAAGTATCGAGTTGTAATTCTTGAGTTGTAAGAAAATAAAAGTGTGATGATCATCATTATTAGAGCATTGTCCCAGTGAGGAAAGGATGATGGAGAATATGATTTCCCCACAGGTTGGGATGAGACTCCGGACGAAAAAAAAAGAGGCAAAAAAAGGAGAAAAGGCCCAAAGAAAAAAAAGAAAAAAAATGAGAGAATAAGAGAGAAGGGCCAATGTTACTATCCTTTTACCACACTTGTGCTTCAAAGTAGCACCATGATCTTCATGATAGAGAGTCTCTCATTTTGTCACTTTCATATACTAGTGGGAATTTTTCATTATAGAACTTGGATTGTATATTCCAATGATGGGCTTCCTCAAATGCCCTAGGTCTTCATGAGCAAGTGAGTTGGATGCACACCCACTTAGTTTCTTTTGTTGAGCTTTCATATACTTATAGCTCTAGTGCATCCGTTGCATGGCAATCCCTACTCACTCACATTGATATCTATTGATGGGCATCTCCATAGCCCGTTGATACGCCTAGTTGATGTGAGACTATCTTGTCTCTTTTTGTCTTCTCCACAACCACCATTCTATTCCACATATAGTGCTATATCCATGGCTCACGCTCATGTATTGCGTGAAGATTGAAAAGGTTTTGAAAATTTTAAAGTATGAAACAATTGCTTGGCTTGTCATCGGGGTTGTGCATGATTTAAATATTTTGTGTGGGGAAGATGGAGCATAGCCAGACTATATGATTTTGTAGGGATAACTTTCTTTGGCCATGTTATTTTGAGAAGACATAATTGCTTAGTTAGTATACTTGAAGTATTATTATTTTTATGTCAATATGAACTTTTGTCTTGAATCTTTCGGATCTGAATATTCATACCACAATTTAGAAGATTTACATTGAAATTATGCCAAAGTATCACTCCGCATCAAAAATTCTCTTTTTATCATTTACCTACTCGAGGACGAGCAGGAATTAAGCTTGGGAATGCCTGATACGTCTCCAACGTATCTATAATTTTTGATTGCTCCATGCTACTTTATCTACTGTTTTAGGCTTTATTGGGCTTTATTTTCCACTTTTATATTATTTTTGGGACTAACCTATTAACCGGAGGCCCAGCCCATATTGCTGTTTTTTTGCCTATTTCAGCATTTCGAAGAAAAGGTATATCAAACAGAGTCCAAACGGAATGAAACCTTCGGAAACGTGATTTTCTCGCCGAACGTGATCCAGAGAACTTGGAGTGCAAGTCAAGAAGCAACCGGAGCCTCCACGAGATAGGAGGGCCCCCCCCCCCTATAGGGCGCGCCCCCTGTCTCGTGGGCCCCTCGGGCGGCCACCGACGTACTTCTTCTTCCTATATATACCTACGTACCCCGAAAACATCCAGGGGCACCATGAAACACAATTTCCACCACCGTAACCTTCTGTATCCGCGAGATCCCGTCTTGGAGCCTTCACCGGCACTCTGCCGGAGGGGGAATCAAGCACGGAGGGCCTCTACATCAACAACCTTGCCCCTCCGATGAGTTGTGAGTAGTTTACCACAGACCTACGGGTCCATAGTTATTAGCTAGATGGCTTCTTCTCTCTTTCTGGATCTCAATACAATGTTCTCCCCCTCTCTTGTGGAGATCTATTCGATGTAATCTCTTTTTGGGGCGTGTTTGTCGATATCCGATTAATTGTGGGTTTATGATCAAGTTTATCTATGAATAATATTTGAATCTTCTCTGAATTCTTTTATGTATGATTAAGTTATCTTTGCAAGTCTCTTCGAATTATAAGTTTGGTTTGGCCTACTAGATTGATCTTTCTTGCCATGGGAGAAGTGCTTAGCTTTGGGTTCAATCTTGTGGTGTCCTTACCCAGTGACAGAAAGGGTTGCAAGGCACGTATTGTATTGTTGCCATCGAGGATAACAAGATGGTGTTTATATCATATTGCATGAGTTTATCCCTCTACATCATGTCATCTTGATTAATGCGTTACTCTGTTCTTATGAACTTAATACTCTAGATGCATGCTGGATAGCGGTCGATGTGTGGAGTAATAGTAGTAGATGCAGGCAGGAGTCGGTCTACTTGTTATGGACGTGATGCCTATATACATAATCATGCCTAGATAATCTCATAACTATGCTTTTCTATCAATTGCTCGACAGTAATTTGTTCACCCACCGTAATACTTATGCTATCTTGAGAGAAGCCACTAGTGAAACCTATGGCCCCCGGGTCTATCTCTTATCATACTTGTTTCCAATCTTTTATTTGCATCTTTTCTTTTTGCATCTATATTATAAAATACCAAAAATATATTTATCTTATCATACTATCTTTATTAGATCTCACTTTCACAAGTGGCCGTGAAGGGATTGACAATCCCTTTATTGCGTTGTTTGTGAGTTCTCTGTTTGTTTTTGTAGGTGCGTGGGACTTTTGAGGAGCCTCCTACTGGATTGATACCTTGGTTCTCAAAAGTAAGGGAAATACTTACGCTACACTTTGCTGCATCACCCTCTCCTCTTCGAGGAAAACCAACGCAAGCTTAAGACGTAGCAGGACCCACCGGACGGGCCATCGTATTTCGCAAAAAAAAAAGTTTCCCCCTGATTGCTGGGACCCACCAGCTACATCTTCGCACGCAAGGAAGTGCCTGACAGTCGGGACCCACCTGGTCGAAGCGTACGTAGCGATGTCATTCTGGTCGCGAACGTGTACGTACATACTGGTAGATGTAGAGGTGTGCACGTGTGGTAGTAGAGGCGCACACGTAACATGTACACATACGTACAACGGCCAGGGTGCAAGAAAGTAAATAAGGCCACGTACGTACATACGGGCGGGGTCTCGAACGCCTACTCGCGCATACGTACGGCCAGGGCTCGTGTACATGGTTGTGGCTGGGTCGGAACGGAGAAATTGCGTCGTCGTCGTGTTCATGGGGAGGCAACGGAACGCGTCGTGTTCATCGGGAGGCAACAGAATGCGTGCTGTTCATCAGGAGCCAACCGGCTTGGAGGGAACAGGCGATGGAAACGAGGCTGGGTGTACTGCAGAACGGAGGAAATAGCCTTGTGTTCGATAGTCCACGGTGGAAACGGGATCCTGTTCATCGGGAGGGGTCTGGCGTACCGCAAAATGGAGGAAACAGACCTCCTACGATTGAAACGGCGTCCTGTTGATCGGAAGGGGTGTTGCATACCACAAAACAGAGGAAGCAGACTTTTGTTGGAGCGCTACGGTCGAAACGGGGGTCCTGTTCATCGGGAGGGGTGTGGTGTACCGCAAAATGGGACTCCACGGGATACTTTTCATCTCCATCGTCGACCTCCTCCAGCCTCCACGGGCTCCTGTTCATCCACCATCAACCTCCTCCAGCCTCCACCTACGACTGTTCATCCACGGGCTCCTGTTCATCCAGCCTCCACCGCGCGCTCCTCCACTGGCTACTGTTCAACCAGCCCTCTCCACGGGGGTCTTGTTCAACCACCCCTCCACGGGCTACTGTTCATCCAGCCCTCCACCGGCTACTGTTCAACCAGCCCTCCACCGGCTACTGTTCAACTAGCCCTCCACGGGGTCCTATTCATCCAGCCCTTCACGGGGTCCTGTTCATGCACCGGCTCGATCGATCGGGGTACTGTTCATCCATCGGCTCGCTCGATCGAGGTACTGTTCATCCAGTGGCAACGGCCTCTACTACCACGGGTTCCTGTTCATCCAACCCCCACCAGGAACTGTTCATCCAAACCCCCTCAACAGCGCTCACTGTTCATCAAGGGAAGGAGGCAGCAGTGTTCGATCGGCTTCAGTTAGCACCAGTAGCGAAGGAATCACTCAGGTTCAGTTAACAGCAAGGGATCGATCGATCACTCGGGTTCAGTAATGCGTAGCTGCAGTGCAATCGCTCGGGTTCAGTTAGAGCCCAACACCTCGCTCGGGTTCAGTTAGAGCCCAACGCCTCGCACACACGTGCGTACGTACGAGAGAAAGGTGCATCGCTCGGCCCCCGACCACCCACCGTAACCGGGAACTCCCTGATATTTTCCTCGGCCTCGCTTCTACCATGGTTTTTCCCGTCATGGACGGCCCAAAGAATGTCATGCAGCTGCGTCTCCGGCCCGCCCAGGACGAAAAGCCCATTTTCTGTCATGATTTTTTGTCATAGAAGTAGGAGCCCACCACATCTATGATGATACCGGGTTTTTTCACAATTATTGTCATAGAAGTGTCATAAGTATGACAGAAAAAATTCGTTCGGCCCAAAATGTCAGGGATGTGTCCTTTTTGTAGTGGATCATGAGTTCCAGCTTGCTGAGAAGAGAGATCACTATGGACCGAGCTATGGAAGATCACGTGCTCTGAAGGCCAAGGTAGTGTCTGAATCTGAAGGTGAAGATTCTGGTAGCAGTCTTGGTGATCCTGAAGAACTGAGTCAGGAGCTAGCAATGCTCGTGAAGAAATTCCAGAAGTTCTCAAGACGTGGTCGCTTGGGAAAATCCTCAAGAAATGATGATTCCTCATCCCATGACTACAAGAAGAGACTGTGCCACAAATGCAAGAAACCTGGTCACTACATTCAAGACTGTCCTTAGTAGGAAAAGGAATAAGAGAAGAAGAAATACAAGGATTACAGTTATGATGATTCAAAGAAGAAGAAGAAATCTTCAAAATCTTCATCATCAAAATCCTCAAAGTCTTCATCTCACAAGAAGAGCAGATCCAAGAAGGCTCGGGCATTCAATGGCAAAGAAATGGACTCTGAGGCTGAGTCTGCGGAACATGAGGAAGAGGAGGCATCTGAGGAGTCAGAATCTGGTGTGGCGAGCCTAGCCCTCGCTACTGCGTTCGTCAGCAAGTCCATCTTCAACACTGATGAAAATGGCTTCCACAACAAGGCTGATGATGACGACGATGACTACGCTCCCACCTATTGCTTCATGGCAAAGGGTGACAAGGTACTCAAATATCCCTCCTCTGAATCAAGTGAGGATGAATCTGATGAAAACCTCAAGCCTAGCTACTCTAAACTTGCTAAGATTTCTATGAAACAACAAAAGGATTTTGAAAAGGATCAAAATATGTTAGATAAAAGTGATGATATGTTGGGTGAAGAAATGGATCGCACTAAAACTTTGACTGAAAATCTTCAGAGACTTCAGTCTAAGTTTGACAACCTTCAAAGTCATCATAACAATCTCTTATCTGATCATGAGAAGCTTTCTTATGAATTTATTCAAAGAAAGCAAGATCTTGAGAAGCTAAGGGTGAGTTATGAAGATCTTCAGAAGGAGCGTGATTCATTACTTTCTCAACAAATCAGCGTTGCTCAGGAAGAATTCATTCCTCCATGTTTGAAGTGCATTGAACGTGAATCTGCTAATTCTTCACCTGAAAGTTCAAATGCTTCTATTGTTGCAAATTCTTCACATGTCTCTGCTATCACTAATTCCTTATCTGAGGATATTGCTAGTATCACTGAAAATGCAGGGCTGAAGGAATTGTATATGACAGGCATGTACAAAGGCATCAGGCTCTTTGTGATGTGTTTAAAATGCAGATCCTCAACAGGAACCCTAGGAAAGAGCGTATTACCTTTGATAGGAAACTCAATGCTGATGGAACATACTGGAAGCCTAAGAAGTATCCCAAAACCTCATGGGTTGCTGCAAAGGGACCTCCAGTAGATCCATCTATTCTATCTGGCTTTACATGTGAATCTCCTCATTCTTCTGATGAGTCATTTGACTCCAACTATAAGTTGTTAAAAATCAGAATGGTGAAGTATTTGGGAGATATGTTGGCACTAACTGCAGGAACGGTTCTCCTATGAAGAAAATCTGGGTTCCCAAAAGGTACCTTGAAAGTCTTCAGGTGAATGTCATCATGACACCACCTGTGAAGAATAGGAACCCCAGATCAAATTCTTCATATGGATCCAAGTCCTCACGTGGATCAAATTCCTCAAAAGGATCAAAATCTCATATGAACATCATCGTGCTAACACTTCTATTTCGCAGGGAAGATCTAAGGGCTATGAATATGAGCATTATTCTTCTAACCATTATGTTCATAAGTCCTCGAAGAATTTCTCTGCTTATTCATATGCTTACCCTAACTCCTCTTATGTGAAACGAAGTGGACTTGCTTCTATGCCACCTTTCTCTTATGGAGCTCGCAGAATGATGAACTCTTTGTCACCCCTTCAGATGTGGGTGGTGAAGAAAAAGAACTAATCTCTTATGCAGGGTCAGGTCTCCAGACGTACTTAAACGTCTGAAGAATTTGCTGGAGACCTGAAGATGCTTGAAAGGACGCAAGCTAATCATGAAGAAATGAACTTTCATATCTCACGTCCTCATACTACTTTATCTGTTCTATTGCTTGATGAAATCGATGTCATATTCTTCACTGATGAAGTATATGAGTTCGTAAGTTGCACTAATTCATCTACATGATGATCAACCCAAAGCCACTGAGTGGGTCCTCGATAGTGGATGTACAAACCACATGACTGGTGATAAGAATCTATTGATGGATGCTCCCTTATATCCATCGCATCTGAAGCATATCACCTACAGTGACAAAGGAAAAAAGCAAGGTATTGGGTCTAGGTAAGGTTGCGATCTCAAAGGATCGACACATGGACAAAGTCATGCTTGGCGAGTCCTTAGGATTCAACCTCATGTTAGTCTCAATGCTTTGCGATCTTGATATAGTTGTTATCTTTGGCAAGTATCGTTGTGTTGTGATCGTGGAAGTTGACCATTCCAAAGTCTTTGAAGGCTTTAGGAGAGGAGACATGTATATTGTTGATTTCTCTACAGGACCACAGCCTGTTATATGCCTACTTGCAAAAACTTCAAAAGGCTGGCTATGGAATCGACGACTCGGTCATGCTGGCATGAGGAACTTGCACACGCTCGTGAAGAAGAAGCATGTCACTGGCATTGAGAATGTCAAATTCCTCAAGGATCACTTGTGTGGAGCCTGTGAAGCTGGAAAGATGACCAAGGCCAAGCATCCAGCAAAGACTATCATGACTACCACTCGTCCATTTGAATCGCTTCACATGGATCTCTTTGGTCCTAACCATTATTTTGCATTCACCAATGAAGCATCTCTATATGGCTTTGTTATTGTTGATTATTACTCTCGATACACATGGGTACATATCGTCACTTACAAACATGAAGTGCAGGAAGTCTTCAAACGATTTTCCTCGAGGGCTTCAACCAACTTTGGTGTGAAGATCAAGCACATCAGGAGTGACAATGGAACTGAGTTCAAAAATACTAGTCTTGATGACTATCTTAATGAACTTGGTATTACTCATGAGTTATTTGCTCCTTATACTCCTCAGCAGAATGGCATCATGGAGCGCAAGAACAGGACTCTTGTTGAGATGGCTCGCACTATGCTTGATGAATACAAGATACCTCGTCATTTCTGGACTGGGGCAATTGATACTGCATGCCACATCATCAACAGGGTATATCTTCACAAATTCTTCAAGAAGACTGCATATGAAGTCCTCACTCACGAGAAACCCAATATGAGTTATTTCAAAGTCTTCGGTGCTAAATGTTGGATTAGAGATCCTCATCACAATTCTAAATTTGCACCGAAAGCACATGAAGGTTTTATGCTTCCTTACGGAAAGGACTTGCACACCTACAGAGTCTTCAACACCGTTCACCACAAGGTCATTGAAACTGTAGATGTGCGGTTCGATGAAACTAATGGCTCGCAAAGAGAGCACCTACCTCCTGTGCTAGATGAACAGTCTCCTGAGGAAACCATCAAGTTCAAGGCTACTGAGGATGTCATTCCTACCGAAGAATCTGCTGAAGCAGTTATTCCAGACCGAGAAGAACATCATGCTGGTGCACCTGAGGAAAATGGGTCTAAAGAAAATGTTGATCCAGTTCCTCGTCGCCAACCCGCTCATCCTCGAGTTGCAAATGAAGTGCAGATTGAGAAAATCATCAGCGACATCAACGCATCAGGTCCTCTCACATGCTCAAAAGCTTCACATTTGTCTAACTTTTGTGGGCACTTTGCTTTCGTATCTATCACAGAGCCCACTAAGGTAGATAAAGCATTTCTGGAGCCTGAGTGGATTCAAGCTATGCAAGAAGAATAACATCAGTTCGAGCTCAACAACATCTGGGAACTTGTTAAGCGACCAGACCCACGCAAGCACAATATCATCGGCACAAAATGGATCTACCGCAACAAGCAAGATGAAAATGGCCTTGTGAAGGCACGTCTTGTAGCTCAAGACTACACATAGGTTGAAGGAATTGATTTTGATTAAACTTTTGCACCTGTTGCTAGACTTGAGGCTATTCGCATATTACTTGCTTATGCTAACCATCATAATATCATCTTATATCAAATGGATGTGAAAAGTGCATTCCTCAATGGTAAGCTTGAGGAAGAAGTATATGTTGCTCAACCCCCAGGTTTTGAGGATCCAAAGCATCCCGACAAAGTCTTCAGACTCAATAAGGCCCTCTATGGCCTCAAGCAGGCCCCTCAGGCGTGGTATGCTGCTTTCAAGGAATTCCTCATGAAGAAAGGCTTCAAACCTGGTTCACTTGACCAAACTCTTTTCACCAAAACCTATGATAATGAATTATTCGTGTGCCAAATATATGTTGATGATATTATGTTTGGTTGTACTAACCAACGTTACAGTGATGTGTTTGCCTATATGATGAGTGAAGAATATCAAATGTCTATGATGGGAAAATTGAAATTCTTCTTAGGTCTTCAGATACGTCAACAACGCAATGGCATATTCATATCTCAGGAGAAATACCTCAAAGATGTACTGAGGAAATTCGGCATGCAAGATTGCAAAGGCGTCAAAATCCCTATGCCCACAAATGGCCATATATGCACTGATAAAAATGGTATTGACTTCGATCAAAAGGTATACCGCTCCATGATTGGTTCTTAATTGCATCTATGTGCATCTACGCCGGATATTATGCTTAGCGTTTGCATGTGTGCCCGCTTTCAAGCTACACTGAAGGAATCACACCATAAGGCTGTGAAGCATATTCTTCGATATCTAGCTCACACTCCAACACTTGGATTATGGTATCCCAAGGGCTCGGCTTTTGATCTCATTGGATATTCAGACTCTGACTATGCTGGTAATCATGTGGACCGCAAGTCAACATCAGGCACATGTCATTTCCTCGGACGATCCTTGGTATGTTGGTCCTTGAAGAAACAGAACTGTGTATCACTCTCTACTGCTGAAGCTGAGTACATTGTTGTTGGTTCGTGTTGTGCTCAATTGCTATGGATGAAGCAACCCCTCAAACACTACGGCATCAATGTGAAGAATGTGCCACTCTATTGTGACAATGAGAGTGCCATCAAGATTGCTCATAACCCAGTTCAGCACTCGAAGACAAAGCACATTCGGATTCGTCATCATTTTCTTAGTGATCATGTATTGAAGGGCGATATCTCTATCGAGCACGTGAAGACTGAAGAACAGCTAGCCGATATCTTCACAAAGCCCTTGGATGAGAAGAGATTTAGCAAGTTGCGGTGTGAGCTAAATATCTTAGAATCTTCGGATGTCCTTTGAAAAGGACACACATCCCAACACTTATGCTAAATTGATGACTTAGATGGGCAACATACAAAGTAACGTTTCTCTTCAATCAATGAAGACTAACACCTTAAGTGTGAAGAAATTAACAAAGAATTTGATTCTCAGAGCCCTACGAGAATTGTACGGGGTGTCTGAAATCAGCATTCTTATACGGTGGGTTACGCCACCAACAAAAGTTGAAAATCTTCAATTTGAGTTTTTCTTCAGTTTGAAATTCCTCAGTTGTTCAATTTCTTCAACTTTGCATTATCTTCACTGTTTCCGTCATTTTTCTTCATTGGCTATATATATATATGAGTTTATGTCCTCTACAGCATTCACTTATTGCTAATTTCTCAAGTTGCTTTTTCTGCTAAGTGAATGTGATCGGACCCTTCCCCTCTATGCTAAACTCAACCCAGTCTGTTCACAAATTCTTCATGTGCGTTCTATTTGAAACCCGTTCAAAATCTTCACTATGTCCTTTTCAGCTGAACAATTTGCGAACGCAACCTTAAAATATTCTAATCTGAATGTTTGGCTTTTGCCGCTCAAATCGTTCCGCATTCCACGATTTGTTTATCTGTTCACCCACGATCTCACACGATCTCCACCTCACAGTACGTGGGTGACACATGTCGCACGAATGAGAATGGTCAAGGGCATGTTCGTCCATTTTCCTCGGGCGAACGATTTTTTCACCTCGGCTATAAATACCCTTCACCCTCCTCGGACTGTTTTACTCCGCTCGACCTCACTCCCTCGCTCGAGCTCTCAAAACCTAGCGCCGCCGCTACTTCCATCATCACCGGTGACGAAGAGCTTCACTGCCTCGACCTCGTCGCCGTCGTACTCGCTCCGGCCGCGGATTTCTTCACTCTGCCGCCACCGTAGCTGTCTTCCTCAGCCAAGTTAGGGCGTGGAAGATCTGAACTGACGAGCTTCAAATATACTATTCACAGTTCGTTGTGTTCTTCGTCAAGGGTAAATTAAAAGTCATTTTTACTACCCTTGTTGATTCCTTTGATTTCTACAAATCTTCAAAAGGTGTTTATTCTTCAATCTTCACACCCTAAACACCTCACACAAACATCTATTCTTGATCTGTTTCCCTAAGCAACGTTTTTCTTCAAGATTCCTTAATTGTGTGGGTTTTCAATCTATACAACTCTGGAACCTAAGACAAAGAATGCTTAGTGAAATTCCTCAAGACACATCTGGTCAAATTCCTCAAACTTATTCTTTTTGCAAAAAACTTCTGAGAACGCATATGACCTCTCCAAATTCTTTGCACCTATACTCTGTTCATAGGAACACATGTCCGCTGCTGAATCACTAGGTTCTCATCAACGTAACTCATTTGCAGCGTTCCTCGAAGAAAAGTTACATGCCTCTTCAGAGAATTATGTGGTTCAGATTCCTCAGCTGAAGAAAATGGCTGACGGCAAGAAACTTCAGAAGGGAGGGGAGAAACCTGAAGTCAACACTGCGTTTGAGATTCCTGATGACATCTATGCAGGGTACTGCACTCCTCCTCATGAAACGAAGAATGAGCACAAAGTGCGCATTCAGAAGATAGAGAGGAGATGGGCCAAAGAATGGAGGGAATATCGTTATGTCACTCCAAAGTACATGAAGAAATTCGCTATACACCCTCAATGCCCAAGACCTCCACTGGCACCTGGCCAAGAAGCTGATCCCTCAAGCATTAGACGTGGTGAAGAATTTCCCACTGAATGGGCCAAGCGTCAAGCTAAACTGGCCAAAATGGCAAAAGCGGCAGTGAAGAAATTCAATGAAGATTCTGCTGCTGCCACTACTGAGGCCTATGCTAGCAAGCCTAAGAAGGCTATGCCCAAGAAGCCCGCTCACAAGCTCAGTGCTTCTGCCTCAATGCCCTCACGGCCAAGCACCTCAGCAATGCCCTCACGGCCCAGTTCTGCAAAGCCCTCACGAAAAATTCCTCATGTTGCTCCTGCTCCTCCAAAGTCCTCAGCTCCTCCGGCAAAGTCATCAGCACCTGTGCATCTCGCCTCGTGTCAAAGGACCACAGGCAAATCAATTGCCTCAGGAGCTTCTGCACGTTCTTCAGCTCCTCTGAATTCCTCAACAGGCCCTACCTTGCTGAAGACCAAGGCCACTGCTGGACGAGGCTCTAGACCAAGTCCTCACAAGAAGCAGGTTGCCTTTCAAGTACCGTCCGATGAAGACGAAGCTGATGATGAGGAACTTGCCAAAATCATCAGAGATAGACAGCAAAGGGCCGCTAGAGCCAAAGGAAGTGAAGTTCCTCTCCTACTAGATCCAAAGTTGATCCTTGAGTACATCAATCTCTGGCACAAGGACCCCAACACACCTGTGCCTGACTTCAAGCTCACCCCTGGCCAAAGTCACATGCTGACCACCTTCATTGGCGAGGAAAAATGGAAGTTTGAGAAGGCCAGGCAGCTGAAGAAAGCTCAATACAGAAAGGAGCGCTTTCTGAAGAAAAATGTTGTCAACATGACAACTGATGAACTCATTGCTATACAAACTGAGATCAAAGGACTCAGTGATGAGTTCAACGTCTACCGCACTGATTGGCTAGGAGCCAAGGTTAGATTCATCAAGTTGGCTGAAGGATTCACCACCAATGTTGCAGCCCCAACGCAACATGTATCTCCTCAGGATGAAGCATCTACTCAGCCGACTGAAGAACATGCCAGCACCGCTGATGAAAATCAGGCTGCTGATGAACCTGCTAGTACCAAGGCTGATGACTCTATTCCAGCCGCTGATGAAATTGCCAGGGCAACCACTAGTGTTGCGCCTGAAGAACAATCCAGACCAGCTGATCCATCAACCATTGAGCCTGAAGAAACTAAACAAACCAGGCCAACTGCATCAGTTGTACCTGAGAAAAATGAACCAATTTCCTCTGCTCCTCCTGCACCAACACCAAGTCTAGTTCTTCCTTCTGCATCAGAAGCGAAGAAAACCAAAGCTGTGGAGCGAGCAGCAGTAAAGAAGAGGAAAGCATCTGCTTCATCACTGTCTTCAGCATCGAAGAAGATGAAGATATTAACAAGCTCTTTTGAGTATCCCATTAATGTTGTTCCTGTCTCTAGTATGCCATCAAAGGAACTCGTTCCTTTTGGTGAAGATTATGAGATCCTAACTCGATCGGATGAAGTCGTTCCTTCTGCTGCTTCTTCAGAGTAGTTGGACGAGGCAGCTGAAGAGGCAGGCGTTGAAAAATTAAGTGAAGAAGATGATATCCCTTCAACCCCTGTCATCTCATCTCCTATGCCTCACTTCACAGCTGAAGAGGTAGGCGTTGAAGTATTAAGTGAAGAAGATGAAGACATGGACATCGGGAGCACCACGCCTATGATTAATGATGTGTTTTGGGAAAGTCAGCACCCCAACTCCTCTTTGTTCACGCCACTGCAACAAATTCGTCAGTCCCCAGTGCACACTCAAGTTCAAATGGGCTCTGAAGAACCTCACACCACTCCTTCCATTCCTGAAGAAATTCCAGACAGTAGTTGTCGTGGATTTGTCACGGCAGATGTTCTTAGTGTGAGGACTTAGTCGCGAGGCCAACGCATTTATGTGGTAGCTTGAGAGGGGTTGGGCGGAATCGAGAGACGCAACACAAGACAAGAATTTAGACAGCTTCGGGCCCCGGGAAACATCATCCTGTAATAACCCTACATGCTCTTTGTGGCTAGGTCTCATTATGATCCTCATGGAGTCGGCGTAAACCGGCTCTCCTAGTTATGTCTAGCCCTAGAGATTGTTTCTTCTTGCTTGTCCCTCTTTGGGGAGCCCTGCCCCTCCTTATATATGTTGAAGGGACAGTTTACATGACTAGTCCTGGTTGGATTAGGATTACTCTATTAAAAGTGGAGTCCTAGTCTTGCTTCCTTTGTAGGAAAATATCCTTGTGCTTTCCTCGTAAACCGGACCACCATAGCATGATCCGGCCTTCCATGAACCTCCTTCTGGGCCATCGGGTCTTGTCGTTCCTCTGACCCACTCGCCGGGTCACCCATGAGTCGTCAGGCTCGGGCGGGTCACTTAGTGAATCATCCAGTCCGGCCGGGTTACGCCGCGGGGTATATCCCCGACATTAGCCCCCAGTTTAATTTGGATTTATCCATGTTAAACTGATCTGCAATATAAACACAAGAACAAATCTTGTGGCTTGTGCTCTGGGTTAAATATTCTTGAAAACCGGCACCTGATCATCCTTAAATCCTTGTCATTTACTCCTTCTATAAAATCCGGGTCAGTAGACCAGCTTCATAATCAATTAGTTTGTAGGAAAAATGTTGTAAATAAAGAATCCATTTGACTCGGCCTTCAATGCTCTGACTTGACAAAAATATTGGTCTTTGAAATATTCAACTGATATCCAGCCGGCTTGAAGATGTAGAACTTGCCGGTTTATGATTACCACCATTGTCGGGTTATAAAAACTGATAATTCCGGGTCATGATTGTTTCCAACGCCGGTTCATGATTATTGCCAACGCCGATTCATGATTGTTACAAACACCGGTTCATGATTATTGATGACGCCGGTTCATGATTATTGATGACGCCGGGTTGCAGACACAGGGTCATAATGATTGGTGACGCCGGGTCAATCTGGTTTGCTCAAAACAGAGAATTTGAAAATATTTCTTTGATAATAATATAATACCTGTAGCCCCCAAGTCTTGAGCAGAACAAAGTGATGGCTTAAGACTTCCTTCAATATAAATACTGCCACTTTGAAGAAATCCATGTTGTTCATCTCAGTCACTAGTAAAAACTGAATACTCCATATATGTAGCCCCCAAGTGTCGGGTTGTCATGCTTGTAGCAGTCTGGGCTTATAATTGCCTTATGCTCATAAAAACTTCAACCAGTGTAGCCCCCAAGGGCCGGGTTATTATGCAATAATGAGCAGAGAATTTATAAATATGATCATGTAGATTCAAACGGCAACATGTAGCCCCCAAGGGCCGGCTTAGTAAGATAATACTGAGCTGGGACTTTTCATTAAAAATAATATCATATGATGTAACCATCACCATGGGGCTTGAACCCACGTCCAGAAGGTTAAGAGCTTTGTGCTTTACCAACTGAACAGTGGATCCTTCAATATAATGGAGTAAGACTTGTGTACCTTGAATTGTTGACAGGAGCAATTGGTAGCCCCCAAGGGTCGGCTCATTATAATGTGATGAGTCGGGTCTTCAATAAGGCCAATAAAAAGTAATATTGCATTAGCCCCCAAGTGCCATGGTGCATGCTGGCAGTGACATGGGACTTGCACATTTGATATAATCTCAACTTAAATAATGTAGCCCCCAAGTACCGGGTCGTAAGCCTGCAGCGACTCGGGACTATTCCTTCAATTGTGGAATAAATAATATCCATTTATAATATAATAGCTATTGCGCTAAAGCGACTTTGAAAACCTTAATCATAATATTGGTTTACTGATAACCATAATAAAATCCAGCCATGTTGGCTATTTGAAGATTTGAATAATATAATCCAATGATTTATGAGCGCATGATTCCAATGGCGCAATCCAAATATATACTGGCAACTTATAATCCCAAGCCAGTCCGGGTTAATAAACACTAGATAATTTATCATCATACTGGCGACTTATAGTCGAAAGCCAGGTCGGGTTAATAAACGCCGGTGATTTATAATCCTACTTTATTCAACCTGTTTCTGTGACATTGAATCACATCGTTGGTTTACCAACTTTTTGTAGTAAGGGTGATAACCCAAATCTTGAGTACTGATAACTCCTCCCATATTTGCCGGTTTATAATAAAATTCTACCGGGTTGTAATAAACATCGGATTATCCATATATAATACTGGCGACTTGTAGTCGAAACCAGGTCGGGTCAATAAACACCGGATTACAAGTGATTATGTACTGACAACTTGTAGTTGAAAGTCGAGCCGGGGTAATGAACGCCGGTTCACCAAAAACCTCATAAATCTCATCAAAGGAGAAAAAACTTGTTAAATAAAAGCATATGAAAACTTGTAGTTGAGGCTTTTCACGGGCTGCCAGGCCCCAAATTCGAGGCTTTTCATGGGCTGCCAGGCCGCTGAGTTAAATCATTTGACAAAGCCTTTTAAGATGGTCCTCAATCCTTAACCAATCACCGGTTTATCGTTGACAAGTTCAGGGTCTTATCAGATTGACTTGTCAAGTTGGCGGGTCATACCAGGTTTACCTGGATGGAGTGACTTACTTGATGAAGGCACGTTAACCCGGGGTTTTAGGTGTATACACCAGGCTTCCAAGCTGTGGCTTGATAGCCTATTGCAAGTGTAGATTCTTCGTTCATTGCGATAACAAAGAATCCCCAAGTAATATTTTGAGCTGTGCACAGTGGGTGCCTGTGTTTGAGTTGTGCTTTTGCAACACTCTCTTTGGCCCCTAAGTAATTGGCCTTGCGCCGATCAAGAAGTGTAGCTATGGTTCGAATACGACCAGGAAGCCCCCTAGTGACCATAGGTTTTGGCATTGCGCCGATCAAGAGGGTACCGACAGCTATGTTCTCTTTGGTTAATACACCTATATTTGAACAGGAAGCCCCCAAGTGATATATTTCTGAGCTGTGCTCGCCGGGTGCCTATGTTTGAGTTGTGTTGTGCAACAAACTCTCTTTGGCCCCTTGAACCGGAATCCTTCTCTTTAAGCCGGAAATTTTCTGACGGCCTTTAAATTTGCACCAATATGGTGGTTTAGGGTCCTGCATTAGATAACTTTGCAAGCCGGAGTAATTGCTCTTTTAAAAAAAGCAATATATAATATAAAAATATACTAAATGGATTTCACCTGATATGTTAGTCCAGTCTCTATCCACCGCGAGGTTGGTGATCACCATGGTGAAGCTGAAATCGATCATGGCCGAGTCAGCCGCGGCAGCAAGGCAGATGAACCGGCCGCGGCAATGTAAACCGGTGCGGACGAGTAAGTTGTCCTCCGTGTTGTAAACCGGTGCGGACGCATGAACCGGTCGTCTGTTCATCGGGTAACGTGACATGAAGGAAAACGCCGTTGTAGAACGTTGCTGGTACGTGCTTTATCCCCGCAGTAGAAACAATAATTTTACATGTATATAAAAACACCAATAGGGCAGTGTAATGGTGCTTAGAAGAATAAATAATGTACTGATAAAATATATAGGATAAATATCACCTGATTTATTTAGGCGATAGTTCCGTATGCAGACTGTGCGCCTCACAGTGATTGATCAGATTTGTTTTTGGGTCGCGCTAACTGCCACACGTGTGGCAGGAAGGGAGACGCACCACACGTTTCTAATGTAAACAGATTGCCACGTCATCGCATGCATGCATGTAGGAATCTTTTTAGATTTTCAGTTTTTAAAATGTTTTATCTCTTAAACGAAAAATCCGATTGAAAATCTGTTTTCACCATTGAATCCCTCGCGATGAGATCTTCGAAACTAGATCCCATGTTGATATGTTTTGATGAAAAAAAAATTGGATTAAAAGTTGCCATGTCTATTGCATATGAATTGCCATGATGTTTACACTGAAGTTGCCATGATATGTTTCAGCTATTTTCTTCTATATTTAAAAGTAAATTTTGACATTTATAAAACGGGGAATTAAGAAATTGGACTTGCCATGAACCATAAACTAAAATTGCCATGATACATGCACGTCAAATTGCCATAGTTCATATAAAAAATAATTTTTATGGTCAAAGTACTGGAGTTGCCATCATCAAAATACTAAAATTGCCATGATCTACAAACTAAAATTGCCACATGGCAACTTTAGTTTAAGCCCTATGGCAACTGCAGTGTAAACATCGTGGCAACTTCTGGCAAAAAAAATCGTCAAAACATATCAACATGGGGTCTAGTTTCGAAGATCTCGTCGAGGCGGATTTAATGATGAAAACGGATTTTTAGTTCGCTTTTTTATTTAGGAGATACAACATTTTTAAGCCGAAAACCAAAAAAAATTCTGCTGATGTCGTCTATTCATACGTGGCAAAATGAGTGGTGATGGACGCGTGTGAGCGATGTACAAACGACCACGCGTATGGGCGTTAACATTTCCGTTGTTTTTAACGTAGGCCAGCCGCACGGACGACGGATCGCCCGTGTGTTCGCCGGATAATGCCGTGCAGCGAGGGCGTTGTTGCGGACTTTGGCACAGTGAATTGCTTTGCTTCGTGAGGTGAGCAAGAGAGGTTTTATCTTTTCCTCTGCCCCGTGTGCAGACACACTGTTCACCAATTAGCATTTCATATCTGCACTTAGAACTCTCCACTCCGGAGACCACGAGGACTTTTGATGTTATATCAGTTTGATCCATGCTCGAATTAGCAGTTGATGCAAGCATACGGGCGCAAGTAAATCTGCCCATCCATCGTGTGCACTCCGCCATGAATTGTTTTTTTTTAATTGCTCCGGCTGCTATACTGCTTTGTCTCTATGACCTTTCTTCAGACGGATTATGCCATTACGCACGTAGTGACCTCCGATCTTATAGCTCTGGAGATTGCAACTGTTTATCGCACGGCAGGCGCTCAGTGAAAAATTGTGACATGTTGGCCAGCGACTGATCCCAGCTCTGGCTGGCTTCCATGGCTAGATCACCAACATTAAGCAAAGGGTGACCTCCCCTTAACCATCTTCTATAGCTTGGGTTGGTGGATCATATGTGATATGAGGATCTGGGTGTTAGAAGATAGACTTGCGTTGTAACGTGACAATGTCAAGATTGTAGTTGTGTGCGTGTGTGTTATCTTGTATATCAAGGCAGGTGGTTAGAGGACCCGGTGCTAGTAGATATTCTTGTATAGCTTGCACTAGGGGTCAAGCCTAAACCACCTGCCGCATCTTGTAATCTTGTTGGATATATAAACACGCATACGTCCCTGCCAGGAGGCATACGCTTCACACCAATACCTCGCAATCTTACGTGGTAATCAGAGCCTACCTCGGATTCATCCATGACGAGCTCATCCACAAATACGTTCCCCTCATCTCCCTTTGCACACATCGCCACAGAGAAACTACCGAGGGGGAACGAAGCTCTCTGGCGCGCCACCGTCCTCTCTGCCATCAGGGGGCGCAGATGGCGGGCTTCCTCGATCTGGAGCAAGAAGTGCCGCCCATGACGATCGAGGTGACCAGCAGCGACGGCAAGACCAAGTCGAAGGCCGCCAACCCTGAGTTTGGCACCTGGTATGCTCGTGATCAGCAGGTTTTTTCCTATCTGTTGACTACGCTACCTCGTGAGATGGCCATCCAAGTGGCAACCTGCCACACCGCAGCGGAGCTGTGGAACACCGTGCAAGGGATGCTCACCTCGCATACCCGAGCGCGGTCTGTCAACGTCAGGATCGCGCTGGCGAATCTTCAGAAGGGCAACTCCACCATTACGGAGTACGTCCGTAAGATCAGAACTCTTTGTGATGAGTTGGTTGCCTCAGGAAAAAAGGTGGACGAAGAAGATGTGGTTTCACACATCCTTGCCGGGCTGGAGGAAGAATTCGATCCCGTGGTTTCTGCCATGTGCTCACTGGTCGAACCTGTGACTATCCCGGAGCTGTACTCGCAGCTTCTGAGCTTTGAGACGCGCATGAATCTTCGCGGGGGAGCCTCTCAATCCTCCGCCAATGCTGCATCACGCGGGCGCTTCAACAACTTCAACAACAATCAGAACGGCAACGGCGGCGGCGATGGTGGTGACCGCGGTCGCGCCTTCAACAACAAACAAACTGGCGGCGGTGGTGACCGCGGCCGGAGCTTCAACAACAAACCCAACGACGGTGGTGGCCGTGGCAACTCAGGAGGAAACGGCGGCGGCTTCAACAACAATTCCGCTGCCAAACCAACGTGCCAGATCTGTGGCAAAGTTGGGCGCGTTGCTTGGAAGTGCTGGAAGCGGTACGACTCCGCCTACCAGGGAGGGGAAGAGCGCTCGGCGAACATTGCTGCTCCTCAATACGGCATAGATACAAACTGGTATATGGACAGTGGTGCAACTGACCATATCACCGGTGATCTGGAGAAGCTCACAGTCCGGGAAAGGTACACCGGCAACGAGCAGATTCACACCGCCAACGGATCAGGTATGGCGATTAATCATATTGGTCATACGACTATTTATACCCCAGATCGTGAACTTCACCTAAACAATGTTCTTCATGTTCCGGAGGCCACCAAAAGTTTGATCTCTGCAAGTAAACTTGCTTTTGATAATGACACTTTCGTTGAAATTCACCCTCATTTTTTTCTTGTCAAGGATCTGGAAACGAAGAGGGTTCTACTTCGCGGCAAGGGTAGGAGAGGTCTCTATCCTCTCAAACACATCGGGGGAAACGTCACAAAGCATGTGCTAAGTGTCACCAAGCCATCTTCAGACTTGTGGCATCGACGTTTAGGTCACCCATCTTCCATTGTTGTTAGGAAGATCGTTAGTGAGAATAAACTCCCATGTGTTAGCGATGATGAAAATAAATTTGTATGTGACGCATGCCAAAAGGGCAAAAGTCACCAGCTACCATATCCTCAGTCTATGAGTGAATCAAAATTTCCTTTGGCACTTATCATCTCTGATGTTTGGGGTCCTGCCGTTGAAACCGTAGGTAGAAAGAAATACTATGTGAGTTTTATAGATGATTTCAGTAAATTCACATGGATCTACCTCATTAAACATAAGTATGAAGTTTTCCAAAAATTTCATGACTTCCAAAATCTTGTTGAAAGACAATTTGATCGCAAAATACTAGCTCTCCAAATAGATTGGGGAGGGGAGTATGAAAATTTGAATTCCTTTTTCACCAAGATAGGAATTTCTCACCATGTTTCCTGTCCTCATGCTCATCAGCAAAATGGGTCAGCTGAACGTAAACATCGTCACATAGTTGAAGTTGGGCTATCCTTGCTTGCTCAAGCCTCCATGCCCTTAAAATTTTGGGATGAGGCTTTCATTGCTGCCACCTTCTTAATCAATAGGATGCCAAGCAAGGTTATAGACTTTGAGACTCCCCTTGCTCGTTTATTTGGTGACACACCCAATTATTCTTCTCTACGCATATTTGGTTGTGCATGCTGGCCGAATCTCAGGCCCTATAATACACATAAACTCCAATTTAGATCCAAACAGTGTGCTTTCCTCGGTTATAGCAACGTCCACAAGGGATATAAGTGTCTAGATATCTCCACAGGAAGAGTTTATATTTCGAGAGATGTGGTGTTTGATGAAAACATCTTTCCTTTTTCCACCATGCATCCTAATGCAGGTGCACGGCTAAGAGCCGAAATCCTCTTGTTGTCACCAGATCTTTTGAATCCTACTGATCAGGGGGATAATAGTGTTGATCATATGATTAATGGTGCTACTAATCCGGATCATGATGCTGCAGGAAACAGTGAAAAAAAATTGGCAGAAAAAGGCACTTTGCAACATGATTTTATGCAGCATATCAGTCCAAACCCGACCAGCGCAGAACACGAGGACGATTCTGCTGCAGCTTCCGATCCCGAGAGATCTGGCGACGCAGGATCCTGCGCGCCTGCGGCGGCAGGCGCAGATTCGCTGTTTCCCTCGGCTGGCGCGTCCCCCTCGGCTGGCGTCTCCGCGGGCACCACGTGTCTTGGTGGGTCCGGCGCGGGCGCGTCACCGAGTGCTGCCGCTTCTCCACGCAATGATGGCCCTGGCGGCTGGGCCCACAGGCGTGTGTCTCCCGCCCGGTTGCCCGTGCGGACACACGATCCAACGCCCGATCGCGCCGCAGTCGAGGCGGATCCGCCCTCTTTGTCGCCTGGGCGGGCTCGTGATCCCATGCCCGACCGCACCGCAGTCGAGGAGGATCTTCCCGATCCCCTGAACGCCGCCAGTAACACTCGATCCGCTGCGGCTCCCGGATCTTCTACGGATTCTGCTCCTGTGCGCCCTTGTACACGAGCTCAGAAAGGTATTTTTAAGCCATTGGTTCCTAAGGATGGGACGGTCAGGTATGATAAAAATTTTAAATTTGCAAATCTTGCTGTTGCTCAAGAACCTAGAAACGTGGCAGAAGCTCTAGGAGATAAAAATTGGCAACGTGCTATGGAAACAGAGTACAATGCCCTTATGAAAAATCAAACTTGGCACTTGGTTCCTCCCAAGTCAGGGAGGAATATTATCGATTGTAAGTGGGTGTACAAAATTAAACGACACTCTGATGGCACTTTAGATAGATATAAATCTAGGCTAGTTGCTAAAGGTTTTAAGCAACGCTATGGCATTGATTATGAGGACACGTTTAGTCCAGTTGTTAAAGCTGCCACCATTAGACTTGTTTTGTCTATTGCTGTCACCAGGGGATGGAGTCTTCGTCAACTGGATGTTCAGAATGCGTTCTTACATGGCGTTCTCGAGGAAGAGGTTTATATGAAGCAACCACCTGGTTTTGTCAATGAGACTCAACCTCAACATGTGTGTAAGTTGGACAAAGCTATGTATGGTCTGAAACAGGCACCCAGGGCTTGGTATTCAAGATTGAGCACAAAGTTACAGCAACTTGGATTTCGGCGCTCCAAAGGTGATACCTCCTTGTTCTTCTTTCAGAAAGGAAAGGTGATCATTTACATGCTCATTTATGTAGATGACATAATTGTTGCTAGTTCCTCACAAGAGGCCACCTCAGCTTTGCTTAAAAATTTGAAAAGTGAATTTGCACTTAAGGACTTGGGAGAGTTACATTATTTCCTAGGCATTGAAGTGAAAAAGATATCTAATGGGATTTTGTTGACGCAAGAAAAGTATGCCACTGACATTCTCAGGCGTGTGGGCATGAAGGGATGCAAACCTTGTAGTACTCCTTTGTCCACTACAGAAAAGTTGTCCTTACATGAAGGGGAGCTATTAAGTCCAGAAGAAGGGACTAAGTACAGAAGTGTTGTTGGTGCACTTCAATATCTGACATTGACAAGACCTGATATATCTTTCTCTGTTAATAAGGTTTGCCAATTTTTGCATGCTCCTACTTCTGTGCATTGGACAGCTGTTAAGAGGATATTGCGTTATGTCCAAGGGAGTGCTAGAATAGGACTGAAAATATGTAAATCACCATCAACTACAGTAAGTGCCTTTTCTGATGCAGACTGGGCAGGATGCCCTGATGACAGGAGATCTACTGGTGGGTTTGTTGTTTGTCTTGGTTCTAATCTCATTTCATGGAATGCAAAGAAACAAGCAACTGTCTCCAGGTCCAGCACAGAGGCTGAATACAAGTCACTAGCAAATGCTACTGCTGAGGTAATGTGGGTAGAAACCCTGCTTGATGAACTAGGAGTTGAAAGAACCCATGTTCCTTGTCTATGGTGTGACAATCTTGGAGCAACGTATCTTTCTGCCAATCCTGTGTTTCATGCAAGGACAAAACACATAGAGATTGATTTTCATTTTGTTAGAGAAAGAGTTGCCAGAAGGCTTTTGGACATCAGGTTTATACCAACTGGAGATCAAGTGGCTGATGGTTTCACAAAGCCCTTACAAGCTCGACAACTGCAAGCCTTCAAGAACAATCTTAGACTTGACATGTTTAGAATGAGGGAGGATGTTAGAAGATAGACTTGCGTTGTAACGTGACAATGTCACGATTGTAGTTGTGTGCGTGTGTGTTATCTTGTATATCAAGGCAGGTGGTTAGAGGACCCGGTGCTAGTAGATATCCTTGTATAGCTTGCACTAGGGGTCAAGCCTAAACCACCTGCCGCATCTTGTAATCTTGTTGGATATATAAACACGCATACGTCCCTGCAAGGAGGCATACGCTTCACACCAATACCTCGCAATCTTACACTGGGGTGTGCTTAAGAACTTGTTTTTCCACAAACTTAACAGCCAGCAACCTGACTCCATTGCTGGTAGCGATCTTTGATGTTCTGCTGGGATAACTCCCCTGTCTCAGGCATCTCGTGGTGATATGGGCACTCAGGGTCTCTTGTACATTCACCCCGCACATAGAAACTGCAAACATGAGCTCGGCTCCTCTTGTAATATGGTCAAGTCTTCTGAAGCTTCAGAATGTTATCATTTGGACGGGCCTTTCCATATGAAGAGTCATAGTCTATGTCAGCTGCATCCTTACGGTCATGCTCCTCTGCAAAGTACTCACTTTTGCTTGGGTGGCCGACCACGACGAGTAGGCAGTGGGAGGGGCCTGCGGGGCCGCGGCGGATCCAGGAATTTAAAATTGGGTGTTCAAAAAAAAATTCCACGCTAACAGAGGAGCCAATTCATTCACAGCAACACAAATTGTTCAGTAGCAACAACATCTGTATCAATAAAAGCAGAAGCAAGCAACTGAAAGACAACAGAGGAGTCAATTCTGGATCGGCCTTAACAGAGGAGCCAATTCGTTCACAGCAACAACAATACAGATTAAGGAAATTACAAAATAGATAAGAAAATTACAACTCGACCATACGCTTTGTCATGGCTTGAAAGCGAGAAATGACAACATCATCCTTCACTTCAAAAAAGAATTCCCTCTCAATAAATGTAACCAAGCAATCATTCAAGAGTTGATTCCCCATTTTATTCCGTAGCTTGTTTTTCACATAAGTCATTGAAGAGAACACTCTCTCAACACTAGTTGTTGCTACTGGTAGGATTAGAACCAATTTGAGAAGCTTGTAAACAAGGTTATAAGTGACACTCTTGTTTGTCTCGACAAGCATAATAGAAAGGTCGACTATGTTTTTGACCTTTCTAAACCTATCATCTCTACGCATATCAGTAATGAAGTGTGTAAGTTGATAAGGAATATGCATCAGATCTTCCTCCGTGAAATCCAAAGGATAAAGATGCGCAAGCTTAACCAAGTTTTCCTTATGATAAGCAGCAAAAGAATTTACCGGACTGAATGATCCCATGTAATGAAGTAATTCAGTGTTTACCTCGTCAAATCTATCTCCAAGCTCTCAAAGTTGCCTATCAATAAGACCCAAAAACATCTCAACATGGAAGCGATGGAGATTCGTGAGATTTTTGTAGAATCTTGAGGGTCTTCCAGGTGGTTTGTACTTACCACCCATTTGAGGAACTTTGACTTTATGCTTGACACAATAAGAAGTGACCTCTTCAAGGAAAGTTTCCCATCCACCATCATCTCTCAACAATTGCAATTGAATCTTTGTCAAATGAATGAGTTCAACAGCATTAACAATGTCTTGATCTTTCTTTTGCAAAGCACGACTTAAGTCATTGGTGTGCCCAAATATGGTTTGCAACAAGTGTGCCATGAAAACAAAGTCAAATGACTCAAAATATGTCAACATAGTTTCAGCAAGCATAGCCTCATTGCTTTGAGTTGGGTCTCTTACTAACTTGTTGAGAACTAGCCGGATTGAAGGATACATGCGGAGAATATGCATAATAGTTTTGTGGTGAGATCCCCAACGAGTGTCACCCGGCCTACTCAAACCCATCTCTTGATTCATGCCTTTACCAGTTTCAATTTCCTCCAATTCCAATGCTTTAATGATCCGTTCAGCTTGAGCCACACGAAGCATTCTAATCTTCTTACAAGACATCCCAAGAACATTCAATAGATTAGCAAGTTGTTGAAAGAACAAAACACAATCACGGTTCTCCTTAGCAACGGCAACTAGAGATAACTAAAGTTGATGAGCAAAACAATGCGCATAATAGGCAGAAGGGGACTCATCCATAATTAGTTTCTTTAGACCATTGACATGACCCTTCATGTTGCTAGCACCATCGTACCCTTGCCCACGTACTCTAGAGAAGGTCAAACCATGTTCCATAAGCAAACTCTCAATTGTTGTTTTGAGTGTCAAAGATGTGGTGTTTGCAACATGTAAAATACCAAGAAACCTCTCAACCACCCTTCCGATTTTATCAACATAACGCATACAAAGAGCCAATTGTTCTTGTAGATACACATCACTTGATTCATCGGCAAGTATTGAGAAACAACTATCACCTAGCTCTTCCATCATAAGCCTAGTAGTTTCTTTGGCACAAGAGTTGATGAGGTCTGTTTGTATTTCATGAGCTATCATTTTGTTGTTCTTTGGAGCATTCTTAAGAACCACCTTATTCACTTCTTCAAAATTCTCTGCTAGCCAATGTAGAAGCTCAAGGAAATTACCTTTATTAAGTGAAACTTCTCTTTCATCATGTCCACGAAAAGCTAACCCTTGACCCAAAAGAAACCTCA
>LR880972.1:908449207-908476504 GCA_904067115.1 Aegilops sharonensis | reverse complement strand
AGGTCTGTGTGACATTAGCTCAAGGAGAATACGGTGAGGACTGTGTGTCCTCAGGTTTAAATACCTAGCCGCTCCAACCAGACGTACAACTGTCACAGCAGTTGGAACTGGTCTACCAAATTATTGTCTTCACTGAGCTAACTGGTTCTATTTCCTCAACCCTTCCATTTCCTCATTACTGTGTTGTGTGCTTGTTCATATCTATTTGAAGATTTTGACTGAAGACTTCTCAATTTCCTCAGTTCAATTTCTTCAGTCTGTTTGTCTTCATCCTGTTTTATCATGTGCTTACGCTTTCTGTACTCTACTATGTTTGTTTTCATTTCATCATGATGCCCATGTTTATGTTATGTCATGTATGCATTTGAGTACTTATTTCGCTGCAAGTAGTTCTTCGCTGAGGAATTTCCTCAGTGAAGAATTCATAAAAATCGCCTATTCACCGCCCTCTAGTCGACTTAACGCACTTTCACTTACAAAAAATGAAGGAACTTAAAAAAACCATGATCTGAAAAAAAAATGAAAATTCCCATGTTGTAAAATTAGAGAACATTTTTTCCATATACCAAAAAACAAAAAAATGTCATATGTTAAAATGCCATGATAAAAAATGCAATCTGTTAATAAATAAAAAAATGTCATCTCTTAATAATAAAAATGTCATCTCATAATAATAAAAATGCACTCTCTTAATAATAATAATGCTATCTCTTAATAATAAAAAATGCACTCTCTTCATAATAAAAAATGCACTCTCTTAATAATAAAAATGCTATCTTAATAATAAAAATGCACTCTCTTAATCAAAAAATGACCTCTCTTAATAATAATAATAATAAATGTCATGTGTTAATAAAAAGCCACCTCATAAATAAAATGCAGTGTGACATAGTTTGAAAATTTATAAAACCGCCATGTTGTTTTTCCAAGAGAAAATGCGAGTAAAAATAAAAGAAAAAATATGGGGGGACCGGGAGTCGCAGGTGACCCACATGGAGATTTGAGCTACTGCCAGTATGTTCAGCATCAGATTTTCCCGCCCGTGGAAATCAGCGTCGCCCGCGTGGGAATCATCGTCGTCTGCCACAACAAAGTTGCCGCGCGGCATGCAGCAGCAATAGCATTGCCGCCTCGTGGAGTAGCGGCATGGCCCGCGGTCTCGGCCCGCGTGCAGCATGAGCTATCGGCCTGGGCGCGGCGGCAGCAGTGGCGGCAGCCTCATCCAGTGGCGGCATGGCCCACATGCTCTGGCCCGTTCCGTCCCGGCTACGGAAACACGTTCTGAGCTGCTGGCCGCCTCGCTGCGTGGCGGCAGGGCCGGCCGCCTAATATCATGGCGGCAGGCGCCACGTGTCGCCTGCCACCACCGCTGAGGGGGCCTTTTTTGTCAAATGGATCCACATGTAGTTTTTTTGTCAATTCATCTGGTCAGGTTGTCCTTTTGGATAAAAAAATCACTCTCTTCTGCTTAATTAATGAATGAGGCAAAAAAATTGCCTCCGTTTCAAAAACAAATATTTCTATGGGCATACCCAGATCCATCCGGCCATCACATCACCATGAAAAAGAAAAAAAAATTGACATACGTGAAGCAAAGTTTGCAATTGCACGATTCAACAGAATGGACGATTACTGACGACCGGCAAGATAATCCTCAACAGCAGTTATTAATTAATATATAAATAGCCTGGATTAGTTTTCAGGATATAAAATGGGGATGTAGCTCAAATGGTAGAGCGCTTATATATGCTAATAAGAGGCAGGGGTATCGATACCTCCCATCTCCAATTCACCATTTTTACTTTTATTCAAATAATAATTACCAGGAAAAAAAGCAAGGGCTGGAAGCAAGAAATTCCTCGGCCCACCATGAACATAAACAGTTGGCCCATAGAATTTCATAAGTTTCATCATCGATTTTTGTATTACAATAATTTTAACTGCGAGCTCCTATTTGACACATTCTGCGCCAAAATTTTGATGTTTCGCACATGAGCCCTGGGCTGTAACTGTTCATTTAGCGCTCAGTGCTGTAGCTGATTATATCGAGTGCTCATATCTCCACTACTATTAAATAATCCAACAAAAACTACTCTAGACACACCCCATAAAATATACACGGATCCATTATCACCATAAGATAGACCCACTAAACTTAATTTAACAGTTTATCTTAATCTAATTCTTCTTTTGTGTGTACTTAGTAATTTAGATTGACTGAACAAATCCCACCGCGGAGGAAAGTTCACTTCCTCGAAACGCATCCCCCGTAAATTCCGTAATCACACAAGGCACGAAGATTACTCACCTCAGATAATCATTCAACGCATCTCCTGTAATCAAGCACTTCCTTGAAACTAACGCACGGTCCCGACGCTCCCTCCCCGTCGCCGCCATGCCGTCAAAGGAGCAGGAGCCGCCGTGCCCCCGGCCTCGTGCCGCCCGCAGCATGCCGCGTGCTGCTCGCCTTCATTTCCTCCCTCGAGCAGCGGTGGCGTGGAACCAGCGTGCTCGGCCTGCGTCAGCGGCGGCCAGGTCCCTTTCCTCCCTCGACCAGCGGCGGCGGACCGGGACGCAGTGGGCGGCCACGGATACGGCGCTGGGTGCGAGCCACTGAGGCGTAGCTACGCGTCGCGGCCCTTGTGGCGCAGGCACGACGGTGCCATGCAGGGGCGGATCCAGCATGGGTCAAGGGTGTTCAGATGAACACCCGAAAATTTATGCAAATATTTTTTTACATATAGGCATATATGGCAGAGTATAGAAATACGATCCTACATGGGCCCAATACGTGCACTTTGGCACTTTGGCAGCAGGCGAGCAGCCCATTAGGCCATTAGGTATTACCTGACTGCGCACGAGAGCCTGGACACGCACCCAGCCAGCCGCTTCCTTCCCCAATTCCCACGAAGACAGGAGCGGCGGCGCGAGGGCATGGCGAGCCACAGCCAGCCGCCGGCGCAGGAGTTCACCAGGGCCATTGCCGACGCGGCCGCCGCCAGTGAGGAGCAGGAGCTAGTACCCAGTCCCAGTGCGGGGCACGGCGCCGCATCACAGCCACAGAGACAGTGGGTCACGCCGCCGGTGCCGCCGGCCGCCGCAGTTGTCGATGCCGTGGAGGGGAGTGTACCTCCAGTGCGGCAATTTGCTCCAACAACCTCAATCTCTAAGCCTAAGGTGAATCCCCTTTCAAGTTCCAAGTTCCAACTCTGAAATTTCATTCTTTGATTTGATTCATTGTGAAATCCGAACTGAATGTGTAGTTTCTATTTGATTCAGTGAGAAGTAGCTATAGATGTCATTGAAAGGAGTTAGGATCTGTTGATTTATTAGCATAAAAATAACAAAGGAATTGTATTTGAATTGTAGGCAGTACAGAATTCAAAACTCAAGAGGAAGAGCATTGCCATTGATTTGAAAACTTTGTGGAGTAGAGCTGGGAAGAAATCTAGAGCATCTGCAGGGGCTCTAGTGAACACAAGTCCAATTGCAGAACAGTTCAGGTTGAGCAGCAAGTGCAGGTGCAGAACAATTCCCCATCGAATCAACTTCATAACACTATGAGCTCCCCTTCAGTTCAAAATCAGCAGCAACTACAGATTGTTGGTGCCATGAACACAAGTCCAATTGCAGAACCTGAGATTGAGCACGAAGCAAGCGAAGAATCTGAAAATATAGAGGAAGAGAATGACTCTGAAGATGCAGTTTACGATGTTCAGCTGCTTGAACCTGATCCTGGGAAGAGGATTGCTATTGCAGATTATGATGTTAATGACCAGAACAGGATTAGAAGAGGATACATTGCAAAAGGGGCTTGTCGACCAAAAAAGTATGCTTTTCCACAACACCCTGCTGGAGGTATGCGTCGATTTGTAGCTAAATGGTTCAAGTCTTATAAATGGCTTGAGTATAGTAAAGAACTAGATGCTGCTTTCTGCTTTGTATGTTATCTTTTCAAGGATAATTCACATGTTGGTGGGGATTGCTTTATGAATGGAGGATTTAGAAATTGGAATCACAAGGCTAGTTTTGGCAAACATGTTGGTGGGATCAATAGTGCACACAACAAAGCACAAGAGAAATACAATTTCTTCATTGCACCCAAAACAACAATCGTAGAGTCATTTTCTTCAACCACCAAACAAGACAAGGTTCTATATATAGCTCGCTTGACATATTCTCTTAAATGCCTGAGGTTTCTTTTGGGTCAAGGGTTAGCTTTTCGTGGACATGATGAAAGAGAAGTTTCACTTAATAAAGGTAATTTCCTTGAGCTTCTACATTGGCTAGCAGAGAATTTTGAAGAAGTGAATAAGGTGGTTCTTAAGAATGCTCCAAAGAACAACAAAATGATAGCTCATGAAATACAAACAGACCTCATCAACTCTTGTGCCAAAGAAACTACTAGGCTTATGATGGAAGAGCTAGGTGATAGTTGTTTCTCAATACTTGCCGATGAATCAAGTGATGTGTATCTACAAGAACAATTGGCTCTTTGTATGCGTTATGTTGATAAAATCGGAAGGGTGGTTGAGAGGTTTCTTGGTATTTTACATGTTGCAAACACCACATCTTTGACACTCAAAACAACAATTGAGAGTTTGCTTATGGAACATGGTTTGACCTTCTCTAGAGTACGTGGGCAAGGGTACGATGGTGCTAGCAACATGAAGGGTCATGTCAATGGTCTAAAGAAACTAATTATGGATGAGTCCCCTTCNAAGGGTTAGCTTTTCGTGGACATGATGAAAGAGAAGTTTCACTTAATAAAGGTAATTTCCTTGAGCTTCTACATTGGCTAGCAGAGAATTTTGAAGAAGTGAATAAGGTGGTTCTTAAGAATGCTCCAAAGAACAACAAAATGATAGCTCATGAAATACAAACAGACCTCATCAACTCTTGTGCCAAAGAAACTACTAGGCTTATGATGGAAGAGCTAGGTGATAGTTGTTTCTCAATACTTGCCGATGAATCAAGTGATGTGTATCTACAAGAACAATTGGCTCTTTGTATGCGTTATGTTGATAAAATCGGAAGGGTGGTTGAGAGGTTTCTTGGTATTTTACATGTTGCAAACACCACATCTTTGACACTCAAAACAACAATTGAGAGTTTGCTTATGGAACATGGTTTGACCTTCTCTAGAGTACGTGGGCAAGGGTACGATGGTGCTAGCAACATGAAGGGTCATGTCAATGGTCTAAAGAAACTAATTATGGATGAGTCCCCTTCTGCCTATTATGTGCATTGTTTTGCTCATCAACTTCAGTTATCTCTAGTTGCCGTTGCTAAGGAGAACCGTGATTGTGTTTTGTTCTTTCAACAACTTGCTAATCTATTGAATGTTCTTGGGATGTCTTGTAAGAAGATTAGAATGCTTTGTGTGGCTCAAGCTGAACGGATCATTAAAGCATTGGAATTGGAGGAAATTGAAACTGGTAAAGGCATGAATCAAGAGATGGGTTTGAGTAGGCCGGGTGACACTCGTTGGGGATCTCACCACAAAACTATTATGCATATTCTCCGGATGTATCCTTCAATCCGGCTAGTTCTCAACAAGTTAGTAAGAGACCCAACTCAAAGCAATGAGGCTATGCTTGCTGAAACTATGTTGACATATTTTGAGTCATTTGTCTTTGTTTTCATGGCACACTTGTTGCAAACCATATTTGGGCACACCAATGACTTAAGTCGTGCTTTGCAAAAGAAAGATCAAGACATTGTTAATGCTGTTGAACTCATTCATTTGACAATGATTCAATTGCAATTGTTGAGAGATGATGGTGGATGGGAAACTTTCCTTGAAGAGGTCACTTCTTATTGTGTCAAGCATAAAGTCAAAGTTCCTCAAATGGGTGGTAAGTACAAACCACCTGGAAGACCCTCAAGATTCTACAAAAATCTCACGAATTTCCATCGCTTCCATGTTGAGATGTTTTTGGGTCTTATTGATAGGCAACTTCGAGAGCTTGGAGATAGATTTGACGAGGTAAACACTGAATTACTTCATTACATGGGATCATTCAGTCCGGTAAATTCTTTCGCTGCTTATCATAAGGAAAACTTGGTTAAGCTTGCGCATCTTTATCCTTTGGATTTCACGGAGGAAGATCTGATGCATATTCCTTATCAACTTACACACTTCATTACTGATATGCGTAGAGATGAGAGGTTTAGAAAGGTCAAAAACATAGTCGACCTTTCTATTATGCTTGTCGAGACAAACAAGAGTCACTTATAACCTTGTTTACAAGCTTCTCAAATTGGTTCTAATCCTACCAGTAGCAACAGCTAGTGTTGAGAGAGTGTTCTCTTCAATGACTTATGTGAAAAACAAGCTACGGAATAAAATGGGGAATCAACTCTTGAATGATTGCTTGGTTACATTTATTGAGAGGGAATTCTTTTTTGAAGTGAAGGATGATGTTGTCATTTCTCGCTTTCAAGCCATGACAAAGCGTATGGTCGAGTTGTAATTTTCTTATCTATTTTGTAATTTCCTTAATCTGTATTGTTGTTGCTGTGAACGAATTGACTCCTTTGTTAAGGCCGATCCAGAATTGACTCCTCTGTTGTCTTTCAGTTGCTTGCTTCTGCTTTTATTGATACAGATGTTGTTGCTACTGAACAATTTGTATTGCTGTGAATGAATTGGCTCCTCTGTTAGCGTGGAAAATTTTTTTGAACACCCAATTTTAAATTCCTGGATCCGCCGCGGCTGCGCGGCGGAGAGTGTGTGCGTGAAGGCGGCGCATAACTCCGGCTTCGGGCGTGCCGCGGCATGGAAAGCTTGGAGTGCGAGACGGAGGGCAGCATATGGAGTGCCGCGGGGGTGTAGCAGGACTAGGCTATGAGGTCTGGAGAGGCGACTAGAAAGAGGGTCGCCTCCATGACACATGCTTCACACTCCACACCCCACACTTTGTCCTCTGTCTTCCTTCCGGATCTTGTTTTCTCCACATCTACAGTCTAGATCGAAGGAAGGTTTGCTTCTTTGCAAACTCTCCATGGCATTCACTCATCTCCAAGATATTAATCTTACATCTTACAATACAAAGCTTACTTTGAACTCCTTACGTTGACATATTTCACATCAGTCTGTCAGACGTATTTGTAGTAACTCTTATCTATAAATACTTCTCATGAAAGAAATGCCTTCATTCATATATATATAGTTGATAGTCTTGATTCCAGAGCCGTGATGATACTAGGTTAATAACCAGCAAAAAGAGAATGAAGTTCTGTGCAATAAAGTGGCAAAATCTGTGTTTTGTTCATCTGTTCTATCTGTACTAACTTTCCTGCTGCTGACATATAAACTCCTGTCTGCAGCACTTGGATATACATAGTTGTTTCAAAATTCCCTACTTACAACATGGCTTGCTGCTACTAGGAATATTAGATTGGAAGCACCTACACTAGACTAGATTAATTGGATTTCTTGGTATAGCTTGCTTCCTGATTAACTTCGTGATTGTGATACTCGCTGTTTGAAAGTAGTCTGTTTCATGTTTCGCATGTTGTTCATTTTTCAGAATAGACCTCCAAGAGTGTATGATGGAGTGACTGAATGTTGAGTAAGTCCCACCCATTAAACCTCATAAGGCTAAGGCATTAGACTAAATGTCTGGATTATGTGGTTGCTCACTAGATGTCTTCATTCACTGCAGTTGATGGTATTGGAAATAATATATGAACATTTGGTTATTTCTTTCAGTTGACATGTACAATGAGAATTCTGCACCGACAAAATGAGAGAGGAATTCAGCCCTAAAGAAAGTACTGACAATGAAACCGGCATATATTTTATAACTTGGTCCTTTTACCAATGAAGCAATGTCAAGAGGTAACAATGATACGGTGTGGATAATGCAGGTATAAAAATTTCCTTAATATAGTCGTATTTTTTGTGTCAATTTCGTGTTATGACGGAAGATTGGGAAGCAACCAATTAGTCGTTTCCCTTTCTCTCTACATAATCACCGTAGCATATTTTCATTTCATTGCTTTCCTTTATTTCTTAGCAGAGTTTGTTATGGAGACTCTAAATTAAGGGAACACCTGCACTTGCCCCAGAACCCTTGGTAGCTAAGAGCCTCACACATGGATGTCAGTCGGGGCTTCGGTCCCACGCCACTCTGTTGGCCACGCCTGCAGCCATCCCAGCATCACCCTCCCGCCGTCGTAAGCGATCCGGCATTGCACCTAGCCCACACCCCTGCCCTGCTGCATACCACTTCTCTAGCATGTACATGGGGGCGGCAAGCATGCGACTGAAGACGATCAGGTCACAGAGGTGACAATGTTTTTTCACAAGTATTGGCAATTAACAGTACCAATGTCGTAACTAATTTATTCTATCTGACTAGCAGTTTCTCTTTCATTTCAATGGATATCCTTATTTTGATTTAAGATCCATCAGTTAAGTTTGTCTATTTTCATTTAAGTTTCCACACATCTGTTTCATAGCATCCAAATTCTGAATTAAATTGAAATACGTATGGAGTTCATGTGCCATTCATATATTCTATTGTACATTTTATTTCTAAGTTATGAATCTGAATGTAACTGCTACATCTATTCACTACAAAGATGTGATATTTATTCTATAATAAGTTTGTTCTAGTGAGGCACATGAGTTATCTTGGAGAATGTTACATACTCCCTCCGTCTCAAAATAAGTGTCTCAAGCTTAGTACAATTTTGTACTAAAGCTAATACAAAGTTGAAAAGTTGAGACACTTATTTTGGGACGGAGGGAGTATTTAGAAAGACATATTTTTCCTACTTTGTATGGGGTGGATTTTTTTCATAGCATTACAGTTATATTCGATCCTTCTGAATTTTACTAATCTCATCAAGATTTTTTTACGGTGTAATCTCATCAAGATCATATGCTCTCTTTTTTTAATCTCTGGGCACTTAGGTCTTTAAGCCCTGGTCCTTGCTTCTGTAGTTTTGTTTATTCTCTTCCAATTTCTGAGCCAAGGTTGGAAGGTTGAGTCGGCGGAAAAATGTATCGGATCCATAACAAATGTTCTTTGCACAACAACTACAAATACGATGAAAAGAGAAAGATGTATGGGTGAATAGTGTTATGGTGTGTATGCGCATGCATTTGGTTTGGATACTTTTGTTGTATATCCAATTGTATCTGTTCTAACTTATGGGTATTAATTAAAACGTGCGTTGCACATGCACGCTTACTAGTTCTCTAAAAATATAGCAAATGATTCCTCCATAAAAAAATAAATACTTAATTATTAAAAAATAAAAAAATTGGATGATTTTCTTTGGCAAAAACTGAACACTTTATTAATTAAATGTGCACATTAATAAATTTATAGAACATTTAAAAAGCATTGAAGATATTTTCAAATTTGTTAACATTTTAATGTTTTGGGGATTAAATTTACAAAAGGTGCACATTTTGTGAAAGGAAACCAATAAAAATTGCTAGAGATAAAAAATAAAATTGAAATGTCTAGGTAACAACCTTCCTAAAACCAGGAAAACCAAACTAAACCTTCCCAAAACAAGAAAATTGTAGCCCAATGTATTTCGACTATGATCAATAAATAAAGTGTGTTTAGAATAAAAAAGCAAATATGAAATACCAATTTAGTCTCTCCCCTAAACATATTAATTATCTATGAAACATTGATAATTTCATTTTATATAGAAGAACTTGCTGGCTTAAAACAGTGTAATTTTCTATTATAGTAAAGGTTGCACCTGCGTGATTGAATGGAATGGACGACTACTGTGCGGCTGGTGCAGTTTAATCCTCAATAATAGTTTTTCAATGTATAAATAGCCTAGATTAGCTTAGAGGATAAAGCACGGGGATGTAGCTCAAATGGTAGAGCGCTTATGTATGCTAATAAGAGGCAGGGGGATCGATACCTCCCATCTCCAATTCAACCTGTTTTTCTTTTTATGCAAATAATTACCAGGAAAAAGCAAGGGCTTGAATCTGGAAATTACTCGGCCCACAATACACATATAGACCTAACATTTGGCCCATACAGGAGGTTGAATTCGTGCCTATCAAATTTTGGGAGTTTCATCATTGATTTATTTTTTTACATTCATAAGTTTCATCATCGATAATTTAATTGGGAGCTCTTTTTTGACGCATCCTGCAGGAGCTCTAAATAGCGAGCCCTAAGGTAGCTGATTGTATCCAGTGATTCCTCGGGTTTTCATTTTTTTTTACATGATTTCAGTCGATTTTTATATTTAATTTTCCAGAAATAGATGAATATATATTTATTTTTTTAAACGAACATTTTCTAAAAAAATGTGGTTTTATTTGGATGAAGTGAACAATTTATAAAACCTTTTGTGGAGTTTTATTTTTTTTGGAAAACTTTTAATCTATTCATCTTCAATCATGATAGTACAGTGAATAATAGAAGTAATAAAAATTACATCCATATCCATAGACCACCTAGGACGACTACAAGCACTGAAGTTAGCCAAAGGCGCGCCGCCGTCATCGCCCCTTCCTTGCCGGAGCTGCGCAAAACTTGTTGTAGTAGGCAGTCGGGAAGTTGTCGTGCTAAGACTCTATAGGATCAGTGCACCAGAACAGCAACCGCCGTCGTTGAAGATAGTGTATATCGAAGGTGTTAGAATAAATCCGAGGTATACCGTTGATCTTCCGAGGACCAAGCAATCACACAAGGGCGACACCGAGATTTGTTAACGAGGTTCACCGATATGGCTACATCCCGGGGCCTCACTATGGGCTCCTCCCCATGATACCGTTACAATACCGCACCCGGTCGCCCTAGACACCGGCACATGCCGCCGGCTTCCCCTGCGTTCCGGTGCTATTAAGTTGGCATGGGTTACATCGTGTGTCTACCCCCGCTATATAAGAGAGGCCTAGGATACAAGTGTCCTACTAGGACACGACTCCACATCCTATGTAAACACGATACAACTACAAGTCCAACTGTAACCTACCTTGTACACTATATTCGACACAACTCTAACAAACTCCACCTTGGCGAATATTCTCCACCACCTTGAGTTCGTCCATGCGTCAAACTTCCATGTACATTGGACTTGAGCTTATCCCGTGAGCACCGCTGCTACTCCAAATACTCCATGTGACTCCACCTGCAACTTGTAGTCCCTTCTTTTCTTGACCACAGTCAACACTCGAGCGAAATTAAGTTCCACATTACTCTAGTTTGCGCTCCCAACTTCCAGAGTATCAGTCCAACGCCATCACACATTGATCGCTGACCTGCGTGAAAGTGAACAACTCACATATTGGGTGTCACATATAAGAGTTACCTGAACTCAACATCACCGCTCCTTTCTTGACCGCCTGTCTGAAACTTGAAGGAATTTCACCATTGCTTGTAGTCATCCCGAGTCAAATTCGCAGTTGTCTCACCACATGTATGACCACCAGAGCCATGGCCCGTCTCCATGTCCCGTGCGCACCACACGCCTCGCCGCTATTACCGCGTCGAGCCTCCGCTGTCCCGGTCGAGTCTCAAGGGTCGCGAAACCACACCACTCAACCCCCACTGCAGAGTACCACCGATCATCACCGACCGATGACGAGTTTTACGCTTTCATCAGACCACTGGGCTCCAATCCAAACTACGTGTCACTCGCTTTTCCCGCTTGCTGAATAGGTTTTGATTCCCTGGATCCTTACATCGCAGCCCCTCAACCCAGCTCCACCTTCAACATGACTCCATGGTAGATGATCAGTCCATCCTCGCGCCCCGTCGACTTCAAGCTCCGTGAGTACATCACCTTGAATCAACTCCGCGCCATAGTCTTGTCGAAGCCACACAAGCCCTCAGGCCTGCACCACGTGTTTCCACGCCCAGAAGTCGGTCACCATCAGCATCACGCTCCTATGTCGTCGTCGCCGATCCCACCACCGTCTTCTGTACCAACCGACTCGCGTCGATCCATCATACTGTCTAGTCCGACCCAACCGAACATGTCCGGCTGTAATCATGCTCCACCCTGCATCACGACCGCTTGCACATCCGTGCGTGTCTTAGACACCCTGTGTTTGCATGATCCTCATGACGCGCTTGTCCGCGCGCCTCCGCAGCCTATCCACGTGTTCCAAGCCATCTCAGCAAACCGACCTAGAAAAAACTTTCTTTTTTCATGTCACTGTTTGTTGTTGCTTCTTCGTGCATCCTATAGCAGAAAATAGATCGAACTTGATCCAATCAAAACTGCTCCTGTGCACACACGTAGTCTTGGTTGCTACCCTTGCTTTTTGTCAAACAAATCTCATACACGTGCCAACGTCTCAAGTACTAGCATGATCCCACGTGCCTGCCTCTTGGCTTCTGGGCAGCAGCAACGCACACACATCACACTTCTGGACAAAGCTCGAGAACCTGTTGTCCTCTTGCTCCCCTCCACGTACGGTCGCCGCCTTGCGCTGCTCCACGATAGCCACAAGCGCTCCACGACATCGATCGATTGAGATCGATCCGATCTGCTTTCAAGCACTTGACTGACTCCCATTGCTACACGCTGCCTGACACAGGTACTTTGCATCACCGAAATCCCCTCGGTTTCAAGCCGGCCTATACTCGCACGGTTTCTTGTCCGTATTGATAACCAGCCAGCTGAACACAACATCCGAT
Source organism: Aegilops sharonensis (assembly GCA_904067115.1). NCBI lineage: Eukaryota > Viridiplantae > Streptophyta > Magnoliopsida > Poales > Poaceae > Aegilops > Aegilops sharonensis. Next base: position 908,463,860 of record LR880972.1, on the reverse strand, counting down.
TTTCAACGATGCATCGATCCATCGCCACCGGGAGCCCCTCTAGATCAACAATCTTGCCGTCTTCGAACAACCTAGCTCATGATACCACTTGTTAGAATAAATCCGAGACATACCGTCGATCTTCCGAGGACCAAACAATCACACAAGGGCGACACCGAGATTTGTTAACGAGGTTCACCGATATGGCTACATCCCCGGGGCCTGACTATGGGCGCTCCTCCCCATGATACCGCTACAATACCGCACCCGGTCGCCCTGGACACCGGCACATGCCGCCGGCTTCCCCTGCGTTCCGGTGCTATTAAGTTGGCATGGGTTACATCGTGTGTCTACCCCCGCTATATAAGAGAGGCCTAGGATACAAGTGTCCTACTAGGACACGACTCCACATCCTATGTAAACACGATACAACTACAAGTCCAACTGTAACCTACCTTGTACACTATATTCGACACAACTCTAACAGGAGGGATCCAACCTGAAGACACATGAATGTAGATGAACCACGACAAGATCCGAGCAAATCCACCAAGGACGGATACACCGGAGACACACCTCCACACGCTCACCAACGATGCTAGACGCACCATCGAGACGGGGATTAGGCGGGAAGAATGTTATTCTATCTTCAGGGAGCCGCCACTGTATCGTCTTCCCGAATAGGACACAAAACCTAACCAAACTCGTAGGAACATCTAAACCTTTGTGAAGTTTTTCATAATCATTAACATTTTTAAGAAACCACTATGATTTTTAAACCTGTGAACATTTTGTAAGTTTTAGGAACTAATTTTAAAAATTGTGGACACTTTTTAAACCCGATACAATTCAGTAGAGAAAAAAAGAAGAATGAAAAAACGGGGTGAGATAATTGTAAACCATTTCATAAAATGGGTAGTGTTAAGATGGTAAGGTAATTGTAAACCTGTTCCCATCACTCGATCATGGTGGCAAAGGATCAGTCGGCTTCACCTACGAATTTGCTCTATTTCATGTATACAAGCCCCAAGCTTCATGTCCACGCCCAGTATAGCGACGCGGGCGAAGGATATTTTTTGGGCGCTTGCTAGCGTACAAAAATCAAAAAGGCTTTTCATCGGTCTGAAAAACCAGGAACAATTTACGTAACAATCATCGCCGCAAACCGAAGGCAATTTTTACGGTAAATTCAAACCAAAGTTATGAGTATGACCCATTACGACTAACATTACACATTTATGTTTTTGTTTCTCGAGCCTTGGATTAATTCAAAATATGAAATATGACGTTGAGTCTAGTCCCACACCGATCGTGGGGCAGGGCACGAATTGTGAGGATGGGGTGGCCTTTCCTAACAAACCAGGCCTAGTTCTGGTCCGCTGCGTCCTCTCGGCCTTGCCCATCTTCGCTCTCACAGCGGTGCGAGTCCTAACGAAGCTGCTGAAGGAAATTGACAAGTGCAGGCGGAGATTTCTCTGGGGAAAGGACCAAGAACTCTCGGGCGGCAGCTGCAAGGTTAGCTAGGAACGGGTCTGCTCCCCGGTCGAACATGGCGGCCTCGGTGTGCTGAACCTCTCAAAATTCAGCCGCGCGCTCCGACTGAGATGGCTTTGGCACAGCTTGATAAGCCCCACCCGGCCCTGGGTGGGCACGGAGCCACCATGCGACGCCTCAGACCATGCTCTTTTCAACGCAGCAACGGCTGTCACAATCGGCAACGGAGAAACGGCCAATTTCTGGCACTGCTCATGGCTGGGGCCGGTGCCGCTGAAGTTCTGCTTCCCGTCGGTCTTCAAACACTCCAGGCGCAAAGGCAGAAGCGTGGCGCAGGCCATCAACGGCGACCGCTGGGTTTTGGACCTAGCGCATGGCAACGGCATCGACCTCATCAGCGAGGTTGTCGCACTGCATCGACTCATACAACGCCGCCAGCTCAACCTTCAGGGAGAAGAGCAGGACCAAATCCGCTGGAGTTCGGAGGGGTCAGGTCAGTACAGTGCCCGATCGGCCTACGCCATCCAGTTCTTGGGCTTGACGTCGGGATCGTATCAGGCCATGATTTGGAAAACCTGGGTTCCGGCCAAACTGAAGATGTTTGCGTGGCTCCTCCATCAGAATCGACTGTGGTACAATGATCGCCTCCAACGCAGGGGCTGGCCAAACTCCTACTTCTGTCAGCTGTGTCTGAGAAACCTGGAGACGGCGTGGCACCTGTTCTGGAGCTGCCCCTTTGCGAAGACAATCTGGGCAAGTCTATCCTCCTGGCAGCACTGCCAGGGGCTCAGCATCGCAAGCGAGTACACCGACCGCAGCTCGCTGGACATGATGGAGGCCATGGTAGCAGCGACGCAGCCAGTGCATGCCAAAGGGATCAAGTCGCTAATCATGCTAGTGCTTTGGAAAGTTTGGCAGGAGCGCAACAGCCGCGTTTTCAGGAAAAAAGAGGCGACGGCGCTAGAGGTCATCGAAGCCATCAGGAGGGAGTTCTGTCTATGGCAGCAGGGAGGCTTCAAGCACATTCAGAGCCCCTTCGGGGATCCGCCGTGAGGATATAGGGTTTTAGCTTTCGGTGCCGCTGGCACCGCCTTTGTTTTTCTTTTTTTGGCAGTTTTTCTTTACTCCTTGATCCCCAGATCATCGCCTTTGCCGCTTTTTCATCTGCTCCCTGCTTAATCAATGAAACACCAGCCTTGGCTGGCCAGTTCAAAAAAAAATGCTTTCTAGGTTTTAAAAAAAGAGGTCAGGGCCTTTTTTTAATATACAACAAAAATACCACAATTTTTGAGCTACCACGGTTTGTTAAACTGCAATATTTTTTTCATCCAAACCACTCAAAGTATTGAATACCAAAGTTTTTTTTTTCAGAAGCCGCAGTATTCCTCAAAAACCACAAAAATACTTTGGCTTCCAAACGCATCCCAGTCTTCCGGACGCCACATCCTTTGTATGGGCCGACCCATTTTGATTTTTTTCCCCACTGGTTTGGAAAGGTTCCAAAACCTTCCATGAACAGGGTTTTTTTTCCTTAGTTTTTCTTTCTTCTTTTTTCCATTTCGTTTTTTCTTTTATGTTTCCCCTTTTTTTCATTTTCTGTTTTCCCTTTTCTTTTTTTTTCATGTTTGTTTTTATTCTATGAAAGCCTAGGTCTGACCGAGTTGGGTATACCTGGTAATGACGATGTTTTACACCATTACCTTGTTGAAGGTATTGTTCGGAATGCTCAGACTGATTCTTCAGGATTAAAGTCTAGATTCTAACCCTGGGTGGCTGGATCCGATGACGGCGACACTTGAGTGTCGCTCCCTTCCTGAAGGTGTTGCTGTTGAAAAATCTCGTCGTCCACGTGGTGTCATGAGATGGTCGGTGCAGATATGGTCATTGATTGCTTCTTGCAAATTGGTAGGAGCTAGGGCCCTACCGGATCTAGGGCGTAGGTTGTAGGGGAAGGACGAGGGCTGGTGCGCGGCGGCCGGCGGTGTGGCGCCGTCCTTGCGACGGGAGCAGCGGCGGCGATGGCAGGAGGCGGCTAGGGTTTAGGTCTCTCGGCTCCCTAAGGGAAGCCAAGCAAATATTGATTGCTTCTTGCTTGATTAGATTGATACATCTCCTCTCCTTATATAGAGATGTTTACTTGACTCCTAAGCAAACGACCCTAATAACGATAAGATAATTGGGCTAAGCCCCTAATAACGATAAGATAACTTGGGCCACAGCCCACTGGGCTAAGCCCCTAATATGCCGGTCACAACACTCAAATTCTCAATAATACATTTTGTAACCATTCACATCTTTGGTACTATTAGGGGGAAGAAGCATGCCCTGCAAATTGTCCTCGTGAGACTACGAACTGGAGGACCCAAATTATCTCCTTGACTGCCCTTGAAGATTTAGAAATCGTTGGCTCTGAAGCAGAGGATCATGAGCTTGATTTCTTGAAACTGATATTCCGTTCTGCACCAATGCTGTGAAGCTGTCAGATGAGATCTCGTCGAGTGATGATACAATCACGAAAGTATGCGACATCTTCAGGGAGTACCCTTCTGTGAAATGTAATGTTTATCTTAGCTCTGGTAAGTGAGATGCAACAAGAATATAAAGTCAATCTGTCATTGATTTTCATGTTGTGCAAAATCTCTATAGTTGTTGCAATGTGCCGTTTATATGCCAATTATAAAGTTTGGCTATACATGTATATATCCAGTTATCACCTTAATATGTTACTAGTTATTACTAATACACAATTGCATGCTTTCAATGCATGTTAGGGAAAAAAAACATATGATATATTACTGCTGAATTTGTGTGCACATTCCCTTGTATTTTTTATAAAACTGAAGCTGATGGCGGATTGGGTTAAAATATTTGAAACTTTTTATGTAGTACCTTGGTTGCGATTTTGCTTTATGCAATCTTCTATATTGGCAATGCCCTTTCTTTTTTGCATCTATACTCAGTAACCAAAGAAAACTTTCTTAGCTGAGTCTGCGTTAACTTTGTTGGTCTTTTGGTTTGGCCACCCAAAATTGTTTTGTTCCAGTTACGTTCTGTTGAGCTAGTACTTTGCTTATTTTGTGTCTCTGATGTGAGCATATATTGCGAATTATTTGCTAGTAACAACAATCTTTTACATATAACTGAATGGCTATGTTTGCAAGTTGTGATACTAACCGGAGCTGGTTTGAATTTGCCTCCAAAATCGCCTGCAGACATGATTTCAATCCTTACATGGACAAGATCATCCTTCCCCATGCCGGATATCTCTATATATTAGTTGGTTTCAGGATTTTGCTTGGTTTCTTGGACCCATAAAATGAGGTGTTGTTTCGACGGTGCATTGCTGTTATAGGCTCAGAGTGTTGCAATCTTAGTTAGATTCGGTTGCCCAAATTATTCTGCTGAACCGATACATGCCATGTTGTCCAAGTGATTCTGTTAACCCTATGATTTCCGTTGCATTTCACTGTTTCATTTGATTTCGATGCCCTGCTTCTTTGCAAAAAGTATACCGAGCAGCAGAGAATGTCGATGCTTAGTGATCAGCCCAACACCCTACCTTACAAAATTGTGGCCAGTTTCCTCTCGTCTGTCTCTGAACTACTGGGTCACTTTGTAAAGTCTGCATTGACTCGCCAGATTTTTGCCTCAGCTTTCACTTCGTGAAGTCAAGGACTGTCTTCAACAAATCAAAGCCTTCATCTTCTCTGTTTGATGTCGCTATATGTATATATATATATATATATATATAGTCGAACATCTTGATTCATGTGGTATAAGCAAGATACGAGTGAAGGTTTAGCTGTGTAGGAGATGGCAAATCTTTACAGAGACATTCTTGAACGGGTATATCTTCCTCTCTGTTTAGGCTGATAGTCTATTGGCCATTGCGTACAGAGTAAGGCCCACACTTGTCAGTTAGTAGATCGATCATTGCCGAATATGCGAAGGTCTTACAGTATATATGCAAGGGCCATCACATCACCATGCTGATAGCTCGATAGAATCCTGCAAGAGAAAATTGACGTACGTGAAGCAAAGTTTGCAATTGCAAGATTCAACAGAATAGACGATTACTGACGATCGGCAGGATAATCCTCAACAACAGTTATTAATTAATACTATATAAATAGCCTTGATTTGGTTAGAGCACTTATATATGCTGATAAGAGGCAGGTGGATCGATACCTCCCATCTCCAATTCACCATTTTTACTTTTATTCAAATAATAATTACCAGGGAAAAAAAGCAAGGGCTGGAAGCAAGAAATTGCTCGGCCCAGCATGAACATATAGGCCTAACAGTTGGCCCATAGAGGAACCATTCACGCCTATAGAATTTCATAAGTTTCATCATCGATTTTTGTATTACAATAATTTAACTGCAAGCTCCTATTTGACACATTCTGCGCCAAAATTTCGATGTTCCGCACATGAGCCCGGGGCTGGAACTGTCCATTTAGCGCTCAGTGTTGTAGCTGATTGTATCGAGTGCTCAACTTTCTCTAAAAATATAGCAAGTGATCCCTCCATTTAGTATTATAAAAACATAAATATTTATATTTAACTATTAAAAAAATAAAAAATTTGGATTATTTTCTTTGGCAAAAAACTGAACACTTTATTAAATAAATGTGCACATTAATAAATTTCTAGAACATTTAAAAAAACATTGAATATCTTTTCAAATTTGTGAACATTTTAAAGTTTTTGGGACTAATTTTACAAATGGTGCACATTTTGTGAAAGAAAACCAATAAAAATTGGTAGAGAAAAAAATTTAAAATGAAAAATCTGGGTAAGAAAATTGTATCCCAATGTGTTTCGACTATGATAAAAAATAAAGTGTGTTTAGACTAAAAAAACAAGTAGGAAATACCAATTTAATCTCTCCCTAAAAATGTTAATTCTCTATGAAACATTGATAATTTCATTTTATATAGAAGGACCTGCTGGCTTAAAACAGTGTAAATTTTCTATTATAATAAAGGTTGCACCTGCGTGATTGAATGGAATGGACAAGTACTGTGCGGCAGGTGCAGGTTAATCCTCATTAGTAGTTATTCCATGTATAAATAGCCTAGATTAGCTTAGAGGATCAAACATGGGGATGTAGCTCAAATGGTAGAGCGCTTATGTATGCTAATAAGATGCAGGGGGATCGATACCTCCCTTCCCATCTCCAGAAACAGCCTTTTTTCTTTTATGCAAATAATTACCAGGGAAAACAAGCAAGGGGTTGAATCTTGAAATTTCTCAGCCCATAATATACATATATGCCTAACACTTGGCCCATAGAGGAAGTTGAATTCGTGCCTATCAAATTTTATGAGTTTCATCATTGATTTTTTTTTACATTCCTAAGTTTCCTCATTTATAATTTAATTGGAGCTCCTTTTTGACGCATTCTACAGGAGCTCTAAATAGAGAGCTCTAAGGTAGCTGATTGTATCTAGTGATTCCTCGGGTTTTCATATTTTCTCATATTTGTTTTTTTGTTTTACTAGATTTTTGTCAATTTTTATATTTAGTTTTTCAGAAATAGATGGATATTTTTTTCATAAAAAAACATTTTTAAGAAATTTGGTTTTATTTTGACAAAGCGGACAATTTATAAAGCCTTTGTGAATTTTTTTCATAATCATTATTTTTTTTGTAATTTGTGAACATTGTTTAAGAAACCACTATGATTTTTTAAACCTGTGAACATTTTCTATTTTTTGGGAACCTATTTTAAAAACCGTGGGCATTTTTTAAACATGATACAAATCGGTAGCGAAAACAAAAGAAGAACGAAAAAACGGGGTGAGAACCCTCCTAAAACCAGGAAAACCAGACTAAACCTTCCCAAAACTACGACCTGTCTACTATGGGCGATATGTCAACAATGTGCACAACGAGAATCAAATAGAAAATACCAATTTAATTCACTCCCTAAAAATATATTTAATTCTCTCTAAAAACTTTGATAATTCACTTTTATATAGAAGAAATTGTATGTTAAAATAGTGCAAATTTTTGTATCATTAGATATGTTTTGAAATGTGTTTTCATAGTGTATAATAATTATTATACTTTGAAGCAACTTTTCATCAAAAACAATTATGTTCTGAATGTTGCTCCAAAGACGCGTCAATGTCATAAACCAGCGTACCTGTTACATGCACATCCGTTGCTAAGGGATATATATAGAAGTATCATGTACAAGAGCTTAAATGGTAATTTTGTTTTCTGAACATGTATCTCATGAGCACGCCACACAAAATCATATCATATTTCATTCAAAGGCAACGTCGAGCGCAACTACGTAGTGTTCTCCTTATCCCGCTTCCTCCCTGTGCTCCAAAAATTGAGCACCACTCTCTTTCTTCCTTCATGCCACACATCTCCATATCTTGTTAACCCCATGCAACCTGACATGGTGCCACCTTTTCCCTCCCTTCATCTATCTCCACCCTCGCCAAATCTACCTCCATATTTCACATTGAGAAAATTTCACTACAGGTCACCAAACTTGCACTGGCGTTAGCTTTAGTCCCTGTGGTTACAAATACCCGCAATACGGTCACCAAACTTGCTCTAGGGGGTCATCTACGGTCCATTATACGATTTTCTATACATACGCGCTGAGCTGGCTCGAGTCAACGGCTGCCAACGGTGCGCTCACTGCCACATGCGCTTGCTCGCTCGAATAGGCAGGCAACCCGATTTTTTTTTTTTTTTTGCAAAACTGGCAGAACAAAAGATCTCCTCCCCCACCTGGTCGCACACCTGGTCGGATCGAGCCACCCGCGCGGACTGAGCCCACCCGCTGCCCTCTCCCAACCCTAGCCCACCCGCCTCCCTCCGCCACCGCGCTCGCCGCCGCCGCCGCAGCCATTGCCGCCGCCCTCTCTCCACCGCCGCAAACATTGCCGCCGCCCTCTCTCCTCATGTCATCTTCGAGCTCTGTTCGATCTGGGCTACGTGGCCGCTCCGTTGTGGTTCCTTTGATCCCGTGCCCGGATTGTGGTGAGCAGGTCAAGTTCTACCGCTCTGGCACGGACGAGCACGAGGGGTGGGTCGGTCTTCTACAGGTGCAGCAAACACCGGGTCAAGTTCCTCTACCTGTGTGGTAGATCTTTTCTTCACTGGTTCTGCATCAGATTGATGTGTAAGACTGCATTAGGGTTTTGTCAGATTGAACTTGGTTAACTGGCATTAGGTTTGTACTGCAATTAGTTGGTGGTAGTTAACTGAAATTTATAGTTAACTGAACTTTATAGTTAATTGAACTTTATAGTTAACTGAACTTTTTCAGTTAACTGAAAATGCTTTGTTTCTCTGTTTTATAGGTCACCTGTGATTTCTGGCGTTCGGAGCTAGAATATGTGCAACATCTTGTTGAACATAGGGTTCTTGTTGGTGATGCTGTTGTGGATGCAATAGGAGCAACTGAGGATAAAAGGGAGGAGCTTGAGAGGAAGAGGACTGAAGCAATGAACACAAGAAGCATAACTGGAAGAGGCATGGCTGGGAGAGGTGCTGGCAGAGTTGATTTTGGGTCATTTGGCACCCCTAGTGAGAAGAACTTTGCTACCAAGCAGCAAGTTGCTATGCTGCTTGGATTAGGTAGAGAAATCCTACTACTGCTGAAGCTGGTGATGGCTGCTGTTATGGTGCTTTGTGTGTTGTATTTCATAGTAGTCATGAAGAAGTGAGATGTACTGAAATCAGTAAGCACATCACACTAAGTAGATTATGTAGATTAAGTACTTGTTTTGGGTTTGGATGCATGCTCTGATGGTTGTAATGGTTGCATGCTGTGATGGTTGTAATGGATAACTAATCAAATAATATGAAGGCTGGAGTTATGTACCAATGTTGTTATGTTATTTCTTTATTTAGACAGCAACACGGCATGTCGCAATTCAATTCTAATCATTTGACAACATATTATAGTTGAAAACCAAATCCATTGCACTTAAAATTGAGTTGACAGGCAAGACAAAATCAGTTGACAACCAAATCCATTTCACAACATAGTTGGTCAAATTAAGTTTACACAGGGACAAGAACAAGATAAGTTCAGTCAAAATCATTCAGCATACCCTTAAGTTTCTTTATCTTCTCCTTGGTCTCCTCTTTGTGTTTGAATAAGTCACCTATCATGTACTCAAGCTTTCTCTTCTCTTGCTTCAATTGATCCCTCTCCTGCATGACTTGGTCCCTCTCTTTCTCTGCCTTAGCCCTGAATACCTGATAAATGTTTGTTACAGATTTTTCAGTGCTCTTCTTCTTCTCAAGCTCTTCCTTCAGATCAGCCAGAGCAATTTGTGTGTTGCCTAATTGACTCATTGCCTGCTCCTTTTCAGCCACCATCTTGGCAAAATCAAGCTTGAAATGTCTCAGCTCATTATCGATTTTTGTCTTCTCTTCCATGATCTTCAAGTTATGTTCAACACTCAACACATTTTCTTGTAGCCTTTGTTTTGTCTCCTCTTCATACATGCTCCATATGGTAGCTAGGCTCATCTTCAATGCTTCAGGCCACTCAGGGTCTATCCATTCCACATAGGTGCATTTAGGTACTTCCTATCATCGAAAGAAAAATTCAGTTAAGTGACATTATCTAGTTATCTGCAAATCTTCAGATAAAAGCCACTGTCACTGTAAAATGATGATAAAATGGCACTATTATCTGGATTTGTACAAACCTTGTGTGCACAAGCCAGGAATATTCTTCCACTGTCAATAGATTGAAAAGCCACATGCTTCTCACACAAAGATCCATGCTCACATGTAAAGCTAGGCAGATCTTTGGCCAGGCCAGTCCATTCTTTGCACAAAATTGTTGCTGGAGGCTAAAAAAAGAAAAATTGCATTTGTTAAGTATAACCCCTAGAAGCTGTTTAACACTAGCTGATGTTTAACCCTAGCTGCATGGAGGAGAGGACATGACTAACCTTGCTGGTCACTGAGTCATCTTCAGAAGAGGTTGGGAGATCATCCCAGGACACCATGGTTGCTGCTGTAGACCAGGGGAGCAGGAGTAGAGGAGGAGTGGAGGAAGAAGAAGGGGACCTGGTGGTGGATCTGGTGGAAGAGGAGGAAGAAGAAGGGGACCTGGTGGTGGATCTGGTGGAAGAGGAGGAAGAAGAAGGGGACCTGGTGGTGGATCTGGTGGTTGCTCTGGTGGTGGTGGACCTGGTGGTGGATCTGTTGGTGGACCAAAGGTGCATGCATAATGCAAGTTACAGGGTGTGCAAGTACAAATTTAAACCAGTTGTAGTGTGTGTAGTGTTGCCATTTCAGATAGGTGGCAAAGTTCAGTTAAGCTAACTAAAATTAGTAATAACTGAATTTTTAAAGTTAACTAAATTTGCTGACAAAATTTATACTTTTGAAAAGATTACTGAATTAAAGTTCAGTTAAGACAAATTTCAGTTAAGACAAAGATAACTGAATTTTTATAGTTAACAAAATTTGCAGAGTTGTCTGAATTAAGTTAACTGACAAAGTTCAGTTAAGACAAAGTTCAGTTCAGACAAAATTCAGTTAACTTACAGCAAACAAGACACTTTTGGCAGCTTCTTCTTTTGGATTGTTGCCTTATAAAGCAACAAGACACTTTTGGTCTCATTTTACCTTATATAGCAACAAGTTCAGACAAAATTCAGTTAACTTATTGCATCAACAACATAAACTACTCTATTTTGTAGCACTTTAGCATCAACTAGACAGCAGCATCAATAAGACAGCATCAACAGAGAACATAAAACAGTGGATCAACAGCATCAACAGAGAACATAAAACAGTATGAGATAAATATACATCATAGTTCAACTGCATCAACAGGTTTAACTGCACCATCACCAACATCTCAAACAACATTAACAACATAGTTCAACTGCCACTTAGTTCAACATTGCCAACAGAAATTAGAAATAACTTATGTGCTTAATATACAAGCACACCTAACAAACTACAGTATTTTATAACTTATATGCTAAAAATTTGTATATTTCAGCAGAGAGGGGCCTTTTGGTGGCCGAGCTACCTGGAGGCCGGTATCTGCGCCGTGTTTTATTGCGCTACGATGTGTGCTGCTTTATTCCCGAATTCCTATACAATCGCGATTAAGTTGAAATACATCGGTGCCACAACCTCATGTGCTGCATTTGTACACGAACCTGATGTTCGTTAGTTTGTGCACGTACATTATGTACCCACTGGGCCGTTTTGAATGTCGCACGGGTAGGTGGGCTGTTGGTTGATTAATGATCTTTTGATGGGCCCATGTGAAGCTGCAGATAGCTTCCCATTTACTTCGATAGTGAGCAACTTTTCTGCCTCGCCAGACCATTCATCCCCTTCTGGCGGCAGCTGGGTGTCGATGGATCGCTAAGGACGGGCTGGAGTCCTTCTTCGAGGAAACCGAATCAGGGTAAGCTCCAATTGGCATTTCACTGCTATTTGTTCTAGAGCTGGGAACAAGTTGTGCCTGTAGGCTGTAGAGCATGTTTCCTGTGGTAAGTGGTAACTAGCATTGTTTGGTTCCACTGCCCAAACGTGTTGGATCTGAACGAGATGATTTCCTGTGACTCGTTATAGATTGATTCCCGGGAGGGATGCAAGTGATGTTCTAGGGGGAGATATTGCTGCTGTGTAGTCGGTCGTTGCTTCAATCCATGAAGCTCGCATGGACTGCGAGGATTTGATTTCCTTGGAACCCACAACTAGCGTCATGGATGCAGAGCACTCCCGCGCGCGGCGGCGCCTTGAGGATGCAGCGCTGGATGGAGATGAGATTGACTCATACAACGGTGCAAGCGAGGTTGTTGCCGATTCAAATGATATGGCTACTGAAGATATCAGCGATCGATGCAACCATCACAGGGGACGGAGATGGAGAGGGCTTCTTCGTCTCAAACTCAAAAGGCTCCTGCAGGACAACTTTTCATAGAAATATTTTTTTCTGGCTCTTAGATGATAGCTTGTTTTGGAAATATTTAGTCAGCAATCCATAGTGGTATTTGAGTATTGTTTGAATATCTATTTGTTTAGAGTGTGCAGTCAGAAATAGTCTGTTTTCTGATTGGAACTGATTGAATGCATGTGCAACATGTTGATAGACTGCAGAATTAGGATCGGTAAGGCAGCAGATGAGAGGGAAATTTACCCAAAAAAAAAGATAAGAGGGAAAGTAATCCAAACAGGGTTCCTGTGCTCGAGGCTTCAATACATGCTTATGCTGACAAAAAAACTGGTGATGTTGTTAATCCAGCACTGCCGAAGAGTTTTGATTCGGTCGAGGAAGCTTACGAGTTCTACAATTTGTACTCGTGAGAGATTGAGTTTGGTGTGCGGTATGCTAAAAGCAGGTTGAACATCCATCAGAAAAACAGGCAAGAAATTGCGTGTGCGTGTGCGGTGAGTATTAATGCATATTAGATAGAAGACACTGTTTTTTTTTTGTAAATGCGGAATTTCGCAAAAAGAAGTATTTATGGATATTTTTGTTTCACATCTTGTGCAGGTTAAACCATTGCAATCGAATTGCTGATCGACATGGTGTGGCTGCACTGCAATCAAATAGCTGATCTAAAAGTTGTAACAAGGCGCAATGACAGCAGCCATCTAAAAGGACTAAGTTCTGTTCCATATGCAGGGGTCAAGGTCGCAAGAGCACCACTTGTCCGCAACAAGGTGATCTTCCAAAGGCACTGAGGAAGTCGCCTCGATGCTCCAGATGCAGCCTACGAGGTCACAGAAAGAACACTTGCACCAACCAACCCAAGCCATACTTTCAAGATTGATTTTCAGTACAGCTTGTGCTTGAAGTTCAGTTAAAAAGAATCAGCTGTTTGACAACTCGAAAACAGCATTCGTAGTTGTGAGCCTGTTTCTGTGTTTGTGCCGCTGTTGTGCATGACTTGGTTAGAAAACATGTAATACACTGACTTTGTGATGTTGCTATGTTCAAAAGTGTGGTTTAACTGTATCAGCGCTGGAAATTCTGATGTTATTGTTTCTTAATTTTATCCTCATGAGCCTAATCTGATGTTTGACGTATGCATATTCAGCGATAAGAACCTTTTTATTATTGGTGTGCACAATCGCATAGGCAAAAACATTTCACATCTCGACGCGAGCTTCTCCACAATCTGGACACATGATGAGCGGCAAGTGATGATACCTTGCCCTGGATCACACCGACAAAGTGGAAGAAGCCATAGCTAGAACTGTGTTTGAGATGAGGATGGCTGGTATGCAATGCATCTCCGCTATAAATAGACAGACCGCCATTGTCAATGGCATGAAATCCCAACGATCCACTCAAACGGCTCTCTGCTTCGCACAGGAACATTACGACCGAGTCAATCCCATGTACTTCACCTGGGACACTTCACTATGAACATGTGTGGCCGTTTGATGCCAACTGTGCATGCGAGTACTCTACATGAGTTGTCACTATTTAATTAATAGCAATACGGGAGGTTGTAGAAGCTTGTCGCTGAAATACAGCAGATACATGCATGCATGGCGCTGACCAACAAAACACGCGACGGCACAGATACCGGCCTCCACGTAGCTCGGCCACCAAAACGCATTTTCGATTTTAGCATACCTAACTAACTACAAATGCATCTTCTTCAAGTTGGCAACTGCATCTTCTTCATCTTCTTCAGTTCTTCATCTTCGGAAGCGCTCCGAGCGGCGAACCTCCATGTCAGCTGCCACCTTCCTCTTCTTATTCCTCTCTCGCTGAGCTGCAACGTCCACCTGTGCTTGCAGGTCCAAGACCACCTCCACCTCATGCTTCACGATGTCAGGAACATCGGGAAGCAACTCGACATGAATGGGGCGGTGCTTGTCACCCTCCCTGGCGACGGGTGATACGTCTCCAACGTATCTATAATTTTTTATTGTTCCATGCTATATTATGTTCTATTTTTGACATTATTGGGCTTTATTATTTACTTTTATATTATTTTTGTGACTAACCTATTAACCAGAGGCCCAGCCCAGAATTGCTTTTTTTTGCCTATTTCAGAGTTTCGCAGAAAAAGAATATCAAACGGAGTCCAAACGGAATGAAACCTTCGGGAACGTGATTTTCGAAACGAACGTGATCCAGAGGACTTGGACTCTGCGTTAAGAAATCAAACAGGAAGCCACGAGGTAGGGGGGCGCGCCTA
>LR880972.1:908422050-908434436 GCA_904067115.1 Aegilops sharonensis | reverse complement strand
CAAACTTCTGGAACTCCAAAAAATCAGAAAAAATAGGACGACCTAGACAATTTGTTTATTGATCAGAAGCAATTGGAATAAATATTTTATCACGTTATGGTGATTTTTAACAATTATTTTCGTGAACAGAAAGTTTCTGGAATTTTCTACAAGATCAGATAAGTATCATCCAAGAAGATCCTATAGGTTTAACTTCGCACAAACACTAACTAAAACATAAAAACACATCTAACCAGAGGCTAGAACAAATATTTATTCCTAAACAGAAGCAAAAAGCATAAAAACTAAAAATAAAATTGGGTTGCCTCCCAACAAGCGCTATCGTTTAACGCCCCTAGCTAGGCATAAAAGCAAGGATAGATCTAGGTATTGCCATCTTTGGTTTTCAATTTTTTAGCGGAATCAAGTTCGAATCCGGGAGGTTCTTTACGTTTCCATTTATATTCGGAAATTTTTTGATCTAAAGAATCCAACCACTTATTGCAAAGAGTAATCAACATATTCATGCGGTGAATATTTCCGCTAACGTTCTTAAGAGGTTCAAGAGACTTTTGTAAAAAAAATGTTACTTCGCAAATTTTCTCAAAAACTTGTGTTTCTTCCTGGATATGATGAGGCCCCTTTTTTGAGGTAGTGTTCCCACTATACCTTCTATAACTTCATGCACAATATGGGGATCAATTTCAATAAAATCGCATTTGGCAACGCAATCCAAGAGTTTTCTATGCGACATATTCAATCCAACATAAAAATTGCGGAAGCAAAATTCTAAGGTTCACTTCAAAGGTACAATTTCGGTAAGACTCCATCATTCTAGACCAGGCATCTTTTAAGTTTTCTCCTTGTCTTTGCTTGAAGTGAAAGACTTCAAACTCAGGGGACAAAAAAGTAGATAAGGGACTAGCCATGACGACAAGGCAAGCAAAAGAAAAAGAGGCAAACGGAAAAAAGAGGGTGAATAAAGCGGCAAGGGTGAAGTGGGGAGAGGAAAACGAGAGGCAAATAGCAAATAATGTAATGCGGGAGATAAGGGTTTGTGACGGGTACTTGGTACGTTGACTTTTGCGTAGACCTCCCGGGCAACGGCGCCAGAAATCCTTCTTGCTACCTCTTGAGCATTGCGTTGGTTTTCTCTTGAAGAGGAAAGGGTGATGCAGCAAAGTAGCGTAAGTATTTCCCTCAGTTTTTGAGAACCAAGGTATCAATCCAGTAGGAGGCAACACACGAGTCCCTCGCACCTACACAAACAAATAAATCCTCGCGACCAACGCGATAAGGGGTTGTCAATCCCTACACGGTCACTTACGAGAGTGAGACCTGATAGATATGATAAGATAATATTTTTGGTATTTTTGTGATAAAGATACAAAGTAAAATAAAAGGCAACGGAAATAGCTAAGTGTTGGAAGATTAATATGATGGAAAATAGACCCGGGGGCCATAGGTTTCACTAGTGGCTTCTCTCAAGAGCATAAGTATTTTACGGTGGGTGAACAAATTATTGTTGAGCAATTGACAAAATTGAGCATAGTTATGAGAATATCTAGGTATGATCATGTATATAGGCATCACGTCCGAGACAAATAGACCGACTCCTGCCTGCATCTACTACTATTACTCCACATAACGACCGCTATCCAGCATGCATCTAGAGTATTAAGTTCATAAGAACAGAGTAACGCTTTAAGCAAGATGACATGATGTAGAGGGATAAATTCATGCAATATGATAGAAAACCCATCTTGTTATCCTCGATGGCAACAATACAATACGTGCCTTGCTGCCCCTACTGTCACTGGGAAAGGACGCCGCAAGATTGAACCCAAAGCTAAGCACTTCTCCCATTGCAATAAAGATCAATCTAGTAGGCCAAACCAAACTGATAATTCGAAGAGACTTGCAAAGATAACCAATCATACATAAAAGAATTGTAGGACCTTGAAGTATGTCTAGAGGGGGGGGTGATTAGACTACTTAACCAATTAAAAACTTAACCTTTTCCCAATTTTAGACTTTGGCAGATTTTAGCTATCTTTGCACAAGTCAAGCAATCTTCACACAATTCAAGAAAGCATGCGAAGAGTATATGAGCAGCGGAATTTAAAGCATGCAACCTGCAAGAAAGTAAAGGGAAGGGTTTGGAGGATTCAAACGCAATTGGAGACACGGATGTTTTTGTCGTGGTTCCGATAGGTGGTGCTATCGTACATCCACGTTGATGGAGACTTCAACCCACGAAGGGTAACGGTTGCGTGAGTCCACGGAGGGCTCCACCCACGAAGGGTCCACGAAGAAGCAACCTTGTCTATCCCACCATGGCCGTCGCCCACGAAGGACTTGCCTCACTAGCGGTAGATCTTCACGAAGTAGGCGATTTCCTTGCCCTTACAAACTCCTTGGTTCAACTCCACAATCTTGTCGGAGGCTCCCAACTGACACCTAGCTAATCTAGGAGACACCACTCTCCAAGAAGTAACAAATGGTGTGTTGATGATGAACTCCTTGCTCTTGTGCTTCAAATGATAGTCTCCCCAACACTCAACTCTCTCTCATAGGATTTGGATCTGGTGGAAAGAAGATTTGAGTGGAAAGCAACTTGGGGAAGGCTAGAGATCAAGATTCATGTGGTTGGAATGGAATATCTTGGCCTCAACACATGAGAAGGTGGTTCTCTCTCAGAACTGGTAAGTTGGAAGTGTAGGTTTGTTCTGATGGCTCTCTCCATGAATGAAGAGGAGGTGGAGGGGTATATATAGCCTCCACACAAAATCTAACCGTTACACACAATTTACCAAACTCGGTGGGACCGAATCAACAAACTCGGTCGGACAGATTCAGTAAACCTAGTGACCGTTAGTGATTTCGGTGGGACCGACATGCCACTCGATAGGACCGATATGGTTAGGGTTAGGGCATAACGTAATCTCGTTGAGACCGATTTTGGTAATTAGCTAACCAGAGAGTTGGTCAGGTAAACTCGGTGGGACCGATTCGCTCTTTCGGTGAGACCGAAATGTTACGAAAGGGAAACAGAGAGTTTACATTGCAATCATGGTGGGACTGATCGCTCACTTCGGTTAGACCAAAATGTTAAGAAGGGAAACAGAGAGATTACAATCCCATCTTGGTGAGACCGAGATCCCTATCGGTGAAAGCGACTAGGGTTTGTGGCAGTGGCTATGACATTTGAACTCGGTGGCGCCGGATAGAAAGAATCGGTAGGACCGATTTTGACTTTAGGTTTAGGTCATATGTGGATGTGAGAAGGTAGCTGGGGGTTTTGGAGCATATCACTAAGCACATGAAGCAAGAGGCTCATCAAGCAACACCTCATCCCTCCTTGATAGTATTTGCTTTTCCTATAGACTCAATGTGATCTTGGATCACTAAAATGTAAAATGTAGAGTCTTGAGCTTTTGAGCTTGAGCCAATCCTTTGTCCTTAATATTTTGAGGGATCCACTTTCATCATCCATGCCATGCCATTCATTGAGCTTTCCTGAAATATTTGTCTTGGAATAGCATTAGCTCAATGAGCTATATGTTGTTATGAATTACCAAAGCCACCTAGGGATAGTTTCACTTTCAATCTCCCCCTTTTTGGTAATTGATGACAACATATAGATCAAAGCTTCAACAAATGATAATAAGATTGAAAAACATCGTCGCTTTGAGAAGTATGTGATAAGCAAGAGCTCCCCCTAAATTTGTGCATATTTAAAGATTTGCTTTGGACTGCAAATGCACAAGGAATTAGGCTCATGGGTTACTCTTCCATGTCACATACATCTTGGTGGAGCGCTCAAAATACTAAAGATTGAATACATGCACTCATCACCAAGCAAAGTGAATGATCATATAAGGATAAGTAAGATAATATCATCTAACAAGCATAATTGTAGCTTATGATCAAACACATGATCATCAATGTCTCACAGATAATAGCATAGTATCTCAAGCAATCAAAAGCAAACAAAGTTCAACCAAGAAGACAAGAGAGAACAAAAGCAAACTCTCTCTCTCTCGAAGCCTATGATCTATACATTTTTCTCCCCCTTTGGAAACAAGTTACCAAAAAGTTCCTAGAAAATGCATAGTACTATATCGTCTCTCGGGCTTGGTCTTCAGCTGGTGGCGTAGAGATGGCTCCTTGGACGAAGACTTCAGTTGATGTGGAAGGAGCTGAAGGAGTTGGTGCTGGAGCTGGTTGCGCTGGAGCTGTAGCTGGAGCAGATGAGGTGACTCTGGTGTCTGTTACTGGATCTACAGCTGATCTCTGAGCTCGAGGCACTCTGGCAAATGCATCAGTTGTTGGCCTGCCCTTCCTCTCCTGCATGTCATCCTGTAGCTGCTCCACAACTGACTGAATCTTAGTTACTTTGACATCAAGATCATAGAATTTTTGTTCCATGATTCTTTCCAGGCTCTCCTGGTTTTGAGTTAGGGTGGTCAACCCTTTCTCAATCCTCAGTGGTGATGCTATCAAGTAACTAAGATGTTCCTGCTTGCTCTTCAAAAAAATACTCAGATGCCTCCACTTGTGTTGGCATCTTGGCAGCCTTCTCTTTCCTTGCTTTCTCCTTCTTCTCTTGAGCTTGTACTGATGATGGTTCATTCTCAGTAATGACAACTTGATTGTCCTCAAAGTCAGGATAGAGAACAAAGTGTTCCTTATCCAACAGATACTTCCCTGTGCCCAGCTTTGGGTTAATCAACTCCTGAATTTGTGGGGCATATCCACAGCTTCTCTTTTGGTCTGTTGCTGTCCTCTTGATAGTCTCAACCATGAGGCTCATGACCTTGAATTTCTGTGGCACATCAAATATGTGTAGCAAATTAATTGCATGCCCTCTGATCATGTTGTGGTCACCTGATTTTGGCAAAAGAGTGTGCCTTAGGATCCAGTTGATCGTTGGCAGCCCTGACAGAAGAAAATGAGCTGACCCAAGCTTGAAAGTCTCAAGAGCTTTGTCTGGGATCTCCTTGTACATCTGTGACATAGAGTTGTGATCCATCTTCTTCTTGGCATAAACGTCCAAGTAATCTTCACTCTCCTTTGGGGCATTGATCATACTTGCCCATTCCTTAATGGTTGATTGGTATCTCGTTCCTTCAAACGTCCAAACTATCCTGCCATCTGAATAGAAATGTGTTGTGGAGTAGAATTGCATAATGAGCTCATCATTCCAGTTTGTGAGCTTCTACCCAACAAAGTCTGCAACTCCACACGCACTGAAGCTGTCATACACTCCAGGATAGTGTTCTCCATTTTCCTGTATGTAGGTCCAATCGACCCACCTCATATCACACACTATGGGCTTCTTGTCCAACAAGATTGTCTCATAGAAGTCCTGCTGCTCCTTTGTGTGGAACCTGTAATCAACAACAGTCCTTCTCCTGGTGGCATATGGATCTGACTCTCTCCATAGCCTCAACCCTGAATCTCTCCTGATCTTCATGTTCTCAGCCACAGGATGAGCATAGTTGTGGTCTGGAATCTTGGGTTTGAGCTTCCTTAGGACTTGTCCTTCATCATCTTCCTCAGCAGCAACATCAGGCACTGGGGCCTTGTTCTTTTCAGCAGCTGGTATACTCCTGGTATTCCTCTTAGGTGCACTCTTGGGCTTGGAGGCAGCTTTGGGTGCTTCTTTGGGCTTTGAAGTTGCAGCCCCTGACTTTATAGCATCACCCATCAGCTTTTGTGCCTTGGGTGCTGGTGCAGCAACCTCTTCTTCTTCCTCTTCTTCCATCATCATGGAAGGCTTTCCAATCACTCTGGCCATAGTCTTCTTGACCCTTTCCTTCCTTTTCTTTCCTTCTGCAGCAGGCTCTTTGGGTTGGGATTCCAAAGATGCTTGAGTGGAGACTCTGGCTTTAGACATTGGTTGTCTTCCTGCAGGCCTTTTGATCTTCATTCCTGGCTTTACTGCAGTTGAGCTGTACTCCTTCTTGAGCACTTTCTTCTTTGAACTAGCCTCATCCTCAACTTCCACATAATCCTCATCCTCAGACTCTGAGGTCTTCTTCTTCCTTGTCCTGGTGGCAGCTTTGGGCAAATTGCTGGGAGTGCTTCTGCTTCCTTCATCTGAGCTGCTGGAGGGACTAGTGCCCTCACTCATGTGAATTTGCTCTTCTTCCCTGTTTTGACTATCACTTTGGTCTGACATCCTGCAAACACTGACTGCTGACCCTGTGAATAGTTATAGATGAGATAGAGTGGATGAGCATCACAAAATGCAGAGATTTTTGCAAAAGAATGATTCAAAAAACTTAGTTTTAGTTTTCCACAGAATGCATTTCGGATCTATCGATTTTCAAACTCGGTGATACCGAAGCAGTTTTGGAACCTAAACTAGTGAACTCGGTCAGACCGAGTCACAGTTCGGTAGCACCGAGACTGCTAGGGTTTCACAAAGTTCTAAAATCGGTCACACCAATTAGCAATTCTTGGTCAGACCGAGAGTTACTAGTGCAATGGCGTTAGCCGAATCGGTGGGACCGAGTTTTTCAACTCGGTGGGTCCGAGATGGTTTCGGCGGAAACCTAACCCTAAATTTTCGAATCACACCTATTCTAAGGATTGTTTTAACTGGATAGAGGTGTTTCAATCGTGGCAAGAAGCATAATGAACACAATGTGTTGAGAATCAGACGAGGATAGCACTGTGATCGAGTTCATACCCTAGTTCGGCGGTGAACTCGCTAGGGCGGCAACGGCGGAGATGAAATCCGTTGACGGCAGCGGAGACCAGCGACAGGAGGCGGCTGGCGACGAAGTCGACGATCCGGAGACCTTGTAGGCAGAGCAAGCTATGCGCGGGCGAAGAGTTTCGGAGAAAGTTTTCCAAAATTTGCCCGTGAGAATATATAGCCCGACACTGTCGGTGTGACCGAGTGGAACAACTCAGTGGCACCGAGATGCATAACTGTCAATAGTTACAACAACTCGGTGTGACCGAAAAGTTCAAATCGGTTGCACCGAGATGAAAACTTAGATCGACTTAGTGATCTCGGTATGACCGAAATGGAGGAATCGGTCAGACCGAAAAGCACAAAGAAGTTTTGGAAGTTTAAGTCTATGACGAATCGGGGACTCCGAGTGCTCCTCACACAGAGTGGTTCGAATCTGACTTGATCAAATTTTGTGATGTAGCATGAATAGAGTTTGAGATGAGAAAAGCATAGATAGCTAGAGAAGGTTCTTAGGCATTCTTGTCCATCCACTTGGCCAAAGAAAAAGAAACCAGACAATCAAAACAACAAGTGGATGTCCTCGAATGAGTAAAATATGCAACCAACATTCTCACACAATAAAATGACAAATGAAATATGTGACAAAGCATGCACAACCAATTCTAGCATCTATCAAACAATTGGCGATGACTAGGTCATCTATATATGAGTATATTGACTTAGGAGTCAAATGAGAACATTTGATCATAGGTCATACTCATCGTTTAAGCTCAAGTGGGGTTACCACTTTTACATAAAGCATTTATGTGTTCACATCATTAGAGTTGCTTTGACTCAATTCTTAGAATTAAGCTCCCCCTAGATGTGAGATCCCCCTTTAGAGGGATGAACTAACCTT
The DNA here is from genome assembly GCA_904067115.1 of Aegilops sharonensis. NCBI lineage: Eukaryota > Viridiplantae > Streptophyta > Magnoliopsida > Poales > Poaceae > Aegilops > Aegilops sharonensis. Next base: position 908,426,847 of record LR880972.1, on the reverse strand, counting down.
GGGTTTTGTCGATGATGACTTCATGTAGGTGTTTAAGATGTGGATGCTCAATGTTGATGTAGATCTTTTGGAGCAATCCTTTGGAGTGAGTTGCACTTTCAATACCTACATGGGTTAGTCCCACAAGGAACAAACAAGTATATCCATAGACATAGAGTGATGCACACACAAAATGATGTCCATGAAAACATTAGGTTACCTTGTCCCTTGCCTTACCAACATGAGGGATTGTGACTCCTTGAACTAGTGCAAGATATGGAAGATGATTGCACTTGTCCTTGCCATAATGCTATAAGTGAAGAATGTTGGTGGAGTCACCCTCAAGAACTCTCTAGTTCTTCTTCTTCGGGATCCACATCATCTTGATGGGAATCCTTGGTGTAGTAGTTGTACTTGATGATGTAGAACTTGACGTAGTCTTGGGAACCCACTTGACCAATGCCTTAGGTGCTTCTTCAAATGCATCAATCTCCTCTTGAAGCTTGTCCTTGCCTTTGTTCTTGTGGTCTTGTGGTGGAAGATCATCTTGTGCTTGTGTTCCCTTGAAGGAAGTAGGATCATACTTCTCTTGTTGAGGAACAAACTTCGTCTTGGGGTATTGATCTTCTTCCCACTCTACTCCATTGGCATTGAACTTTCGTTCAAAACCAACACCTTGATTCTTCCGATGCCTTCCTTGCTTGCGTACAATTTCCTCGAATTGCTTACTCCCGGCAAGGCTTTTGTATACACCTTTCTCTATAATTCCCTTCAATAAGTTGTTTTCTTGCTCAAGTGTAACTTGGCTAAGAGAATCATTAGTGGAATCAAGAGAGCTATTAGAAGCAACAATATTGGATTTAGCATTGTTATTGTTACTACTAGAGGAAGAATCTTTCTTGTTCTTGTTACTAGACTTGACTTGAGGCATGTAAGTAGATAAGAGTAAACGCTTGGCAATGTAAGAAGAACTTTTCTTACGAAGATCATCATTGATTGCTTTTAGGAAATCATGCTCTTGCTCAAGATTGAGCTTTTCAAAGCGTAACTTCTCATGAGCCCTTAAAAGTTCTCGATGATCTTCGAAGATAGTTTCATGAGCTAACTTAAGAGTGTTTAGTTCTTTAGTTAGTAGCTCAATCTTCTCCTTATCATTGTCATTCTTTTCATCTTGATTAGCATGATTAATTGACGTTTCATCATAGTATTCATCACTAGAGTTGTCAACAAGTAAATCATCATCACCTAACAAGTCATCTTCATCACTATTAAAATCAACATACTCGGGGTGTGTTACCTTAGGACCTTTGGCCATGAAGCATCTTCCAATTCCTTCGTTTGGTGAATCAAATATGTCGTAGGAGTTGGTTGACACAAGTGCTAGACCGGCAACACCTTCATCTTGAGTGTATTCGGAGTCGGAGTGATAGCTTCTCTCGGAGTGATTGTCAGAGTCGGAGCCGGATACCCATTCACCAACATGAGCTTGATGTCTTCGTTTTGTGTAGCTCTTTGATGACTTGTCCTTCCTTTCCGAGTCCTTGCTTCTCCGTGAGTGTCTTCGTTCATAACGATCATCTCTACTCCTTCTCTCTCTTGGTGGTGATTCTTCTCTTCTACTTCTTCTCTTTGGAGAATCTTCTCTTCTTTTGTAGGGTGCCGTACACTCATTGGAATAGTGTCCGGTCTCCCACAATTGTAGCAATTGCGCTCTCGACTAGAAGATCTTTTGTCATTGTAGGACCTTGACTTAGAGCTTCTTTCTTTGCTTCTACTCTTGTAGAATTTGTTGAAGTTCTTCACCATTAAGCTCAATTCTTCATTGAAGGTTTGTTTCTCACTTGATGATGTGGGGGCTTCACATGAGGCTTTGTACGCACCACTTGACTTGTTGTGAAGTTCCTCCTTATCCTTGAGTGACATCTCATGAGCAACAATTCTTCCAATGACTTCCGTTGGCTTGAGATCTTTGTAATTTGGCATCATTTTTGGCCAATGTGCACACGGTATCATATTTTCCATCCAATGCTCTTAGGATCTTCTTGATGATGAATCTGTCGGTCATCTCTTCACTTCCTAAGCCGGCAATCTCATTTGTGATAAGATCAAGCCTAGAGTACATTTCAGCGACACCTTCACCATCCTTCATTTTGAACTTGTCGAGCTGACTTTGGAGCACATCCAATTTGGATTCCTTGACGGAGTCGGTACCTTCATGCATATCAATCAAAATATCCCGAATTTCCTTTGCATTCTCAAGACGGCTGATTTTGTTGAATTCTTCGGGGCACAAGCCATTGAAGAGGATATCACAAGCTTGAGCGTTGTATTGCAGCATCTTCAACTCATCCGCGTTAGCTTCACAGTTCGGTTCTCTCCCATCAAAGAATTCACCTTGCAAGCCAATACACACAATAGCCCAAACAGCGTGGTTATGTCCGAGAATATGCATTTTCATCTTATGCTTCCAACTAGCAAAATTAGTGCCATCAAAGTAAGGACCTCTACGGTGATAATTTCCCTCACTAGACGCCATACTCTCCTAGGTTGTGAAACCAAGGCTATGACCACCAAAAGCTATGGAAATCAAAGCAAATGGAGACCAAAGCTCTGATACCACTTGTAGGACCTTGAAGTATGTCCAGAGGGGGGGTGATTAGACTACTTGACCAATTAAAAACTTAACCTTTTCCCAATTTTAGACTTTGGCAGATTTTAGCTATCTTTGCACAAGTCAAGCAATCTTCACACAATTCAAGCAAGCATGCAAAGAGTATATGAGCAGCGGAATTTAAAGCATGCAACTTGCAAGAAAGTAAAGGGAAGGGTTTGGAGGATTCAAACGCAATTGGAGACACGGATGTTTTTGTCGTGGTTCCGATAGGTGGTGCTATCGTACATCCACGTTGATGGAGACTTCAACCCACGAAGGGTAACGGTTGCGCGAGTCCACGGAGGGCTCCACCCACGAAGGGTCCACGAAGAAGCAACCTTGTCTATCCCACCATGGCCGTCGCCCACGAAGGACTTGCCTCACTAGCGGTAGATCTTCACGAAGTAGGCGATCTCCTTTCCCTTACAAACTCCTTGGTCCAACTCCACAATCTTGTCGGAGGCTCCCAAGTGACACCTAGCCAATCTAGGAGACACCACTCTCCAAGAAGTAACAAATGGTGTGTTGATGATGAACTCCTTGCTCTTGTGCTTCAAATGATAGTCTCCCCAACACTCAACTCTCTCTCATAGGATTTGGATCTGGTGGAAAGAAGATTTGAGTGGAAAGCAACTTGGGGAAGGCTAGAGATCAAGATTCATGTGGTTGGAATGGAATATCTTGGCATCAACACATGAGTAGGTGGTTCTCTCTCGGAACTAGTAAGTTGGAAGTGTAGGTTTGTTCTGATGGCTCTCTCCATGAATGAAGAGGAGGTGGAGGGGTATATATAGCCTCCACACAAAATCTAACCGTTACACACAATTTACCAAACTCGGTGGGACCGAATCAACAAACTCGGTCGGACAGATTTAGTAAACCTAGTGACCGTTAGTGATTTCGGTGGGACCGACATGCCACTCGATAGGACCGATATGGTTAGGGTTAGGGCATAACGTAATCTCGTTGAGACCGATTTTGGTAATTAGCTAACCAGAGAGTTGGTCAGGTAAACTCGGTGGGACCGATTCGCTCTTTCGGTGAGATCGAAATGTTACGAAAGGGAAACAGAGAGTTTACATTGCAATCTCGGTGGGACCGATCGCTCACTTCGGTTAGACCAAAACGTTACGAAGGGAAACAGAGAGATTACAATCCCATCTCGGTTAGACCGAGATCCCTATCGGTGAAACCGATTTGCCTAGGGTTTGTGGGAGTGGCTATGACATTCGAACTCGGTGGCGCCGGATAGAAAGAATCGGTAGGACCGATTTTGACTTTAGGTTTAGGTCATATGTGGATGTGAGAAGGTAGTTGAGGGTTTTGGAGCATATCACTAAGCACATGAAGCAAGAGGCTCATCAAGCAACACCTCATCCCTCCTTAATAGTATTGGCTTTTCCTATAGACTCAATGTGATCTTGGATCACTAAAATGTAAAATGTAGAGTCTTGAGCTTTTAAGCTTAGCCAATCCTTTGTCCTTAATATTTCGAGGGATCCACTTTCATCATCCATGCCATGCCATTCATTGAGCTTTCCTGAAATATTTGTCTTGGAATAGCATTAGCTCAATGAGCTATATGTTGTTATGAATTACCAAAACCACCTAGGGATAGTTGCACTTTCAAGAATTCAGAAGATTCAAATATTGTTCATAGATAAACTTGATCATAAACCCACAATTCATGGGTCTCAACAAACACACCGCAAAAGAAGATTACATCAAATAGATCTCCACAAGAGAGGGGGAGAACATTGTATTGAGATCCAAAAAGAAAGAGGAAGCCATCTAGCTAATAACTATGGACCCGAAGGTTTGAGGTAAACTACTCACACATCATCGGAGAGGCTATGGTGTTGATGTAGAAGCCCTCCGTGATCGATGCCCCCTCCGGCGGAGCTCCGGAACAGGCCCCAAGATGGGATCTCACGGGTACAGAAGGTTGCGGCGGTGGAATTAGGTTTTTTGCTCCGTATCTGGTAGTTTGGGGTACGTAGGTATATATAGGAGGAAGGAGTACGTCGGTGGAGCAACGTGGGGCCCACGAGGGTGGAGGGCGCGCCCAGGGGGGGTAGGCGCGCCCCCCTACCTCGTGCCCTCCTGGTTGATGTCTTGACGTAGGGTCCAAGTCCTCTGGATCACGTTCATTCCGAAAATCATGT
>LR880972.1:908361329-908373368 GCA_904067115.1 Aegilops sharonensis | reverse complement strand
GGAAGAGGAGAGGAGGCCAAGGGGCAGCCGCGCGCCCCTCCCCCCAAGTCCGAATTGGACAAGGAGGGGGGGGGGGGCGATGTCCCCCTTTCCTTTCCCCCTCTCTCTCCTTCCCTCTCCTCTCCTACTCCAACAAGGAAGGGAGGGAGTCCTACTCCCGGTGGGAGTAGGACTCCTCATGGCGCGCCTCCTCCTGGCCGGACGCACCTCCCCCCTTGCTCCTTTATATACGGGGGCAGGGGGCACCCTAGAGACAGAACAATTGATCCTTGCGATCTCTTAGCCGTGTGCGGTGCCCCCCTCCACCATAGTCCTCGATAATATTGTAGCGGTGCTTAGGCAAAGCCCTGCGACGGTAGAACATCAAGATCGTCACCACGCCGTCGTGCTGACGGAACTCTTCCCGGACACTTTGCTGGATCGGAGTCCGGGGAACGTCATCGAGCTGAACGTGTGCTAGAACTCGGAGGTGCCGTAGTTTCGGTGCTTGATCGGTCGGGCCGTGAAGACGTACGACTACATCAAACGCGTTGTTCAAATGCTTCCGCTTTCGGTCTATGAGGGTACGTAGACAACACTCTCCCCTCTCGTTGTTATGCATCACCATGATCTTGCGTGTGCGTAGGATTTTTTTTGAAATTACTACGTTCCCCAACAGTTCCCATCCCCGCCGCCACCACTCGCCCCTGCCCTCCCTCGTCTCGGTCTCCCCTGCCGCTGCCCCTTCCCCCCCCCCCCCCCCCCCCCCCCCCCCCCCCGTCCCCCCCCCCCCCCCCCCCCCCCCCCCCCCCCGTCCCCCCCCCCCCCCCCCCCCCCCCCCCCCCCCGTCCCCCCCCCCCCCCCCCCCCCCCCCCCCCCCCGTCCCCCCCCCCCCCCCCCCCCCCCCCCCCCCCCGTCCCCCCCCCCCCCCCCCCCCCCCCCCCCCCCCGTCCCCCCCCCCCCCCCCCCCCCCCCCCCCCCCCGATCCGTCCGGCCGTCGTGTGCCCGCCTCCCCCGTCCCCTCCTCCCTTGCCGCGGCTCGTTATGACACGGGAATGGGACGACGGGGCGGCCCGGAACAAGCGTCGGGCGGACGACCGCCGTGACGCCTCCCGTCCCTCGCCGGATGCGCTCCGGAGGGAGGAAGAACTCCGCCGCGAGCTCCGGGAGGGTCGTCGCTCACCCGCTCGCCGTGGGGGTCGGGGCCTCTCCCGCTCGCCTCGGGCGACTGGCGGTCTCGTCGCCGCTCCCCTTCCCCGACGCCTCACCAAGGCCGATCTCCCTCCCCGCCCCAGACGTCGCGGCCCGCTTCCCCTCGCTCCCAAGGCCAGCCCCTGGCTCCTGCCTCCCGGCAATATGTGCCGCCCCACGCCTCTGGTCCCGTGGCCACGGCCTCGGTGACAGCCTCAGGCGGTGGCGCCGCTCGCGGGCGCTCAGGGCCGGCCAAGAAGAAGAAGCGTCGTGGTGCTCGCGGCGTTCCGCCCGTGCCCCCCTCGGCGGCCCCGGGATCCTCCGGCACGCCTAGCCCCGTCTCCGGTCTTTCCCGCCCCCCCTGCTTCAACTGCGGGGTGGGGGGCCATTCACAAGTTAACTGTGTCAATCCCCAATGCCGCTACCTCTGCAAGGATCCGGGCCACCCCGCCCTCCTGTGCCCGGATAGATTGGTGGTGTCAGAGCTCATGATGTACGCCCACGGTATCGAGGGGTTGGGCTTCTTCCACCTCGAGGTCCCCGACGTGCCGCCTCCCTCTCCCTCTCTCCAGGCGGTCGTCACTGTGGTCGACGGGGTGGCCTCCCCGGAGATGATTGAGGCCGAGCTCAACCACCTTTACCGGCGCCAGTGGGACTGCGCGGTCACCCCCACCGCTGGCCACATCTTCACCGTCGTCTTCCCCGACTCCGTCAACTACGGCTATGCCACGCGCAGTGGCCGGATCACGCTCGCTCTCAACCAGCTGGTCGTCAACATCTCTGAGACGATCCTCGATGCTCAGGCCGTGGCCGTCCTTGACACCACCTGGATCCTTGTGGCCGGCCTCCCTGACATTGCGCGGTCCGAGCTCGTCATCCGCCAGATGTCCCGGCTCTCGGGCAAGGTGGTGGTGGTTGATGAGCTCTCTCTGCGCAAGGAGGAGGAGGTCCGGGTCAAGGTCAAGTGTCTCGACTCCTCCAAGCTCGGAACCACCGTTCGAGTGTTCTTCAACGACCAGGGTTTTGACCTCAGGATCGCCCCCGAGCACGTCGGTCGCCCCCGCTTCTTCGACGTTGGCCTCCCCGGCGGCAACCCGGGGACCGACGGTGACTACCACGGACGTCACCGTCCCCGCTCCCACCACTCGGCGGAGGAGGGGGGCTCGGAGGACTCCCGCTCCCCGTCCCCCTCTCCTCCCCCCCTGCCGTTGGGGGCAAGGGCCGCCAGGCCGCTCCCCGCCAGCTCCTCATCGGCCCCTCGGACTCGGTGGCGACGTCCTCCGAGGCGAGCGACATCTCCAGCGTCGGCATGGTCGTCTGTCCGGCTTCTTCCCCGCGCTCTCCTTCCTCGCCTGCTCCTGTCGCGCTGGCACTGGAGTCGGCCTCGCCCCCGGCGTCGGCTCCGGCTTCCAGTCTGCTCCTGGCGGCTTCGGTGGTGCCCCCCATGGTCGCTGTGCCATCTGGGGATGACGCCCCTCCTCTGGCGTCGCCCCCTGCGGCCGCACAGCCCCCTCCGACCGAGGTGCCACTCCCACCGCCGCTCCCTCTGGCGGCCACAGCCTTGTGCAGTGTTGTCCCCCCCCCCCCCCCCCACCCCGGCCCCCCCCCCCCCCCTCCGGCGGCCACAGCCTTGTGCAGGGTGGTCCCCCCCCCCCCCCGGCCGTCCCCCCCGCCCCCCCCCGGGCGGCCACAGGCCTGTTGCGGGGGGGCCCCCCCCCCCCCCCCCTGGGGGCCCGACCCTTGGGCAGGGGTGGCGCCCCCCCCCCCCCTCCGGCTTTGCGGTGCTCGTCCCCGACCTCGTCCCCGGCTCTGTTGCTCCTCGGCTGCACCGTGTTTTCTCCTCTGGCTTCACTCGCGGAGGCCCTAACCACGGATGGGGAGGCTCGGGTGACCACCCACATGGCCGCCCAGCCACCCCCTCCACGGTCCGCGGCCTACTCTCGCCGCAGCCGGTCGGCTTCCTCCCCGGTGATTGCGTCTCGCCGGAGTGCTCGGCTGGATGCTGCTCAGCCCAAGGGTAGTCCGGCTCTGCCAATCCCCGAGCAGGCGGAGATCCGTGCTGCTGCTCGGAACCTGGAGCCAGCTTTGGCGGCCGCTTAGCCGCCCTCAGGACCGCGACGCCATCTCCGCCTTCATCGCCGACCTCCGCTCGATGGATGTCCGTCTGTCACCGCCGCCCCCGCCGGAACCAGACTAGACGCTTTCCTCGTCCGACTTTTTCTGGTTTTTATTTTTGGGCTTGTTGAGCTGTGCCCTCAGCAGAACCTTTGTACTGTGTTGTGAGACTTGGGTGTGTGTGTGTGGACTAGTCCTTGTATGTGTGCTCTCTGGTGGTTTGCTTTATTTATAAAGCGGGGCGAAAGCCTTTTTGGGTAGACCATCAGCCCTTGAGTCCTTGTCTGAAAACATAAAGCTGCACAATCCTTTCCATCAGACAATAGACCTCTGATTTCACTTATTCTTTGGGCATACCCAGATCCATTCGGCCATCACATCACCATGCTGATAGCTACCTAGAAACCTGCAAGAGAAAAATAGACGTGCGTGAAGCAAAACTTGCAATTGCACCATTGAACGGAATGAACGATTACTGACGACCGGCAGGTTAATCCTGAACAACAATTAATTAATATATAAATTGCCTTGATTGGTTTAGAGAGTAAAAATGGGGATGTAGCTCAAATGGTAGAGCGCTTATGTATGCTGATAAGAGGCAGGGGGATTGATACCTCCCATCTACATTTCACCCCATTTTTACTTTTATTCAAATAATAATTACCAGGGGAAAAAAGCAAGGGCTGGAAGCAAGAAATTCCTCGGCCCACAATGAACATATCGGCCTAACAGTTGGCCTATAGAGGATGGATTCACGCTTATCAAATTTCATAAGTTTCATCATCGATTTTTGTATTATAATAATTTAACTGCGAGCTCCTGCGAAAATTTCGATGTTTCGCACATGAGCCCTGGGCTGGAACTGTCCATTTAGCGCTCAGTGTGTTGTAGCTGATTGTATCGAGTGCTCTTCTTTCTCTAAAAATATCGCAAGTGATTCATCCATCTAGTTTTATAAAAAATGAATATTTAATTATTAAAAAAATACTTTTTGGAAAAATATTATTTTCTTTGGAAACAATTGAACATTTTATTAAATAAATGTGTATAATTAATTTCAAGAACATTTAAAAAACATTGAAGAATTTTTCAAATTTGTGAACTTTTTAAAGTTTTGGGAACTAATTTTACAGATGGTGCACATTTTGTGAAAGAAAACCAATAAAAATTGGTAGGGAAAAAAAACTGAAAATTAAAAATCTGGGTGAGAACCTTCCTAAAACCAAGAAAACCAGACCAAAAGAAGAAAATGTTATCACAATGTATTTCGAGTATGATCAATAAATAAAGTGTGTTTAGACTAAAAAAAAGCAAATTGGAAATACCAATTTAATCTCTCCCCTAAAAACAATTTAATTCTCTATGAAACATTGATAATTTCATTTTATATAGAAGGACCTGCAGGCTTAAAACAGTGTAATTTTTCTACTCCCTCCGTCCGGAAATACTCGTCGGAGGAATGGATGTATCTAGATGTATTTTAGTTCTAAATACATTCATTTTTATGCATTTCTTCGACAAGTATTTCCGGACGGAGGGAGTATTATAGTACAGGTTGCACCTGCGTGATTGAATGGAATGGACGACTACTGTGCGGCAGGTGCAGTTTAATCCTCAATAATAGTTATTCAATGTATAAATAGCCTAGATTAGCTTAGAGGATAAAACACGGGGATGTAGCTCAAATGGTAGAGCGCTTATGTATCCTAATAAGAGGCAGGGGGATCGATACCTCCCATCTCCATGAACAACCTTTTTTTTTTCCTTTTATGCAAATAATTACCAGAAAAAAAACAAGGGCGTGAATCTTGAAATTTCTCGGCCCACAATACACATATAGGCCTAACACTTGGCCCATATAGGAAGTTGAATTCGTGCCTATCAAAATTTATGAGTTTCATCATTGATTTATATTTTTACATTCATAAGTTTCCTCATTTATAATTTTATTAGAGCTCCTTTTTTACGCATTCTACAGGAGCTCTAAATAGCGAGCTCTAAGGTAGCTGATTGTATCTAGTGATTCCTCGGGTTTTCGTATTTTATCATATTTTTTCTATTTTACTAGATTTCAGTCAATTTTTATATTTAGCTTTTCGGAAATAGATGGATATATTTTTTAAACGAACATTTTTAAATTTTCATTTTATTTTGACAAAGCAAACAATTTATAAAACCTTTGTGAGTTTTTTCATAATCATTAACATTTTTGTAATTTGTGAACATTTAAGGAGCCACTACATTTTTTAAACCTGTGAACATTTTCTAAGTTTCGGGAACCAATTTTAAGAACTGTGGGCACTTTTTAAACCTGATACAAATCGGTAGCAAAAACAAAAGAAGAACAAATAGAATGTGGTGAGAACCCTCCTAAAAGCAGGAAAGCCAGACTAAACCTTCCCAAAACTACGACATGTCTGCTATGGGCGATAAATCAACAATTTGCACAACAAGAATAAAAAAGAAAATACCAATTTAATTCACTCCCTACAAAACTATTTAATTCTCTCTAAAAACTTTGATATTTCACTTTTTTATAGAAGGAACTCGAACTTTATGTTCAAATAGTGCAATTGTTTGTATCATTAGATATGTTCTGAAATGTGTTTTTATAGTGTACAATAATTATTATACTTTGAAGCAACTTTTCATCAAAAACAATTATGTTCTGAATGTTGCTCCAAAAACGCGTTCAATGTCATAAACCAGCGTACTTATTACACGCACATCCGCTGCTAAGGGATATATGGGTACTCATTCACGCGTCAATGTTCATAGTGTATCATGTACAAGAACTTAAATGGTAATTTTATTTTCTGAACATGTGTCTCATGAGCATGCCACTCAAAATCGTATCATATTTTGTTAGAAGGCAACGTCGAGCGCAACTATGTAGTGTTCTCATGTCCTTCTCCCCCCCCCCCCCCCAACTTCCCCCCCTCCTTTCATTTTTTTTTTTTTTTCTTCTTCTGTCCCCCCCCCCCCCCCAACTTCCCCCCCTCCTTTCATTTTTTTTTTTTTTTCTTCTTCTGTCCCCCCCCCCCCCCCAACTTCCCCCCCTCCTTTCATTTTTTTTTTTTTTTCTTCTTCTGTCCCCCCCCCCCCCCCAACTTCCCCCCCTCCTTTCATTTTTTTTTTTTTTTCTTCTTCTGTCCCCCCCCCCCCCCCAACTTCCCCCCCTCCTTTCATTTTTTTTTTTTTTTCTTCTTCTGTCCCCCCCCCCCCCCCAACTTCCCCCCCTCCTTTCATTTTTTTTTTTTTTTCTTCTTCTGTCCCCCCCCCCCCCCCAACTTCCCCCCCTCCTTTCATTTTTTTTTTTTTTTCTTCTTCTGTCCCCCCCCCCCCCCCGCTTCAAAAATTGAGCACCACTCTCTTTCTTCCTTCATGCCACACATCTCCATATCTTGTTAACCCCATGCAACCTGACATGGTGCAAGCTTTCCCCTCCCTTCATCTATCTCCATTCTCCGCCCTCGCCAAATCTACCTCCATACTTCACATTGTTTTACTTTGATGTTATTGTCATCCACACTATGTTACTCTGTCAGCACGTACGCGCCTTCTGTAACTGTAACTAACAAAAATCTCTGCCATAGCTCACATGGTCTCTCATGATATATGGCTACTCGTTAAGCCCCATGCCATAAAATGGGTAGTGTTAGCATGGTAGTAATTGTAAACATGTTCCCATCACTCCATCATGGTGGCCAAGGTTCAATTGGCTTTACCTCTGAATTTGCTCTATTCCATGTATACGAGCCCCAAGGCGCATGCCCACACCCAGTATAGCGACGTGGTCAAAGGATATTTTTGGGTGCTCGCTAGCGTACAAAAATGAAAAAAGGCTTTTCATTGGTATAAAAGACCGGGAGCAATTTATGTAACAACCATCACAACAACCAAAGACATTTTTTACTGTAAATTCAGACCAAAGTTATGAGTATGATGCATTGGGACTAACATCGCACATTTATGTTTTTCTTTCTCGAGCTGTGGATTAAATCAAAAATATGAAATATGAAGTTGGGTCTAGTCCCACACCGATTGTGGGAGGGGGCAGAGCACGAATTATAGGGATGGGGTGGCCCTTCCTACCAGACCAGTCTTTCAGACGGCACTTCCTTTGTATGGGCCGACCCATTCTGATTTTTTTCCCACCGATTTTGGGAAGGTGGAACCTTCGATGAACAGGATTTTTTCTTAGTTTTTTAGTTCTTTCCTTCTTTTATCCTTTTTTTTCTTTTCTCTTTTCTCTTTTATGTTTTCTTTTTTTCGTTCTCCATTTTCCCTTTTCTTTTTTTCATGTTTGTTTTCTATTTTCTTTTCATTTTCATTTGTCTTTTCTTTATTTCACTTTTTTTGTTAATTTTTCCTTTTTTTCATTTTACAAACATCTTTTCAAATTTGTGAATATTTACTAAATTCACAAACATTTTTTAAATTTATGAAAAATTATAATCATGAGATTTTTCAAATACAAAAACATGTTTTCAATTCGTGAACATTTTTTACAAATTCACGAATTTTTTTCAAGATCATGAACATTCTGCTGAATCAAGAAATAATTTTGAATCAATTGATATTTTTAAAAATTGGGAATAATTTCGATATTCACGAACATTTTTTTGGTTGACGAGCATTTTCTGAAATGCAGGAACATTTTTTGAGTTAATGCACAATTTTTTGATCAGCGGAGATTTTTTTAATTGATGACATTTTTCAGATTAGCAACAATTTGGAATTCAGAAATATTTTTAAAATATTCTGAACATTTTTTAGTTCGCAAACCTTTTTCAAAATCATGAACTTTTTTATTTCCCCAACATTTTTATAAATCATGATAACTTTTTGTATATACGAAAATTTTACAAAATCACCAACTTATTTTGAATCTGCGAATGTTTTATGATTTCCATGCCATTTTTCAAAAACATGGTCATTTTTTACAAATCACATTTTTTCTGAAATTTGGAATATTTTTTAAATCCTATAATAGTTTATTATTTTTAAGATGAGGAACACAAAACTTAAAAAAGAAACAAAAACAACCCGAAATGAAAATATAGGGGCTGTCGTCCAGCCCCGCACATGGGCCGGCCTAAAAACATGTGCGAGATGAGCGGGAGCTCCGCATATTCAGCGCGTAGGTTGTTGAATATGAGGACTCTTTTGGAGGGAGTGAACTCAAGGTCTCTTATAAGCCCGTGTTGTTCTTCAATAGGCCTGATTGGTGGGCCGAAACGCTCACATAGTGTGTCCCTGACACACGTGGGTAAGAAATGCCCCTTAGCAAACCCGCAACTACGTATCATATTGTGTCATAGTAGACAGATTATCCATATATGTGTTGTAATTGTTTTCTCCTAAATTTTATATTTGGGCCATTTTATGGTTTGGAGCATCGGAAGCACCTGATACTTCTGTCAGTGTAGATACCCTTCTATTAATAATAAAGGCGAGTTTTGGGTCTTGATTATAGTACTACAATTAATAGTTTGAGTCATTAGGCCACCCGCAAGCATCGTCTCTTAGCACATTATCATAGAAGATTTAGGTCTGGTGGACAACGGTCTAGCGGTCTAGGTCTAGTGGTGCAACATGGGTATGTGTCCTTTATTTTACCGTCTACACAGGGTCCTAAAAAGATAGGGAGCGACGAGTGAGATGGTTAGAAGGACAGTAGTATCCTAGCCTATCAAGATTTAAATCCTGATACTCGCATTTTCCTGGATTTAAAAAGAGTGAGAGGACGAGATCTCAAACTGAAAACAACCGAGAATAGTGCTAAGTAGCGCCGATTCATTTCGCCAGACGGCGGGGCCTTATCAACAAGATTTCAAAGCCCGATTAAGAGCGTCACTGATGAGACGGCGTGGCCGCCGGCGGGCGCGCCGTGATTTGCCGGTGACCAATTCGTCACACGCGTGCCAAGTTTGAGACCGCAGCGCAGCCCTTCACAAGTTTTCAAGCACCAAAGTGTAGCATATATGTGCCTTGTTGTTTGTGACCTACGCGAAATATAGCTCGCCGCAAGACAAAACCGCGGTTGGCGATTGATCGGATGGGGATGAGAATGCTGAGTAGGGTCATGCATTCAGGCAGCCGTACGTACGTCGGCAGCCATGAGCAACGGATGTGCGTGCCACGGTGCGAGCATGTGACGGGGCTCTCAGAGAAAACCATGTGTGCTCCCACTGTTTGCACATGGCTGATCTGACGAGACTGAGAATATACAGGATCGATGCGTGCGGCCGCATATGGACCTGACGTGTATATTCATTCCTTGGCGGCTCGAGATATGCTGCCAGCGAGTGCCATTGGCATGTCGTGCTCACCATTGACCGGTCAAGTTTGTATGACGAGGAAGGGACGTGGATGTGGATCTGCTTCTTCTTGGAAAACCGTGGGTGTGCACTTGCGTCGCACGCACGCTGCACGCCGTCGTTTACATGGTGCAACTCACTGTTTAGGCTGCCACGATGGTGGTTTTCGTATATATGCAGCTGCTGGCCGATGACACTGCCACGGAGTTCTGACGACCACGGAGTTACCAAAACGCGCACGGCCATATCGAGTGAGCAAGACATTGGACTCCTTTTCATGTGGGAATCGTGGACACCCGACTTGTCTGTCCTTTTGTTTCCTTATTAAATCTACAGTCGACCGTTGGATCAAGATCCAACAATCAATCACCATATGTTTTCTTCTCTAGACCATATCCTACTATCAGACCTCATGATGCTTACAAAATGATTTTACGTATCAATTATTATTTTTCTGTGCAGAGCAGCATGGATGCTATTTTTTTTAAAGAAAACACACGCATATGATATGTATAACACTCAACTTTATTTGTTGCACCCCGCAAAAAAAACTTTATTTGTTGCAAAAAAAATATTCTCTGAATTGGTTCACTCTTTTTTCTGATTTTGGTATGCATGTGCATCCGAAGCCAAAACTCCATATATGACCCGAGCATGGCCTTGATTTTCATATACTCTCGCTGTGAGAGCTTTATGTAACACTATGTCTGATACTTTGCTGTCGCCAACTGGTGGTTGTGTGTGTTCTATATTTACATTCTGCCATGACTATGTCTGGCTTAGTTGAGATATTTTCTTCTGAGGCTGTCTGTCAGGCTGTCACTCCTTCGTTATTTCCCACCAACTAACATCCCTTCCGGTGGTGAATTGGCATCCTCTCGATGCATGCTCGTTGAGCTAGCGGCTTCCCCTCCATCATCCTCACATCACCAAGGGCGAGATAACGCTAATGTTGGGTGTGTGCATGGCTAGGGGTTAGCAATAGTGCAGCTCCTTGGTGGTTGAACGCCGTGTTATCCTATGTTATTCGCCTCGATGTTCCTGCTGCTCGTGTGCTACCGCGGTAACCTTTGAGTTTGCCATCTTATTGTCTTGGTAGTGTTGCCTTGTAGATGACTCGGCATAACTTGTGTTGCTCCTCCCAACAACCTATTTTCTTTAGGTAGCTGGCCTTTGTGTTGTGTTGTAACTTGTAACTATGTATGGAGTGTTTTGTTTTTATTTGTTGTTTGCCCCTACGGTTGTAGCATTTGGGTCTAGTTTCCTTATAGACTTGATCATGGTTTTGATCCGGTCTTTCCCATATATCGGATCATGGTTTTCGACTTGGTTTCCCTCATAAACCGACTCATCTTCTTTGAATACATATCATATTCAAGTGTGTGTGTGTGTGTGTGGGGGGGGGGGGGGGGGGGTGGGGTGCGGAGGGGGTAGTCTTTAGGGCATCTCCAACACTATCCCCTAAAACGGACACACTATCCGTCCGCGGACAGGATGCGGGAGCTGGCTATCCAACCATGTCCCTTCAATAAGCATCAAATCCGGGCACCAAGGTGGGCCAGGCGAACCTAGAGGGCAAAGCACAGGGGGTGTGAGGACATGTGGTCCAATTGACAGTGGGCCAAGTGGACCTCCGCATGCTTTTTAGGGGTCCCCTTGGATGACAAAATTGAGCGGACATCATGGTCCGGACATAAACGGGAGTTTTGGTGGTTCACTTTGGAGATACCCTCGCCATCTTTCGTGAGGTTTCATCATGTTTCAAAGCTAAAAATTTAAAAGTTATGAAAATATATTCAAGTGTGACCTTGTTTAAAACTCATCAGGAACACAAATATGCAAACGGAAGTTAACTCGAGCGTCCGGTTCAGAAGAACAAAATGATTTCAAACTTTGAAATCACATGAACAAGGCATGGATTTGTGGCGCGCTGCGGGACACTCTAAAACTCTGTCAAAAGTTGCCTGCCCAGAAAATGGTCATCGTGCACGGGGAATAAACTGCAGAGAAACGAGGAGACAAATCTTCAACCAGATGACACTGGTGGAAAAATAGCCTTCGGTCGCGGTTCGCAACGGCCATTAGTCGCGGCTGCGCAACCGCGACCAGCAAAGCGCGACTAAAGCCCGCCACCTTTAGTCGCGGCTGCTTACGAACCGCGACTAAAGGCCCGTCCACGTGGGCGCCAGGCGGCCGTCGGGGCGGAGGACCTTTAGTCGCGGTTCTTCTGGCCAACCGCGACTAAAGGCCGCCGCAGGTTTAGGGTTTTTAGCCCCCCCCCCCCTAAACCTGTTTTCTGTTTAATTTGTTTTGTTTTATTTCTTTTGTGCTTTATTTTAATTTTGAAGGAGTTTCATATATTCTACGGTACTACATACATGCATATGAATGTACAATTTCAAATAAATTTGAAATTAGAACCAAAAAGAAT
>LR880972.1:908316990-908333646 GCA_904067115.1 Aegilops sharonensis | reverse complement strand
CATTTTATATTTTTATTATACATCAAACATTTTTTATACAAATTTAACGTTTTTGAAATACATGATAATCTAATTTCAAATTTATGTGTTTAAAGATTTTTTTAATATGTACTAAACATTTTGAATGTCACAAATTTTGGAATGTTATCGACGTTATCAATTGTTCTACATTGTATTAACATTTTTTCAAATTCATGATCTAAAGAAAATTTAGTAAATTTAAATTTTGGAAAGCCTGTATTTAGAATACTTTTTGAAAATATAAACAAATGTAAAAAGGAAAAAAAATGAATGAACGAAAATTGAAACAAATGGCTGACTCGCTACTGGGTCGGCCCACTATATGCGTCCTTGACGCAACACTGCCTTCCACCTCGCACTAAGCGAGGCATAGGCGGACTAGGGAATATGGCCATAGCTAGAATGTATCGATGCGCTTGGTTGGTTGCATGCACAAACAGGCTCGCTAGATGCAGAAAAATCCTCTTTGTTTGCGTACATGAGAGCCTGGCCCGCATGCATATGAACTTTGAAGCAGCCCAAAGAGGATGTGAGTCATGAACTTTGTAAAGTGTGATTTCACGTACCTCCAGACTTTATTCTTAGCGTTATATCGGCGGAGATCCCAAACTCTTTTGATTAAATATTAGAGGTTTTGATTCTAAAAAAAAAAACTTTGAAGCAACCAAGAGCGTGGCTCACTAGGAACGTCCAAAACAGTTATTTTCAGTGAGCTATGCTAAGTAGAGCGCAAAAGTGGGGACGCCATGCCCGGCGGTGCATTGGGGATTCGACAAGGAGATGGTCGGAGACCAAAATATGTCTGCACTGGATGGTGCAAAATATGTCTTGCCCCTCACCCACGTTACCCTCTCACCTCCAGCGGTAGGACAAATCCAACGTCATTTCTGGGCATCGATATGGCGGCGGTGGCCTCTTAGGCGTCGATAAGTTAAATCTCCCGCAACATGACCAACTTGTCTCCTTCGCTTTCATCTCTGTCTTTCTGTCTCGTCTTCGGCATGGGCGGATCATCGACTCCATCAATGCTAAGCACCGTACAACCACCCTCCACTGTTAGGTCATTAAATAGAGTATATGAAAGTGCAACTATCCGTAGGTGGTTTTGGTAATTCATAACAACATATAGCTCATTGAGCTAATGCTATTCCAAGACAAATATTTCAGGAAAGCTCAATGAATGGCATGGCATGAATGATGAAAGTGGATCCCTCAAAATATTAAAGACAAAGGATTGGCTCAAGCTCAAAAGCTCAAGACTCTACATTTTACATTTTAGTGATCCAAGATCACATTGAGTCTATAGGAAAAGCCAATACTATCAAGGAGGGATGGGGTGTTGCTTAATGAGCCTCTTGCTTCATGTGCTTAGTGATATGCTCCAAAACCCTCAACTACTTTCTCACATCCGCATATGACCTAAACCTAAAGTCAAACTCGGCCCCACCGATTCTTTCTATCCGGCGCCACCGAGTTCAAATGTCATAGCCACTGCCACAAACCCTAGGCAAATCGGTTTCACCGATAGGGATCTCGGTCTCACCGAGATGGGATTGTAATCTCTCTGTTTCCCTTCGTAACATTTCGGTCTAACCAAAGTGAGCGATCGGTCCCACCGAGATTGCAATGTAAACTCTCTGTTTCCCTTTCGTAACTTTTCGGTCTCACCGAAAGAGCGAATCGGTCCCACCGAGTTTACCTGGCCAACTCTTTGGTTAGCTAATTACCAAAATCTGTCTCACCGAGTTCGTGTAATCGGTCTCATCGAGATTACGTTATGCCCTAACCCTAACCATATTGATCCTACCGAGTTGCATGTCAGTCCCACCGAAAATCCTAACGGTCACTAGGTTTATTGAATCGGTTCGACCGAGTTTGTTGATTCGGTCCCACCGAGTTTGGTAAATTGTGTGTAACGGCTAGATTTTGTGTGGAGGCTATATATACCTCTCCACCTCCTCTTCATTCATGGAGAGAGCCATCAGAACAAACCTACACTTCCAACTTACCAGTTCTAAGAGAGAACCACCTACTCATGTGTTGAGGCCAAGATATTCCATTCCAACCACATGAATCTTGATCTCTAGCCTTCCCCAAGTTGCTTTCCACTCAAATCTTCTTTCCACCAAATCCAAATCCTGTGAGAGAGAGTTGAGTGTTGGGGAGACTATCATTTGAAGCACAAGAGCAAGGAGTTCATCATCAACACACCATTTGTTACTTCTTGGAGAGTGGTGTCTCCTAGATTGGCTAGGTGTCACTTGGGAGCCTCCGACAAGATTGTGGAGTTGAACCAAGGAGTTTGTAAGGGCAAGGAGATCGCCTACTTCGTGAAGATCTACCGCTAGTGATGCATGTCCTTCGTGGGCGACGGCCATGGTGGGATAGACAAGGTTGCTTCTTCGTGGACCCTTCGTGGGTGGAGCCCTCCGTGGACTCGCGCAACCGTTCCCCTTCGTGGGTTGAAGTCTCCATCAACGTGGATGTACGATAGCACCACCTATCGGAACCACGACAAAAACATCCATGTCTCCAATTGCGTTTGAATTCTCCAAACCCTTCCCTTTACATTCTTGCAAGTTGCATGCTTTAATTTCCGCTGCCTATATACTCTTTGCATGCTTTCTTGAATTGTGTGAAGATCGCTTGACTTGTTCAAAGATAGCTAAAATCTGCCAAAGTCTAAAATTGGGAAAAGGTTAGGTTTTTAATCAGTCAAGTAGTCTAATCACCCCCCCTCTAGACATACTTCAAGGTCCTACAAGTGGTATCAGAGCTTTGGTCTCCATTTGCTTTGATTTCCATAGCTTTTGGTGGTCATAGCCTTGGTTTCACAACCTAGGAGAGTATGGCGTCTAGCGAGGGAAATTATCACCGTAGAGGTCCTTACTTTGATGGCACTAATTTTGCTAGTTGGAAGCATAAGATGAAAATGCATATTCTCGGACATAACCCCGCCGTTTGGGCGATTGTGCGTATTGGCTTGCAAGGCGAATTCTTTGATGGGAGAGAACCGAACCGTGAAGCTAGCACGGAAGAGTTGAAGATGCTGCAATACAACGCTCAAGCTTGTGATATCCTCTTCAATGGCTTGTGCCCCGAAGTATTCAACAAAATCGGCAGTCTTGAGAATGGAAAGGAAATTTGGGATACTTTGATTGATATGCATGAAGGTACCGACTCCGTCAAGGAATCCAAGTTGGATGTGCTCCAAAGTCAGCTTGACAAGTTCAAAATGAAGGATGGTGAAGGTGTCGCTGAAATGTACTCTAGGCTTGCTCTTATCACAAATGAGATTGCCGGCTTAGGAAGTGAAGAGATGACCGACAGATTCATCATCAAGAAGATCCTAAGAGAATTGGATGGAAAATATGATACCGTGTGCACATTGATCCAAATGATGCCAAATTACAAAGATCTCAAGCCAACGGAAGTCACTGCAAGAATTGTTGCTCATGAGATGTCACTCAAGGATAAGGAGGAACTTCACAACAAGTCAAGTGGTGCTTACAAAGCCTCATGTGAAGCCCCCACATCATCAAGTGAGAAACAAACCTTCAATGAAGAATTGAGCTTAATGGTGAAGAACTTCAACAAATTCTACAAGAGTAGAAGCAAAGAAAGAAGCTCTAAGTCAAGGTCCTACAATGACAAAAGATCTTCTAGTCGAGAGGGAAATTGCTACAATTGTGGGAGACCCGGACACTATTCCAATGAGTGTACGGCACCCTACAAAAGAAGAGAAGATTCTCCCAAGAGAAGAAGTAGAAGAGAAGAATCACCACCAAGAGAGAGAAGGAGTAGAGATGATCGTTATGAACGAAGACCCTCACGGAGAAGCAAGGATTCAGAAAGGAAGGACAAGTCATCAAAGAGCTACACAAAACGAAGACATCAAGCTCACGTTGGTGAATGGGTATCCAGCTCCGACTCCGACAATCACTCCGAGAGAAGCTATCACTCCGACTCCGAATACACTCAAGATGAAGGTTTTGCCGGTCTAGCACTTGTGTCAACCAACTCGTACGACATATTTGATTCACCAAATGAAGGAATTGGAAGATGCTTCATGGCCAAAGGTCCTAAGGTAACACACCCCGAGTATGTTGATTTTAATAGTGATGAAGATGACTTGTTAGGTGATGATGATTTACTTGTTGACAACTCTAGTGATGAATACTATGATGAAACGTCAATTAATCATGCTAATCAAGATGAAACGAATGACAATGATAAGGAGAAGATTGAGCTTCTAACTAAAGAACTAAACACTCTTAAGTTAGCTCATGAAACTATCTTCGGAGATCATCGAGAACTTTTAAGGGCTCATGAGAAGTTACGCTTTGAAAAGCTCAATCTTGAGCAAGAGCATGAGTTCCTAAAAGCAATCAATGATGATCTCCGAAAGAAAAGTTCTTCTTACATTGCCAAGCATTTACTCCTATCTACTTACATGCCTCAAGTCAAGTCTTGTAACAAGAACAAGAAAGATTCTTTCTCTAGTAGTAACAATAACAATGCTAAATCCAATATTGTTGCTTCTAGTAGTTCTCTTGATTCCACTAATGATTCACTTAGCCAAGTTACACTTGAGCAAGAAAACAGCTTATTGAAGGGAATTATAGAGAAAGGTGTATACAAGAGCCTTGCCGGGAGTAAGCAATTCAAGGAAATTGTACGCAAGCAAGGAAGGCACCGGAAGAATCAAGGTGTTGGTTTTTGAACGAAAGTTCAATGCCAACGGAGTTGAGTGGGAAGAAGATCAATACCCCAAGACGAAGTTTGTTCCTCAACAAGAGAAGTATGATCCTACTTCCTTCAAGGGAACACAAGCACAAGATGATCTTCCACCACAAGACCACAAGAACAAAGGCAATGACAAGCTTCAAGAGGAGATTGATGCATTTGAAGAAGCACCTAAGGCCTTGGTCAAGTGGGTTCCCAAGACTACGTCAAGTTCTACTTCATCAAGTACAACAACTACACCTAGGATTCCCATCAAGATGATGTGGATCCCGAAGAAGAAGAACTAGAGAGTTCTTGAGGGTGATTCCGCCAACATTCTTCACTCATATCATTATGGCAAGGACAAGCGCAATCATCTACCATATCTTGCACTAGTTCAAGGAGTCACAAACCCTCATGTTGGTAAGGCAAGGGACAAGGTAACCTAATGTTTTCATGGACATCATTTTGTGAATGCATCACTCTATGTCTATGGATATTCTTGTTTGTTCCTTGTGGGACTAACCCATGTAGGTATTGAAAGTGCAACTCACTCCAAAGGTTTGCTCCAAATGATCTACATCAACATTGAGCATCCACATCTTCAACACCTACATGAAGTCATCATCGACATAACCCAAGGTTAGTTCATCCCTCTAAGGGGGGATCTCACATCTAGGGGGAGCTTAACTCTAAGAATTGAGTCAAAGCAACTCTAATGATGTGAACACATAAATGCTTTATGTAAAAGTGGTAACCCCACTTGAGCTTAAACGATGAGTATGACCTATGATCAAATGTTCTCATTTGACTCCTAAGTCAATATACTCATATATCAATGACCTAGTCATCGCCAATTGTTTGATAGATGCTAGAATTGGTTGTGCATGCTTTGTCACATATTTTATTTGTCATTTTATTGTGTGAGCATGTTGGTTGCATATTTTAATCATTCGAGGACATCCACTTGTTGTTTTGATTGATTGGTTTCTTCTTCTTTGGCCAAGTGGATGGACAAGAATGCCTAAGAACCTTCTCTAGCTATCTATGCTTTTCTCGTCTCAAACTCTATTCATGCTACATCACAAAATTTGATCAAGTCAGATTCGAACCACTCTGTGTGAAGAGCACTCGGAGTCCCTGATTCGTCATAGACTTAAACTTCCAAAACTTCTTTGTGATTTTCGGTCTGACCGATTCATCCATTTCGGTCATACCGAGATCACTAAGTCGATCTAGGTTTTCATCTCGGTGCAATCGATTTGAACTTTTCGGTCACACCGGGTTGCTGTAACTGTTAACAGTTATGCATCTCGGTGCCACTGAGTTGTTCCACTCGGTCACACCAACAGTGTCGGGCTATATATTCTCACGGGCAAATTTTGAAAAACTTTCTCCGAAACTCTTCGCCTGCGCATAGCTCGCTCTGCCAACTAGGTCTCCGGATCGTTGACTTCGTCGCCAGCCGCCTCCTGTCGCTGGTCTCCGCCGCCGTCAACGGATTTCATCTCCGCCGTTGTCGCCGTAGCGAGTTCACCGCCGAACTAGGGTATGAACTCGATCACAGTGCTATCCTCGCCTGATTCTCATCACATTGTGTTCATAATGCTTCTTGCCACAATTGAAACACCTCTATCCAGTCAAAACAATCCTTAGAATAGATGTGATTAGAAAATTTAGGGTTAGTGTTGGGGATATAACTATTTGTGTAAGCCGCCCAGGAGGGGCTGGGTTACGCAAAGAAGATTCACCAAAAAGAAGCCCAAGACCAAGCATGAAGATGGCGGTTCAATAAAGGGCCTAAGGCCCACAGGCGACTTAAGGCCCGTTGTAGTAAACCGCCATAATGGCATGACTTGTATCATAAGGTAGATTTAACTAGTCACCGAGCCGGACATTGTTTATAAGCCGGCCAGGACTCTGTAGGCCACCGGGCGTCAACTCGTGTATATAAGGGGACGACCTGCTAGCGGCTTAGGGCAAGAAACAACTGATCGAGAGCCAGGCATAGCGTATCTCGCTCCCTGGGCATCGAAACATCAAGCAATACCAACCCGACTAGACGTAGGCTTTCCTTCACCGCAAGGAGCCGAACTAGTATAAAACCTCTCGTGTCCTTTGTCCCGATTAACCCCTTTAAGCTTCCTAGTTGCGATGGCTCCACGACTAAGTCCTTGCAAGAGGACATCTGCCGTGACAATTCCATGATAGTTGGCGCCCACCGTGGGGCCAGCGCACGGTGGATTTGAGTTCTTGAAGGGCAGCTTCGAAGGGCTCAAGGGATACGCAGTGGGCCGGATGACCAAGAGTCGTCGCGGCAAGATCTACATTGACAACGAAGGTTGGGGCCCCGAGGCCGACTCAATTGAGTACGGGTACCGGGTCCCATTTGGCGGAATCCACGTCTTCATCGGCCGGATCGGTGAGCTGGACCCTGAGCCGGACAACTGCACCGACCTCGTCGCGACGGCTCAGCGTGCGAAACCCGGCCGAATCCAACCCGTCATGAAGCGTGCCTTCGTGGGTTGTGTCCACGAGAGGAACTTCCTGAAGGATCTAAAGATGGCGGAGAGACGGCCGTCCCATCAGATGATGATTCGTCCTCCGGTTCAACAGATTCTTTGTATCAGGTCCAAGAGGGCATGCTTGGGGGCTGTTCTGACGACTCTAGCATTCCAGGTTTCTATGAGCCGCCAAGCTGGGCAGGAGTCTTCATGGCTGGTACTCAACCCGGTCAAAACTCGACGGCTGCAACAGCAATAACGTCCGGGTCAGGAGCGGCCGGGGCAGGAGGCCTTGTGCGCCCGCCGGCTCAGGTGCTGATGGATCTTATGGACAAGTTGACGGCCCTGTTAACCACCACGGTTATTCCTGCAAATCCAGATGAACATAACGCGGAGGTGGCAAAGGTGCGTGAGGAGATAGCCCTGGCCAAGGAGGCCTTGGCGGCTGAGGACACCAGGTTAGCTACGGAGCAGGCGGCTTTGGACGCACGCGCGCAGCGACTCCAGTCAGAGGCTTTCCAGCTTAATATGAGTCTGAACGCATCCAATGAGGTCATGAGAAGGAAACATCAGAAAACCTAGTCCCGTCTGCCTCCGGTTTACGATCCTCGAAATCTTTTCACGACACTCGGAGCTGGTCCCAGCAACCCGACCGAAGCCAATCAGTTTGTGACACCCGGAGCTGGAGGGCCGGTTCAGCCCCGAGAGATGGCACCTCCTCACGGGAGTATGGCCCCGCCCCGATACATACCAATACCACCGGGCCACTTCTCCAACCCCATGGAGAACTTGATAGCAGCGTCGGCGCGTCTGGCGGCTCTTCAAGTGGACGGTGATGACCCGAAGACGGTGGAAACCCGAAGGGCCAGAGATCTTATTCAGACGGCCTTGGCACAGCAGGAGACCTATTCTTACAGCAGGGACATAATTCATTCAACTCCTCAGCCTTGGCTAGCACCTCTTCAAAACCGGAGCCCGAGTTACAGCAGGCATATGGAGTCAGAAGCTTTATCAAGCAACGCCCGGCGTCGTAACCAGCCCGGTGGCTATAACCCGGTACAGGACCGATTGCGTCAGGAGGACGAACGGGCGGCTCAGTTAGCGGCTCAGAAGACGGCATATGAAGGTCTCCTAGAGTATCCGACGACTTCTGTTGGAGCAGGAGTGGCCACTAGAACTGGTGGTGTCCCTTATCTGGTGCCGGCTCTGCGGGATGTACGTCTGCCCAAGGATTTCAAGGGACCTCGAAAGGTGCCGAATTACACGACCGACTTACAGCCAGGGGCATGGATCGAAAGTTACGAGATGGCCATGGAGTTATTGGAGGTCAGCGACGCAACAATGGCTAAGTATTTCACCATGATGTTAGATGGAACGACCCGGTCTTGGTTGAAAAGTTTGCCTCCCTATTCCATCAGTTCATGGGCAGAGCTAAAGGCCCGGTTTATCCAGAACTTCAAGGACACTTGCAAGCAGTCTATGTCAATTGTGGACTTGACCAATTGTAAGCAGGAGGAGGGTGAATCCACAACTCATTGGGTGCGCCGGGTCAAGGAAATAATTCACTCATCTGATAAGATGGATGTCGGCTCTGCGGTACTTATGCTCCATCAGAATTGTCGTTTTGAGCCGCTGAGGCAGAAGCTGGGGCGCCTTAAGCGTGATTGCAATGATATGGGTACGCTGATGGCAGCCTTGGTCAAATACGCCGATTCTGATACTACCAATGACCCCGCGTCTGAGGAGGAAAAGACAGGAAAGGGAAAGAAGAACGGCAATGGAAAGGGTCAGTAGCATAACCCGGTAAGTCAAGGAGGTAACAAACGTAAGGCGGAGGGTAACCCGGAGTTTGTGGCCAATGCTAATGCACAAGGTAACAACCAGAAACGTAAGGGGAGACCACCCCCTCGATCTGGTGGCTCAGGCCCATCTCTTGAGCAGCTTCTGAATGAGGCTTGCCTGAGACACGGTACTCGGGAGCGTCCCGGCACCCACTTATGGAAAGACTGCGCGATCATGAAGGCTTTCAAGAATTCCAACATGTTTGATGGCAATCACGGATCAGGCGACGGCTCAGGGGCCGGTGGCTTTCATGGCCCGGGTGGCGGTTCAAGTTCCGGTAAAGGTGGCTATAATCAGCAGCCGCCCGGTCAAGGGGGACAGCAGCAGCAACAGTCAGGTTATCAGAGCCACCCAAAGCAGCTGAATGGTGGGCAATACCACGTGTTCACCACTAACTTGTGCAAACGTGACCAGAAGGTTCATAAGAGGGCTGTGAATTCTATTGAGCCGGCGGTTCCCCGTTACTTGAGATGGTCAGAGCAGCCCATCATATGGAGCAGGGGAGATCACCCCCTCCGGGTTGATAACCCGGGTCAGTTGGCCTTGGTGGTGTCCCCTCAGGTTGGTGGATATAAATTCACTAACATACTCATGGACGGAGGAAGCAGCATCAATATTCTCTATTATGAGACCTTTCGCCGCATGGGGTTGACTGATAAGGACTTGAGGACGTCCAACACTGTCTTTCATGGGGTGGTACCTGGTAAATCGGCATATCCAGTTGGTAAGATCAAGCTGGAAGTAGCATTGGAGATGAATATGATTCCAGGGCTGAGAAACTGACGTTTGAGGTAGTCGAAATCAGGAGCCCGTATCACGCTCTGTTTGGACGGCCGGCTTATGCCAAGTTCATGGCACGACCGTGTTATGTTTATCTGCAGCTCAAGATGCCGGGTTACAAGGGCACTATCACTGTGCATGGGAGTCGAAAGGTAGCCTTGGAATGCGAAGAAGGCGATGCGGCTTATGCTGAATCTGTTTGTGCTGAAGAAGAGCTGAAGTTTTATCAAACTAATGTTGACCCGGCGGATATGACCTCTTTGAAGAAGCCAACCACAGAGCAAGACTCGGCGTTGAAATTTAAGTCGGCCGCCGAGACAAAACTGGTCGACTTCACTCCAGGTGACTCTTCCAAGCAGTTCAGCATCAGTACCAATTTGGATCCCAAATAGGAAAGCGCGCTCATCGAGTTCATCCATGAGAAGCGGGACATATTTGCATGGAAACCTTCCGACATGCTGGGTGTCCCGAGAGAACTCGTTGAGCACACTCTTAATATTGATCCGAAGTATAAGCCGGTCAGGCAGTTTCTTCGGCGATTCAATGAGGAAAGACGAAAAGCTATCAGGGAGGAGGTCGCTCGGCTCTTAGCGGCCGGGTTCATCGTGGAAGTCTTTCACCCGGAGTGGTTGGCTAACACGCTGCTTGTGCTCAAGAAGAACGGCACCTGGCGGATGTGTGTAGATTACACGGACTTAAATAAAGCTTGTCCGACTGATCCCTTTGCTCTACCCCGCATTGATCAAACTAGTCGTCAACCCGTGCTACTGCACGGGCTAGGAATTTTTGAAAAGAAATAATATTTTGCATAAATAGTTCTGGTAATTTTTTACTTTAACTCTCATACAAATTGAAAGGATGAAATTATTATGATTATTATTATTATTTTGACTACTTATTTTGGTAGCGTGTAAAATATTATATTTACATACGCTGTATACTTAAAACATAGTGGATCATCATATATATTTTAGAATATCGTATTACAATAAAATATGATGACACCATTACACATATTTAATGGTTCTTATTTAGTAATGACTAAAGGCATGCAAAGATGTCCTATCTTTTAAATGTAATTATACGTATATCATCTATGATTTTGCTCCCTACCATTAACTATTGGCTGGGTACTCCATGTTTCTGCTTGCGTACATGTGATTAAAATATTTTTCCGAAACATGTGTAACGAACAACCATTCTCCGAGCAGTTAGTTACGCCGATCACTCTCAGACCCTTCCATGTGTGCTCTCCCTCACGTTATGTGTGTTACATATGCGCACAAGGAGAGAAATATATGCAAATCTAACTTGTCGCTGCACATATCCCAAGTGTTCATCAGTTCAACATGCCCATGAGCTGCATGCCTTTCTTCAGTTTGTGGCCCAATTCAACCATACCCTTGTAGTTTTAAATGTTTGGAAGATCGTTGAACTTCTTGCTTCTTGAATTTCTCTTCAAATTTATGGAATCCCTAATTTTCTTTTTAATAATTCACTATATTTCTTGTACTCAGATCGGATCATTCTTTTACTTGGACTTGTTCTTGATTACATCCTCGGATTTTTAAAATTTCAACATTAAAAGGTTAAAGTCTGCTCGAATATTTTTGAATAGGCACATATATTTCTATATGCTTACCCTTTTGTTCTGTCTGAGAATTCCCCTAATTATTCGATGTCTACTGTAGAATTATTTTACATTTTTTAGAACTGATCCTGTTGACATCCCAAGTCAGACATAAAAAAAGTAGCAATGATGATTTTATTAAGGCCATGACCGCTAGCTCTTATCCCATTCATTTTTTTTGTGAGAAGGCCGTATCCTTGTCCATGATTTATAGATTTATCTGCAACACTTCTCTCTTTTTGAATCCTATTAAATTGTGTTTTAACCAAGTTCTCCCACATTTTTCACTTATTCCTTTGATATCTTATCAATATGAAACTTAAATGTTGTCGCAGAACGTTTAAATTAGTCAGTTTCTAATGCACTCACGCGGTAGCAATTTTTGATATTTTAAAATGTAATCTATGATTTATTTATTAAATATATTTGTGATATAGATTCAATACTTTTTTTATAAAAAAATCTTTATATTTTCCAAAAAATACTATGTGCTTTTCGTATGAATGTTCACAAAAAAAGTGTGATTAATGGACGTGATTAGTGTAGTATATGTAACGTATACCATGTGTCCAAAATCCTGAAATCAGTCGGTTTCTGCTGCACTCGCGTGGTTTAGCAATTTTTCGGGTTTTTAAAGTTTCTGATGCACATGCTTAGTTTAGAAATTTTTGATTTTTATTAATTATATTTGTGACACGGATTAAGACCTTTTCTGTACTAATTTCTATATATCTACAGAAAAAATTATGCGTATGTCACATGCAAATTTTGGAATATAAATCGTACCTGTGATTAGTATATATAGTCCATGCATATATCTATTCTGGTTGTTTGCCTGATGATTTATTAATAAGAAAAATTAGTTCATATACCTAGATTTTTGCACAATCACTGAAGTAACGGACGCTAATTTTTTAGGAAAGATAACACCCTCCATCCATGTTGTACGCATACATTTTAGTGGAATGACGTCTAACTGTGTTACGTGTGTCAATCCAGCAACACGATTCTAGAAAAAAAACTTCAAGTTGGTAGCTGATTTTTCCTTGCACGTTTCTTTTCTTTACACCACACGTTTCCTTCCAAGCTCACGTAATACACATGGACACTCTTGGCTGGATTGGATCTCACTTGTAACGCATGGACTTCTAAACATGAGGAAAAAGAGTTTTCGTGTCTTGTTCAATTCTAGACGCATGATTAAGATCTAATGGTTATTATAATTAGTTTATGAGGATTAACGTGGAAGCTCGAATGGTGCTTCCAATTAGTAAATATAAGATTATTGATGCTACAGCGGGTTGCGAGCGTTTGAGTTTTCTGGATGCTTACTCTGGTTATCATCAGATCAAAATCGCAGTTAAGGACCATGAGAAGACGGCTTTCATTACTCCGTTTGGAGCCTTCTGCTATGTATCTATGCCATTTGGGCTCAAGAGCGCCCAGTCAACTTATCAGCGGTGTGTACAGAATTGTCTCCATAATCAGACTGGGCGCAATGTTCATGCTTATGTGGATGACATTGTGGTGAAGTCCAGACAGAAGGAAATCTTGATATCTGATTTAAAGGAAACCTTTGATAATCTCCGGGTTTATAAGATGATGCTTAACCCGGACAAGTGTGTATTTGGTGTACCTGCAGGCAAACTTTTGGGATTCCTGGTCTCAAACAGGGGCATTGAAGCTAACCCGGAGAAGATCAAGGCGATTACCTCTCTGGCTAAACCGGCGTGCATCAATGATGTTCAGCGACTAGCGGGTCGCGTTGCTGCTTTAAGCCGATTCATAAGCCGGTTAGGTGAGAAGGCTCTACCGCTGTATCAGATGATGAAGAAAACAGACACTTTTGTCTGGAGTGAGGCTGCTGATGCTGCCTTTGAAGATTTAAAGAGACAATTGTCTGAGCCGCCGGTTCTCGCGGCTCCCATTGATAAAGAGTCGTTGCTATTGTATGTTGCAGCTAACTCACGAGTTGTTAGTGTTGCCATCATGGTGGAGCGTAAAGAGGCTGGCAAAGAGCATCCGGTTCAACGGCCGGTTTATTACATCAGTGAGGTGCTCATAGAGTCCAAGCAAAGATATCCGCATTGGCAGAAACTTGTTTATGGGGTGTTCATGGCAAGCCAGAAGCTAAAGCAGTACTTCCAAGGTCATCCTATAACTGTGGTAAGTTCTGCCCCCTTGGGGGACATCATCCGGAACAGGGAAGCCACAGGACGAGTCGCCAAGTGGGCCATTGAGCTTGGGCCTCACGGTTTGAAGTATATGCCACGTACAGCTATCAAGTCTCAAGCCTTGGTGGACTTTATCAATGATTGGACGGAGTTGCAGGCACTAGAGGAGAAGCCAGATAACACGTATTGGACCATTCACTTTGATGGGGCCAGGCAGTTGGAAGGCTCGGGGGCTGGAGTCGTTTTAACTTCCCCCCGAGGTGACAAATTTTGCTATGTGCTCCGGCTTATCTTTCCCTGTACTAACAATACAGCTGAATACAAGGCTTTACTCCATGGCCTCCGGATGACCAAAGAGATGAATTTGAGCCGGGTAAGGTGCTTGGGCGATTCAGACCTCGTCGCTCAACAGGTGTCAGGCACGTGGGACTCCAAGGATCCCCTTATGGCAGCTTATCGTCGTGAAGTTGATGCGGTGGCCGGGCATTTCAAAGGTTACCAAGTAGAGCACATTGATCGAAGGAAGAATGAGGTGGCTGATGCTTTAAGCCGGCTGGGGTCTCAGTGTAAGCCGGTGCCGCCTAACACCTTTCTTGACGTTTTGCATAACCCTTCTGTCAGGGTGCCTACAGAGGAAGAGCTCGCAGTGCCAGACCTGGAGGCGCAGCTGGCGGCGGCTCTCCACGCCATCCCATATTGGACAGTCCCATATTTGGCCTATATGACCCAGGGAGAGTTGCCTGAGGACGAGACCCTGGCAAGACAAATCATCAGGCGGTCCAAATCCATGACAATTGTTCATGGCGAGTTGCATCACCGCAACGTCACTGGGGCGTTCCAACGTTGCGTATCGCCTGCGGAGGGTCAGGAGATACTTCGTGAGATTCACGAAGGAGATTGTGGTCATCATGCCGGTTCAAAATCTCTGGTGGCCAAGGCTTTTCATCATGGCTTCTATTGGCTGACGGCTCATGCCGATGCGGAGGATCTGGTCAGCAGATGTGACGGATGTCAAAAATTCTCACGACGAGCTCATGTGCCGGCTCAAGAATTGAGGATGATTCCAATTACTTGGCCGTTCGCAGTCTGGGGGCTTGACATGGTTGGACCTTTCAAAAGTTCTAAGGATAAGAAGACACACCTATTGGTGGCAGTGGATAAATTCACCAAGTGGGTTGAAGCAGAGCCGGTCAGTAAGTGTGATGCAGCCACGGCGGTTCAGTTCATTAAAAAGGTGATCTTTCGTTTTGGCTTTCCACACAGCATTATATCTGATAATGGTACTAATCTCTCCAAGGGTGCCATGGAAGAGTACTGTCAACGAGAGCACATCCGGCTTGATGTTTCGGCTGTTGCTCACCCTTAATCTAATGGTCAAGCAGAACGAGCTAATCAAGAGATCTTGATAGGTATCAAACCCCGGCTCTTAGTTCCCTTGCAGCGAACTCCGGGTTGTTGGGTGGAGGAGTTACCCTCTGTGCTATGGAGCATCAACACAACGCCTAACAGATCTACAGGTTATACACCTTTCTTCATGGTGTACGGAGCAGAGGCGGTTCTGCCAAGTGATATCCGGCATGATTCACCCCGGGTGGCGGCTTACGTTGAGGCTGATAATGAAAAAGCCCGTCAAGATGCACTTGACTTGTTGGATGAGGAGCAAGACTTGGCAATAGCCCGCTCGGCGATTTATCAGCAAGACCTGCGCCGTTATCACAGCCGCCGGGTTAGAAGCAGAACTTTTCAGGAAGGCGATTTAGTGCTCCGGCTCATCCAGGATCAGTCTGATATGCACAAGTTGTCCCCTCCTTGGGAAGGACCCTTTGTGATCAGCAAGAATCTGAACAACGGGTCATATTACCTCATCGATGTTGGAGAGCACAAAGACTCACGTAAGTCGGAGGAAGAGACCCGCCGGCCATGGAACATAGCGCATCTTCTGCCCTATTATACTTAAGCCACCGGCTCTCATCAGAGTATATTTGTCTTTTCTTTTTTAGCAATGTATATATTGTATAAAGCAATAAAGCGGGACCTCTTTTCTTTCCACCCTTCAAGGTTTATGTATCTTCTTTACCAGGTGGTGGAAACAACCAACAGGGAGCGGATCATATCTGCATCCGGCTTTCCCTTTGGTCCGGCTTATGATCATATCTGAATCTAGCCATGGTCACTTGGGGGCTTCCTGTTCAAACATAGGTCGTATTCGAACCAAAGAGAACATAGCTGTCGATACCCAATTGATCGGCATACTGCCAAACCCACTTGGGGGCTTCTTGATCATATTTGAATCATAGCTTAACCCCTTTGGGTCTGACATGGATCGTATTCGAATCAGCGTCATTAAACAACTTGTAGCGACCCGACCTCAGACGGTCAAGCCTCTGTGTATCTGTGCCATCCCTGGATCAGTATGCTGGCACACACAGTACATCAATGCATATATCAAAGTGCAATCACATGTATAAATAACGTAAAACTGATATATACCTCATAAGTCACAGCGGAAACAAATAGTCGGGTGTGGAGTCCCATCAACGCCATCGGCAGGTTGAGTGTAGACCGTAACCCTGTATCGTAACTCTTACTCGTCGAAGAAAATCCTGCAACATGATACGTTGCAGCCGTGTAGGTCAGTACATTGAATGTACCGGCAAGATCACAATATGAGGAAACAGATGATAAAACTATACTATATGCAGTAGGCTTTGTGGCTCTGTATCTGATTTTTATTTGCGTAAAAGCTGGTTTTATTTTCCCTACATCAAAGGAATAAATGAAGTCTGCTCTATAGAGTTCTCTATCATGACATGGTTCCGCCAACCGATGTCTCATAGCCCAAAATCATCATAAGTTGCCCACAATTAAGTTATCAATCCGGTGTTGAGAGTTCCGAGATAGATCCAAGTCCAGAGGCTCAAATTGTCCGTAACCGGGGACACGGCTAATCGATTAGGTTTAAACCCTCTGCAGAGGTTTG
>LR880972.1:908287652-908304478 GCA_904067115.1 Aegilops sharonensis | reverse complement strand
CAAAATTTGAAAGAGGGTTTCAAAGCACTTTCAAATGATTTTCAACTTGATTCATTATAACTTCCAACTCCTATTTCATATAATTGAAGAAGTCATTTTATCTTCCCTCATGAAAATCATTGAGTTGCATAAAGCTTTGGATTTGAAAACTTCCCAGATGAAATTCAAATCTTTTTCCAAAACCCTATTCATTTAAAAATGGAAGAAGTCATGTCATCCTCACTCTAGGCTTTGGTGTTGGTATGAATTTGAATTCATTGGGATCCAAAAGGCAAAGGGGAAAGTTTTGGGAAAGTCATTTCATTCCCTCTCATTCAACTTTCAAAAGTTTTCAATTTTCAATCAGTTTCACTCAATCCATCAAACCAACAATCAGACAATCAAGCATAGTTATTTAATATAACATTCCAAAATTTAGAATTTTGGGATGTTACACAACTTTAATGGTCACTTGGGGGCTTCCTGTTCAAACATAGGTCGTATTCGAACCGAAGAGAACATAGCTGTCGATACCCACTTGATCGGCATCGCCAAAGCCATTGGGGGCTATATGATCGTATCCGAATCTTAGCTTAACCCCTTTGGAACGGTTCTACTGATCGTATTCGAATCAGAGGCCTTTGAAAATTAAGTTTATTTTACTCTGTAAGGGTAAATAATATTAAGGGCCAGGTAAACATTATATGTGCCAACTTTCAGAAGTTAAGTT
The DNA here is from genome assembly GCA_904067115.1 of Aegilops sharonensis. Lineage (NCBI taxonomy): Eukaryota > Viridiplantae > Streptophyta > Magnoliopsida > Poales > Poaceae > Aegilops > Aegilops sharonensis. The sequence goes on along the minus strand of LR880972.1, from coordinate 908,303,769 downwards.
TAACTATCTGCTTTTTTGGGATCACATAAGCCGGTAAGGTATACTTCAAATAAGATAGCACGTATATTATTATGGTCATGATCATAAACCGGCTGTTTTTTTATGATGTTTTGGTTCATACTCCGGGTTATCACTATTCTATATGACCCCGGATGTGGTAAGACGCCAAAGGAATTCTGTTTTTTGTTTTATACACAGGATAAAGCAAGAAAGTTTTGGACGCAGGAACAATTCACATAAGCCAGCGGTATACAACGATAGCGGCTTATGACAATATTAAGCACCACAAACATGCGCGAAGGCATGAAAGAGTAAGAGGTTTTTCTACCCTATTACAAGACTCCCCGAGTCTGAATAATGAAGCATCATTTTTTTCAAAGACATAGCACCAGGCGGGTTACTCCTTTGGTGGGCTTGAAGATTCCGGGTTATCCTTCTCCGCCTCTTCGTCTGTTGTTTTGTCCTGGAAGGTTGACGAGGTCGAGTCAATGCCGCTTAAGGCTTCAAATTCAGCTGCATCATCTATTAAACTGGTCGGGTCAACTTCAGGAGCAAAGGTATGCTTACGAGTTGGAGGGATCAGGCTGACATCATCATAATGCGGAGTTGGAATCCTCCGGTTCTCGTTGTCGTAGCCTGGCTGATACTTAGTAAGATCAATACCATTGCCGGTGATGGTGGCCACAGGACGTACGACTCTCACACAGGTGGTGAAGTCTGATTCATTGAATACAGAGCCATCCTCCTTCAAACTGGGATATCCAAGAGCAACGTCTGCCAGGTCTAGCTCTGGAAGCAACGCTTTGGCCCGGCTTAAGGCGGCTATGGCCCCGGCTCTAGCAGATGTCCGCCTTAGCTCTTGAATCCGTTGGGGTAACACGGCAAGCCGTTTGAGCACATCCTGCAGGAGATAAGGAGCATCATTTGATAAAGCCACTACGGCCAAAGCACGTTGTGACCCAGTGTATAGCTGTTCCACCAAAGTGTACACCGCCTTAAGCTTGATCAGCATATTCTGCTTCAGGTTTGTGCTCCTGGGGCCTGCGTTTATACATATAAGGTAAGCCGGAGATAATATTTGAAATAGTCATCAAAGAAACCATGGTGATGTTCATGATTATACATAGTAACTTACCGAAGATTGCTGAGACCATTTGAGATATCTGGCGCTTTAAGCCGGACAGCTCGGCAGTTGCTTCGGCAAGAGCTGCTTCTGCTGTCTCGGCCCGGGTCACAAGTGAGGCTTTTTCATCGGCCGAGATTTTCTTCTCCGCATCAAAATTTTTCTTCAACTTCTCTTGTTCAGAGACGCTGAATGCAAATTTGGAGTTGGCCTTTTGAATTTCAAGTTCTTGGGCTGCCAGACGAGTCTTCAGGTCAGCAATCTCCAATTCAAATTGACTGGTGGAGGCATGCGATTGATACCGGATTATAATTAAGGTTATGGTAAGATGTCATTAAGTCCCAAGCACTTTGCAAGCAAAGACACTTGACACTTGGGGGCTAATGTATGCTGAAGAAAATTTTAATTTATAATGCTGGATTAACTATATTAAAGTCTCAAGCACTTTACAAGCAAAGATACTTGACACTTGGCACTACTAGGAAAAGGGCTACTAATGGCGCACCAGTTTTGCCTACTAATGGCGCATCACTGGTGCGCCATTAGTATCACGCCACTAGAATTTTTTTTAATGGCGCACCACTGGTGCACCATTAGTATCTGGTATACTAATGGCACACCAGGAAGTGCGCCATTAGTTTTGCCCACGATGCGCCACTAGTGTCTGCTATACTAATGGCGCACCACACTGTAATGCACCATTAGTAACAATTTCTTTAATTTTTTTTCTTAATCTCAAGTCACTATTTCACCTATGAGATATCCAACACATATATATACAACAAGCATCCATATAACAATCATAGCCAACACACAAGTTCCATCATATATACATACATAGCCAACACACAAGTTCCATCATATATACATACATAGCCAACACACAAGTTCCATCGTTACATATTACAAAAGTTTCACATTGTTCATCCAACACCGTTATCCATCAATTCACAAAAGTTTCNTCTCAAGTCACTATTTCACCTATGAGATATCCAACACATATATATACAACAAGCATCCATATAACAATCATAGCCAACACACAAGTTCCATCATATATACATACATAGCCAACACACAAGTTCCATCATATATACATACATAGCCAACACACAAGTTCCATCGTTACATATTACAAAAGTTTCACATTGTTCATCCAACACCGTTATCCATCAATTCACAAAAGTTTCACATTGATACAAAATAAAAACACAAATGGAAAAGAAGCACTCCATCCATGCAAGCTTCCGTGAATTAAATCAAATCTGCAAAATGATAAACAAGAAGTTAGAAGAAGAAAAAGAAGAAGACTAGAAGAATACTAGAAGAAGAAGAACACTAGAAGAAGAATAATAAGAATTTGTGAAAAGAAATAAGAAGAAGACTATAAGCTTATTATGTAAACTTGATCATTTTGTGCTAACATAAGTTATTTTGGAGCTAACCTATAGGAAACTAAGCATATAAGCTCTAAGTTAGTATATTAGAGCCAACTTAGGTAAAATGAAGCTAACCTATGTCATTTTGGAAAAGAAGAAGAATAAGAAAAAGACTATAAGCTTATTATGTAAACTTGATCATTTTGTGCTAACATAAGTTATTTTGGAGCTAACCTATAGGAAACTAAGCATATAAGCTCTAAGTTAGTATATTAGAGCCAACTTAGGTAAAATGAAGCTAACCTATGTCATTTTGGAAAAGAAGAAGAATAAGAAAAAGACTATAAGCTTATTATGTAAACTTGATCATTTTGTGCTAACATAAATTATTTTGGAGCTAACCTATAGGAAACTAAGCATATAAGCTATAAGTTAGCATATTAGAGCCAACTTAGGTAAAATGAAGCTAACTTATAGGAAACTAAGCATATTAGAGATAACATAGGTAACTAAGTATATATATATATATCATTTTGGAGATCTGACATACCTGACAAAGTTCAGTTCTCATGCATTGTTCTTCTCCTTCTCCTTCCTCAGTCTGATGCGCCAAGAGCGGCGAGGCGGTGGAGGCAGTGGGATGTAGTCTTCTACCTCAATTGGCGTGGTCATGTCGCCCAGCTGTGGGATCGCCGGCGCCACCACCGGTGCGCGGTCATTGTCAGGCACCACCACCATCGCGAGGCCACCTTCAGGCACGACCATCACTAGGTCATCCTCAGCCACCTCCATCTCTTGCCCATGGTCAGCCACCACCATCTCTTGCCCATGGTCAGCCACCACCATCTCTTGCCCTTGGTCAGCCACCACCAGCGCTAGGTCATCCTCAGCCTGATGCCCATCGTCATCCTGCAGCTCCTCATCCCCACTCTGCTCCCCTTCTCCCGCACTCCAGTCCGGATCATCCTTCTTGTTGTCTATGCTGCTGCCAGAATCGCTGCTGCTTTCGCTACAGCCAGAATCGCTGCTGCTTTCGCTACAGCCATGGTCGCTGCTGCTTTCGCTACAGCCATGGTCGCTGCTGCTTTGGATGTAGCCATTGTCGCTGCTGCTGCTCCCATTACCTGTCCAAATGCAACAATGACCGTTAACAATCGATGTGAGACAAAGCCAAATGTAGAGGAATAAGAAGAGGCAGAACGTACCGGCATCATAATCTTCAGCGTAGCGCATGCGACACATAGTCGCGTTGAACACCTTCACGATGAGCATGGTGGCGTCGTCATCGTATGTGAATAGAAGGAAGTACCCCAGCCGCAGGTCGTAGGCACGGTAGAACTTCTCCCACCCATGAGACAAGTACATGTGGCCCTCCTTGATCACCAACTCCACATCCCACAGCCTGCGAAACCTGCTGCCGGCCTGTCGCACCTTCACATTATTTGGCGGATCTTCACCCATCAGCATGTTCTTAAAACTGTCAGGCAACCTCTGCAGTTTGGGACAATGAGTGATGTAGGCAAACAACAGATATCATAATGAGATGGGTGAAGCTAGGGGAGATCTCTCATTTTATATACCTGCGTCATGGATGATACTGAAGTCCCAAGTATGATAGTGAAGAACTCGGAAGCATCCAACTCATACTGCGGTGTCGCAGAGCGGCGGTGGCTGCTTCCCGCCATCTCTGATAATTAAGCAGCAGAAGAGACCAATTAGTACCCTTACAACAGATCATGAAACATGCATGATAACAAGCATTAGTCACAAGTACCCCATATGTCCTATTTTTAACAAAGTAATGATAAAATTCACGGAAAATTTCAGCATTATCTTTGCTGAAAATAGGACATATGGAGTACCCGAATTTGCCGGAACGGAAGTTAATCGACATTCCGGCAAACTCAAGGGCCTCTCGGGGTACCTACAACATCATCACAAGTACAGCAGCAAAACTATATATTTTTATGCAGTAAACAAACGAACACTAAGAGTAGAATGTTCTTGCAACAAACATTATTGTGTGACATCGAAAGGCATCACTCTGCTTAAAGGGAAGGATGACTTAAGTGGCAGATGTATATGATTGCACCACTTGACCTGCACTTCTCTATATTATATGATGTACTGAAGAACTTGAGCAAAAAAAGATAAATAGGAACATATTTCTCACCTTGGAGGTGTTGCTGCTGCTGCACTGTCTGAACTTCACTTCTTTTACAACCTCGGAAACCTGAAATATGCAGATGTTAGAAAGGTTAATGAACCAACAGATGCCCTAATGGAAGTAATAACAACATGACAGCAAACAACTAACAAACATGATGGGCTTAAGATTAATGAACCAACATCGAACAAAAGGTAGGCCAAATATTCATGTCACTTCCATTAGGGCATCATCTTCCTACAACTACTCATCTTCAGCAGCACATGATACTACTACTGTATCTAATACAACATCATGACACTTGTTACTGTATCTAATGTTCCTACAACTACAACTACTACAACAACATAAAACTACTATGCATCATATTCCTACTATAATTGCTACTCATCTTTAGAACCAAACACCAGCAAAAACAGAACCAAACTACTATAATTTCTACTTAATTTCACTATAACTTATAGTTCCCAAGCTATGCATGCAAATCAAAATACTAACATATCCAAACCTGATGAGCATCTAATAATGCTTATCTTAGTAACAACAGTACCAGCGAAGCGATGCAAAAGCTTGTATGATCCCACAGGCAATACACGATTGAGCAAACTACATAAACTAGAAGGAAGCACAGTTGGAGACTGAAAGTCAGATTGTGTCCTCAAATTAACAACCCATTAACTTTCTAGAGACGCACATTGGTCATTGCTGGCCTTTGACTGGCCCATTGACATGATTCACAACAAATATGAGGGAAATATATCGTATGTATATGTATATCAATCTATCTAGTGCATGGATGCATGACTGATCCATTGACGTGATTCACAACAAATACGGCCATTGACTGGTCCATTGACATGATTCACAACAAATACGTTGGGCCTCCAAGTGACTTTGGCTCAAATAAATACGTTTGAAAAACAGAAGAGAAACACTGTTGGCCTACTACTTGTCCTTGCAATTATGTTCTCCTACAATGTCTTGGAGGGCGTTGCACACCAGAGGCAAGTTCTATTCTCTCGCAAAGTGATTAATGCAGAGCAGAAGGCATCCTTTAGTGGGATGAGTTCATCCCTTGGCGGGCATGNAATAATGCTTATCTTAGTAACAGCAGTACCAGCGAAGCGATGCAAAAGCTTGTATGATCCCACAGGCAATACACGATTGAGCAAACTACATAAACTAGAAGGAAGCACAGTTGGAGACTGAAAGTCAGATTGTGTCCTCAAATTAACAACCCATTAACTTTCTAGAGACGCACATTGGTCATTGCTGGCCTTTGACTGGCCCATTGACATGATTCACAACAAATATGAGGGAAATATATCGTATGTATATGTATATCAATCTATCTAGTGCATGGATGCATGACTGATCCATTGACGTGATTCACAACAAATACGGCCATTGACTGGCCCATTGACATGATTCACAACAAATACGTTGGGCCTCCAAGTGACTTTGGCTCAAATAAATACGTTTGAAAAACAGAAGAGAAACACTGTTGGCCTACTACTTGTCCTTGCAATTATGTTCTCCTACAATGTCTTGGAGGGCGTTGCACACCAGAGGCAAGTTCTATTCTCTCGCAAAGTGATTAATGCAGAGCAGAAGGCATCCTTTAGTGGGATGAGTTCATCCCTTGGCGGGCATGTTTCTGGTGCGACCAATGCAGGATGTGTGAGAAATAGTGCTGAAATAGCAAATGTTGAAACTACCACTACCATAGAGTCCCACCGTGATGTCTCCGTGGGAGATTTTCGTGGTATTAATCACAAACCACCAACTTATAACAGGCCATAATGATGAAACTAAGACAAAAGGACCATGGGCACCAACTCGATATCCGTGGATGAACTAATTATCAAGTTGGCGATTTCTGAATTAAAGATGTAGTTCTTCATTATATACGTGTGTAGTGTAACTGCTTGTAAGACCTGGATGGTGTGCTGGAGTGTTATGCTATTTACTGATGTACTACTATTAATATTGTACAAGGTAGTATTATACAACACTGCAGAATAAAATGCCTGTGGTCCATGGTATTTATATGTTCCATGCTATTCTTTGTTGTTCTACAAATAGACAAACTTAGACTATAAAGAGGTAGAAAGGAAAATGATTTTAGCCCACCTCTGATGCAAACAATACTAAAACAGAAAAGTCCCATCTTAGACTATATGTTTCAGTGAACCACTCTGATAATCGACATCAGGTACGGTTGAGCTAAATATGGCGTATTTATACCATGACACAGTTTTACACAGTATATCTTCACCATATAAGAAAATAGCATCATCATCTTAGCTTCACAACACAGTTTTACCTGGTTGTTTACTGCTGCTGCTGCGCTGCAGGGGCGGAGGAAGGGGCGCCGCCGGTGGAGAGGGCGAGGCCGAGGACGGCGTGGGGCTTGAGGGCCTGCGGCCTGGTGAGGTCGACGAGGTGGTCGTCCCCGACGCCGGCGGAGCTAGGGTTCGGGGAGACGGCGGGCAGCGCTGAGGGGACGGGGCGGTGGAGAGGGGGTAGGGGGGAGGTCGCGGGAGAAGAGAGGAGGAGGCGGGGCAGCGGTGGGTTTGGCCGGCTGGGCGCGCCCGCGGCGGCGGGCCGGCAGCGGTGGCGGCGGCGGGGCGTGGGGGCGCGGGGGCGGGGGTCGGGGCGGCGGCGCCAGGGGACGGAGGGGGCGTGGGGGCGCGGGGGCGCGGCAGCGGCGTACGGTTGGGGCGGGGGGCGTACTGAGTGGGGAGGAAGGGAGGGAGGGAATAAGTTTTTTTTGCCAAAAAGTAAAAAAAAATTACTGGCGCACTCTGTCTCAAGTGCGCCATTAGTAGTTCTAACTACTAATGGTGCACTTTGCCCGGATGCGCCATTAGAATGTTTGAAAAAAATGAAAAAAAAATTGTTTTACTAGTGGCGCACCTTCTGCCTGGTGCGCCATTAGTGTATTCCACACTAATGGCGTATCTCCACCAGGTGCGCCATTAGTATATAGTAGTGGCGCACCACTTCTGTGGTGCGCCATTAGTGTCAATCCTATCTTTAGCCCTTTTCCTAGTAGTGTGGGGGCTAATGTGTATCACACGTTTTAAGTTATCATATTATGACCGGGTTAAATATCTTTTCTTTTAAACCGGATGAACTAACAGTAAACAGATATCTAAGTCTACAACATATCTATTTATAAGCAGTAGACTTGGTGGCTGGTACAGTAAGTAAGATTCATGAGAAATAGTATAAGTTATACCTTAGATTTGTGTTGTATTTGTTTCACCATGTCAATTTCCAGGTCGCGGCTGTTATGCACTTGATTCAAATAGCCTGAGACTATATCACCAATGCTTAAGTGAGCATAATCAGCGATGTCCTGTTTGGTCTTCCGGTGTTTGACAAGTTCTTCCTTGGCAGTACATCTGGCAAGGACAGTAGGCCGCCCTGGTTCAACATATTGGCTTTTCAAGATTTCAACTTCCGGGTCAGTCGTCTTGACCGGGCTAGGAATTTCCGGATTATCGGAGCTGTTAAAAGGGGCTTCGGCAGGCGGGTCAGAAGATGGCGTTGGAATTTCATAGGCCGGTTCAGGAGGCGGTTGATGGGTAGAAGCATCAGGAGCAGCTGTTCCGAGTTCCGGCTCAGTTGCTACCAGGTCTTCGGATGGCTTATTCTTTTTTGCCCTCTTACTGGGCTTCACTTGCACGCTGTGGACAAAACAGAGGGGTGAGTACAAAATATGAGTTAAGCAAAGCATAAGGATAACAAAGGTATATTACCCAGGGGCAGTCTTGAAGGCCGGCATGTTGGATTGCATAGACTCGCCGGAGGAAGGAGAGGTATCCTGATAATTGGAGTCAGATGAATTGGGAGGTTGACGAATTAAACCCGCCAAAGGATAAACAGAACGTAAAGCGGAGATGACCTCAGTCCGACGCTTCCTGCTCACGTCGGGTAAGCCGGAAGAGAGCTCTGCATCCTTACTGGTCCGGGTTTGCCTCCGACTTTCAAGTTGTTGTTGCTTCAAAAGAAATTGAGGATCTTGATAAGCTAGAGGATGTGAAAATCTTACTTTCCGGGTCACCTGTCGGATTTTGTGCTCACGCAAAGGCTCTGAGTCGGAGGATATTATAGTTACCTCTTCGCCAGGAGCTTGGCTGTTCCCAGTATCCTCCTGAAAGGCGGAAATATTAATAAAATAATAACAAAGAAGTTAAGAGAGTAAGGGATTACCTCTTCCTCATCTGAAGAAGAGTCATCCAATTTGAGCAAATCGGAGGCGCTGGGTTTCTTCTTCTTTGAAGTTCCCGTCTTGGCGGCTTTCCTTTCGGTTTTCTTGGTTGCCCTGGCTTGTTGGGCAGCCTCGTGGTCATATTTGACCTTCCAGAAATTATCACTGGCCTGTGGAAAAAGATAAAGAATTATAAGTACAAAGAAGGTAAACATGTTAAGGAATATTTATTAAGATTGGTAACTTACTGCAGGGGCCGGGTTCTTTTTGCAGAAGGGAAGTAAACCGAAGGCATTGCTAGTAACAGTACCCTCCTTCAGCAGTGACTGGGTTGTAGCATCCACCACATCATATGGTAGGTCGTCAGAACTATGACGCATTGGGTTGTTCTTTTCGCCTGTATAAGTACACATTAAGCCGGAGCGGCGGCTTAATGGGAGTATCCGCCAAGTGACCCAGACTCGGACCAGATCGATGCCGTTTAAACCATTCCCCAAAAGAGCTTTAATCTTCTTGATGGTGGGATTAAGAGGCAGACGTTCAACAGCGGTCAGTTTATCCGCCAGTGGATGGTTGGACTCAAGGCGCAGGGCGCGAAAGCCGGGCAGAGGCTTCTCATCAGCCGGAGAAGTGTCCTGACAGTAGAACCATGTCTGGTTCCAATTTTTTGGGTGACTCGGCAACTCAGCATAAGGAAACAGGCAGTCTCTCCGTCCCTGGATCGAGATACCGCCAAGTTCAAGACTAGGCCCGTTGGCACGTTCATTCTGCTGGTTCAGGTAAAAAAGTTCTCTGAACAAAAGCAGACTTGGCTCCTCTCCCAGGTAAACCTCACAGAAGACTTGGAAATTGCAAAGGTTTGACACGGAATTGGGTCCAATGTCTTGAGGTCTAAGATCAAAGAAATTCAAAACTTCTCTGAAGAACTTTGAGCCGGGAGGGGCAAATCCCCGGCTCATGTGATCCGTGAAAACTATCACCTCCCCTTCTTTGGGTTGAGGCTTTTCTTCAGATGGGTCAGGAACACGATAAGACATGACCTCCTTTTTTGGCAGATGGCCAGACTTCACAAACTCAGCCAGTTTACTCTTGGTAACTGTGGATGGGACCCAGTTGCAGGTTACGGGAGCTTTGGTCGCCTTAGGTGCCATGACAACAGATTGGCCTATTACAAGATAAGGAGTTCCGGTTCAAATTTTAACCTGGGAGGAAATATCCAAATTACTGAAGGTAGCGGCTTACAAAGGGGCCTAATGATATAAGGATAACTGGGCAACAATATTTAAGCCGCTACAAGCATTAAGAGCAGTTCAAAATTCTTAAAGATATGAGAAGTAGGCAAGGTTCACAGATTAGTGGTATGCATTTAAACCGGACATCTGACATTTATGTTTTAGGGTATTTAACAGAAGAAGTTTTCCGGGTGATAAAAACAGGTTTCATAATCTTCTGCTAAAATTTGAGATCAAAGGTCTGCTCTGATAAGAAAGTTTTCTAGACCTAAAAATCAACGCAGATGTGTTCATAGGTTCGAATGAGGCTTTTATATAGAGAAAGGGATCTGCCTTTTATCCAAGACAAGTGCGAAAACAACTACCGCGGCTATTTTGTATCATTCTCAGATCGGAAGAGGTATCTAGGAGGAAAACTAACAAGGAGTTGGCTCCAATGGTGATGAACTCCGACGAACTTGAGGAAGCTCTAATGCGGATCTAAGCAAGGAAGGGAAGGGAACTTACGGATCTAGAGGGGCTGCGGAAGTTCACCGTCGTTTTCTGATCCGATTCAGGTTGATGCAGCGGCCTGGGACGGTGAAGACAAGAAGCTTGACGGCGGCGGCGGCGGAGCTCGAGAGGAGGCAAGAGGAAGAAGATGACAGGAAGGGGGAGAATGGGAGACCTAGGTCGCGCCTATTTATAAGGAGAGGATAACTGAGACAGCGCGGGAAACGAGGAGATAAGAGTTATTATCCAGCGGCCCTGACGCCTCGGTTTTCAGAACAGTCAATAAAGACAGAGATCCGTTGGAGGATATGGTGGAATAAAAAAGGAAAGATGATGTCACGGCGGGTTAACATGGATCCATAAAATGACGTCATGGCGGGTTAAAGAAAGTCTTTTGCACAGTCAGAAGACTGAAGATTTATGTTTTAAGGTATTTTAAGATTGACATGAACAGGTTCAAATCAATCTGGGGCCTAATGTTGGGGATATAACTATTTGTGTAAGCCGCCCAGGAGGGGCCGGGTTACGCAAAGAAGATTTACCAGAAAGAAGCCCAAGACCAAGCATGAAGATGGCGGTTCAATAAAGGGCCTAAGGCCCACAGGCGACTTAAGGCCCGTTGTAGTAAACCGCCATAATGGCATGACTTGTATCATAAGGTAGATTTAACTAGTCACCGAGACGGACATTGTTTATAAGCCGGCCGGGACTCTGTAGGCCACCGGGCGTCAACCCGTGTATATAAGGGGACGACCTGCTGGCGGCTTAGGGCAAGAAACAACTGATCGAGAGCCGGGCATAGTGTCTCTCGCTCCCTGGTCATCGAAACATCAAGCAATACCAACCCGACTAGACGTAGGCTTTCCTTCACCGCAAGGAGCCGAACTAGTATAAAACCTCTCGTGTCCTTTGTCCCGATTAACCCCTTTAAGCTTCCTAGTTGCGATGGCTCCACGACTAAGTCCTTGCAAGAGGACATCTGCCGTGACAATTCCACGACAGTTAGGTTTCTGCCGAAACCATCTCGGACCCACTGAGTTGAAAAACTCGGTCCCACCGATTTGGCTAACGCCATTGCACTAGTAACTCTCGGTCTGACCGAGAATTGCTAATCGGTGTGACCGATTTTAAAACTTTGTGAACCCTAGCAGTCTCGGTGCCACCGAACTGTGACTCGGTCTGACCGAGTTCACTAGTTTAGGTTCCAAAACTGCTTCGGTATCACCGAGTTTGAAAATCGGTAGATCCGAGATGCTTTCTGTGGAAAACTAAAACTAAGTTTTTTGAATCATTCTTTTGCAAAAATCTCTGCATTTTGTGATGCTCATCCACTCTACCTCATCTATAACTATTCACAGGGTCAGCAGACAGTGTGTGCAGCATGTCAGACCAAAGTGACAGCCAGAACAAGTCAGAAGAGCAGATTCACATGAGTGAGGGCACTAGTCCCTCTAGCAGCTCAGATGAGGGGAGCAGAAGCACTCCCAGCAATTTGCCCAAGGCTACCACTAGGACAAGGAAGAAGAAAACCTCAGAGTCTGAGGATGAGGATTATGTGGCAGTTGAGGATGAGGCTATTTCAAAGAAGAAAGTGCTCAAGAAGGAGTATAGCTCAACTGCAGTAAAGCCAGGGATGAAGATCAAAAGGCATACAGGAAGACAACCAATGTACAAAGCCAGAGTCTCCACTCAAGCTTCTTTGGAATCCCAACCTAAAGAGCCTGCTGCAGAAGGAAAGAAAAAGAAGGAAAGGGTTAAGAAGACCATGTCCAGAGTAATAGGAAAGCCTTCCATGATGGAAGAAGAGGAAGAAGAAGAGGTTGCTAAACCATCACCCAAGGCACAAAAGCTGATGGGTGATGCTATAAAGTCAGGGGCTGCAACTTCAAAGCCCAAAGCTGCCTCCAAGCCCAAGAGTGCACCTAAGAGGAATACCAGGAGTATACCAGCTGCTGAAAAGAACAAGGCCCCAGTGCCTGATGTTGCTGCTGAGGAAGATGATGAAGGGCAAGTCCTAAGGAAGCTCAAACCCAAGATTCCAGACCACAATGATGCTCATCCTGTGACTGAAAACATGAAGATCAGGAGAGACTTAGGGTTGAGGCTATGGAAAGAGTCAAATCCATATGCCACCAAGAGAAGGACTGCTGTAGATTACAGGTTCCACACCAAGGAGCAACAGGACTTCTATGAGACCATCTTGTTGGACAAAAAGCCCATAGTGTGTGATATGAGGTGGGTCGACTGGACCTACATTCAGGAAAATGAAGAACACTATCCTGGAGTGTATGACAGCTTCAGTGCGTGTGGAGTTGCAGATTTTGTTGGGCAGAAGCTCACAAACTGGAATGACGAGCTCATTATGCAATTCTACTCCACAACACATTTCTATCCAGATGGCAGGATAGTTTGGATGTCTGAAGGAACGAGATACCAATCAACCATTGAGGAATGGGCAAGTCTGATCAATGCCCCAAAGGAAAGTGAAGATGACTTGGACGTTAATGCCAAGAAGAAGATGGATCACAACTCAATGTCATAGATGTACAAGGAGATCCCAGATGAAGCTCTTGAGACCTTCAAGTTTGGATCAGTTCATTTTCTTCTGTCAGGGCTGCCAACGATCAACTGGATCCTAAGGCACACTCTGTTGCCCAAATCAGGTGACCACAACATGATCAGAGGGCATGCAATTAATTTGCTACACATTTTTGATGTGCCCCAGAAATTCAAGGTCATGAGCCTCATAGTTGAAACTGTCAAGAGGACAGCAGCAGACCAAAAGAGAAGTTGTGGATATGCCCCACAAATCCAGGAGTTGATTAACTCAAAGATGGGCACAGGGAAGTATCTGTTGGATAAGGAACACTTAGTTCTCTATCCTGACTTTGAGGACAATCAAGTTGTCATGACTGAGAATGAACCATCATCAGTACAAGCTCAAGAGAAGAAGGAGAAAGCAAGGAAAGATAAGGCTGCCAAGATGCCAACTCTAGCAGAGGCATCTGAGTACTTTTTGAAGAACAAGCAGGACCAGCTTGATTACTTGATAGCATCAACTCTGCGGATTGAGAAGGGGTTGGCCACCCTAACTCAAAACCAGGAGAGCCTGGAAAGAATCATGGAACAAAAATTCTATGATCTTGATGTCAAAGTAACTGAGATTCAGTCAGTTGTGGAGCAGCTATAGGATGACATGCAGGGGAGAGGAAGGGCAGGACAACAACTGATGCATTTGCCAGAGTGCCTCGAGCTCAGAGATCAGCTGCAGAGCCAGTACCAGACACCAGAGTCACTTCATCTACTCCAGCTACAGCTCCAGCGCAACCAGCTCCAGCACCAAGTCCTTCAGCTCCTTCCACATCAACTGAAGTCTTCGTCCAAGGAGCCATCTCTACGCCACCAACAGAAGACCAAGCCTGAGAGACGATATAGTCCTATGCATTTTCTAGGAACTTTTTGGTAACTTGTTGCCAAAGGGGGAGAAAAATGTATAGATCATAGGGCTTCGAGAGAGAGAGAGTTTGCTTTTGTTCTCTCTTGTCTTGTTGGTTGAACTTCGTTTGCTTTTGATTGCTTGAGATACTATGCTATTACCTATGAGACATTGATGATCATGTGTTTGATCATAAGCTACACGTATGCTTGTTATGATATTATCTTACTTACCCTTATATGATCATTCACTTTGCTTGGTGATGAGTGCATGTATTCAATCTTTATTATTTTGAGCGCTCCACCAAGATGTATGTGACATGGAAGAGTAACCCATGAGCCTAAGTCCTTGTGCATTTGCAGTCCAAAGCAAATCTTAAAATATGCACAAATTTAGGGGGAGCTCTTGCTTATCACATACTTCTCAAAGCGACGATGTTTTTCAATCTTATTATCATTTGTCTAAGCTTTGATCTATATGTTGTCATCAATTACCAAAAAGTGGGAGATTGAAAGTGCAACTATACCTAGGTGGTTTTGGTAATTCATAACAACATATAGCTCATTGAGCTAATGCTATTCCAATACAAATATTTCAGGAAAGCTCAATGAATGGCATGGCATGGATGATGAAAGTGGATCCCTCAAAATATTAAGGACAAAGGATTGGCTCAAGCTCAAAAGCTCAAGACTCTACATTTTACATTTTAGTGATCCAAGATCACATTGAGTCTATAGGAAAAGCCAATACTATCAAGAAGGGATGATGTGTTGCTTAATGAGCCTCTTGCTTCATGTGCTTAGTGATATGCTCCAAAACCCTCAACTACTTTCTCACATCCACATATGACCTAAACCTAAAGTCAAACTCGGCCCCACCGATTCTTTCTATCCGGCGCCACCGAGTTCAAATGTCATAGCCACTGCCACAAACCCTAGGCAAATCGGTTTCACCGATAGGGATCTCGGTCTCACCGAGATGGGATTGTAATCTCTCGGTTTCCCTTCGTAATGTTTCGGTCTAACCGAAGTGAGCGATCGGTCCCACCGAGATTGCTATGTAAACTCTCTGTTTCCCTTTCGTATCTTTTCGGTCTCACCGAAAGAGCGAATCGGTCCCACCGAGTTTACCTGACCAACTCTCTGGTTAGCTAATTTCCAAAATCGGTCTCATCGAGTTTGTGTAATCGGTCTCACCGAGATTACGTTATGCCCTAACCCTAACCATATCGGTCCTACCGAGTTGCATGTCAGTCCCACCGAAAATCCTAACGGTCACTAGGTTTACTGAATCGGTCTGACCGAGTTTGTTGATTCGGTCCCACCGAGTTTGGTAAATTGTGTGTAACGGTTAGATTTATGTGGAGGCTATATATACCCCTCCACCTCCTCTTCATTCGTGGAGAGAGCCATCTGAACAAACCTACACTTCCAACTTACCAGTTCTGAGAGAGAACCACCTACTCATGTGTTGAGGCCAAGATATTCCATTCCAACCACATGAATCTTGATCTCTAGCCTTCCCCAAGTTGCTTTCCACTCAAATCTTCTTTCCACCAAATCCAAATCCTGTGAGAGAGAGTTGAGTGTTGGGGAGACTATCATTTGAAGCACAAGAGAAAGGAGTTCATCATCAATACACCATTTGTTACTTCTTGGAGAGTGGTGTCTCCTAGATTGGCTAGGTGTCACTTGGGAGCCTCCGACAAGATTGTGGAGTTGAACCAAGAAGTTTGTAAGGGCAAGGAGATCGCCTACTTCGTGAAGATCTACCGCTACTGAGGCAAGTCCTTCGTTGGCGACGGCCATGGTGGGATAGACAAGGTTGCTTCTTCGTGGACCCTTCGTGGGTGGAGCCCTCCGTGGACTCGCGCAACCGTTACCCTTCGTGGGTTGAATTCTCCATCAACGTGGATGTACGATAGCACCACCTATCGGAACTACGACAAAAACATTCGTGTCTCCAATTGCGTTTGAATCCTTCAAACCCTTCCCTTTACATTCTTGCAAGTTGCATGCTTTAATTTCCGCTGCCTATATACTCTTTGCATGCTTGCTTGAATTGTGTGA
>LR880972.1:908269281-908287041 GCA_904067115.1 Aegilops sharonensis | reverse complement strand
GAATATGGACCAAATCTACAACATCAACTACGTAGAGGCTGTTAACGTGCTTCAAATGCGAAGAACACATTTTGCAAAGTGGAGACTTAGGCACAGGGGATTTCTATAAGATAGCATCTACACCGTTGTGAAAGAGTAAGTAGCAATGTTTCTTCATGTTATGGGTCATAATGAAAGGTTCAGAATTATTCACGGCACATCCAGATGATCTAGTGAGACAATTTTTAGACATTTCAACAAAGTATCGTATGCGATTTGGGAGCATATGTGAAGTAAACCCCACGGCAACATGGAGAGTGGATTTTTCTCCCATGCATGGGAGGTCCGGTGCATGTATCTCTGTTGGAAAAGGCAGTGCCTAGGAGGCGCTAGGCAATGGCCAAACGCCTCGCCTAAGGCATAAATGGAGGTCTAGGCAGGGCAAGCAAGGAATTGCCTACCCAAGCAAGAAATCATGCCACATACTACACTGATACGCCAAACGGGTTATATTCCAATGGTAGTGGACGGTAATTAACTTATTTATATGCCATAAACTAATATCAACAACCATATAATAATCACACATACACTACGAGTAAAAACTATATTACCACCTAGGCACTAGGCGAAGGCCAACCGCCTCGCTTACGCCTACCGCCTTTTCCAACCTTGGCATGTATTAGTCCATTGATTATTTTGGATGGAATCTTTTATATATTTTGAATGACAAGTCCAACCTATTTTTCATATTCACATTCATGTTGCTTGTGACAAAGGCTTTCAAATAAGATCCATTTTAAATATGTTTGATGAGTTTATAAATCTTCAGTAAGTTTCAAATGCTGAAACTTGGTACAAGCGAACGCAAAATCACAAGTTTCAGAAACTGAAACTTCAAATCTGGTGTGCCCCCATGGGGATCCAATGATTTTGCAGATCACGAGGCAAATCGAGTGGCCATGTAAGTTTCAACTACTAAAACTTGATTGTAACGATGATAAATTTAGCAAGTTTCAAAATTAAAACTTAAACCTAAATCCTAAACCATAAGCACTAAAGCTCTAAGCCTAGAATCTAAACCCCTAAAAGCATATGAATTTTGGTAAAACCTAACGTTAGAATTATGAAGTTTCAATATTTGAAAAAATTAAAGTTGTTGAAGTATATGTAATCAAGATTGGTCTAGTTCGAAAGTTCTCATCACGACGAACACAAAACATGCATGCATGAGCCCCTCCAAAAATAATTACTGACTAAGCCATTCACGCAAAGAAGATAAGAATGCAAGCATGCGAATCTCCAACCAAATAGATGGCTGAGGCATGCATGGACCTCCCGGGGTAATCTCTTTTTATCTGTCCTAAATCTAAGCCCATTTTTCAGATCCAATGTACAAATATCTGCAGATGCTACGGCCATGATTCCCGAGAAAGAAATGCCATAGTTTTCGACATGGACGTGACATGTTCAGCAGTCCAAACCACGATGGAATACTTTTAGCCTCCATGTAATGCGGCAAGATTCCCGTACTAAAATCTCCACAAAATTTCGATGTGTCTTCCCATTTTCCACTTCTCCAGTCAGGCCTAATCAGTAGCCTTTAGCAAACATGGCTTACGTACAGCAACAGGCAAACGATAACGTGGAATAGAACTTTTCCACAGGAATAGAACAAAACCATTGCTAATACTCCCAAGAAGACCGCAAACCAAACCAGGTCAACACACTGCCACAATAGCTTGTAGTAACATCATTTCGTCGACACCTCTGGAGTCTTTTTTTTTTCTTTTTTGCGGGGGAGACACCTCTGGAATCTTGTGAAGAAAAGGTCCCATGTATGTACACATGTGCAACAACATTCATTGATTGCCGGAAGAAAAATGCCACTGTTTGCGAGTTGCATTGCAACATGTATCGCGCCAAAATTCTCGTACTAAAATTTCCAAAAAATTTCTATGCATATTCAACTTTCCAATTCTCCAGAGAAGGTCTTCAGTGGCCTTTTGCAAACGTGGCCTACAGGCTACAGCTAACATGTATAGATTTTCCACAGGATGAGAACAAAACCTTCGCTGTTTTAGACAGCCGCCAGCTAATGCGTACAAGAAGACCGCAAACCAGGTCAATACCCTGCCAATATAGCCTCTAGTGACATCAATTCATCGACACCTTTGGAGTCTTGTGAAGACAAGGGTCACCCACTAGTCACCCCACGGAAGCCCTAGGCAAACCGAGACACCAGCGCTTACACTGCCACCAGCACGGCAACACGCCTATATAACTTGTGTGCGAGCCAAAGCTGTAGACACACATGACCCAACCAGCTTTCTTGATCACTTACTCTACGGCCCGCAGTCCACCCTAGCTAGCCTAGATATGGCAACCATGGCACGGCCTGTGGGAGCCTTGCTGCTGCTGCTCTTGCTGACCGTACGGCTAGCGGCGGCGAGCAGCATTCGCAACCCCGAGCGGGACGCGCTGCGGGCGTTCAGGGCCGGTGTGTCGGATCCGGAGGGCAAGCTCCAGTCGTGGAACAGCACGGCGCACTTCTGCCGGTGGGCAGGGGTGAACTGCACGCGCGGGCACGTCACGGCCCTGAGCATGATGTCCTTCGGCCTCACCGGGACCATCTCCCCTTCCTTGGGCAACCTCACCTACCTGGAGAGGCTCGACCTCAACCAGAACGCCCTCTCTGGCGACATCCCCGCGAGCCTTGGCCGGCTGAGGCGCCTCAACTACCTTGGCCTTTGCGACAACGCCGGGGTGAGCGGGGAGATACCCGACAGCCTCCGCAACTGCACTAGCCTTGCTGTTGCTTATCTCAACAATAATACCCTCACCGGCACCATCCCCGCATGGCTCGGCACGCTGCCGAACCTCACCATCCTCTGGCTAAACCACAACTTGCTCACCGGCGAAATCCCGCCGTCATTTGGCAACCTTACAAACCTTGATAGCCTCTGGCTACACCAGAACTTTCTGGAAGGCACCCTCCCCGAGGATCTCTCACGTCTTGCTCTCCTTCAGGAACTCAATGTCTACTAGAACCACTTGGGCGGTGATATCCCACCAAGATTCTTCAACATGTCCTCGTTAAAAGACATGTCCCTTGCTAACAATGAGTTCACTGGAAGCCTGCCATCACACGCAGGAGCTGGGATAAAGAATCTTGAGTTCCTCCTTCTCGGCGGGAACAAGCTGACTGGGCTGATCCCAGCATCACTAGCCAACGCCTCTGGCATGGTGTATCTCAGCCTCGCCAACAATAGCTTCAATGGGCGTGTGCCGTCTGAGATTGGCACGTTATGCCCAAATAAGTTGGAGATGTCCGGCAACAAGTTAACTGCAACCGATGAAGACGGCGGCTGGGATTTCTTGGATCGTTTGATGAACTGCAACAACCTAGTGAAGCTTCACATTAACGACTGTCCTTCCACCCAATTCCCCGCACCCTTGCATCACATCTCCAACCCCTGCCTCCACGCGATCTTCCACAATCGTACCCCCCACCTCTGAAGCTTGCCCCCGACGAACCTGTCTGCACCTGCGGGCCCGCGCTTACATCATTGGCATCGCATGATTAAACATCAGCACGCGCACTTCCCTCCGTTTTCGATGCCGACAGCTCTGGACAACAACAGGTTCAGTGGCACGATGCCAGGCTCCATCGGCAACCTCTCGAGGAACCTTTCGGATCTGAACCTCGGGGGTAACCGCATATCAGGTTCAATTCCATCTGGTATCACGAACCTCGTTGCACTGCAAACCTTGGGGCTAGAATCCAATCTCCTCACCGGTACTATTCCAGAGGGGATTGGGAAGCTCAAGAACCTTATAGAGTTACGTCTGCAAGAGAATAAGTTGTCAGGGCCGGTGCCGTCTTCCATTGGGAGCCTTACAGAGCTGCTTAGCCTTGTCCTTAGCAACAATGAATTGAGTGGATCAATCCCTTTGACACTCGGCAACCTACAGAAGGTGGCTCTTCTCAATCTCTCCAGCAATGCACTCACAGGTGAAGTCCCAAGACAACTCTTCAACTTGCCATCGCTGTCGCAAGCAATGGACCTGTCGAACAACCGGCTTGATGGCTCGCTTCCTCCTGATGTCATCAGACTTGAGAACCTTGCGCTCCTGAAGTTGTCAGGAAACCGTTTGACCGGTGAGATACCAAAGCAGCTTGGTAGTTGCCAGAGCTTAGAGTTCCTCGGTTTGGACAACAACTTCTTTAGTGGAAGCATCCCACCTTCCTTGAGCAAGCTGAAGGGGCTTCAGATGCTGAACCTGACGAGCAACAAATTGTCGGGAAGGATACCTCCGGAGCTCGGAGGCATGTCCGGGCTGCAGGAGCTGTACCTTTCATGGAACAATCTGACTGGAACAGTCCCAGAAGAGATGGCGAATATGAGTTCGTTGATCAAGCTGGATGTGTCAAACAATCATCTCGATGGACACGTGCCACTTCGGGGTGTGTTTGCAAACATGACTGGGTTTAACTTCGCCGAGAATGGTGAGCTCTGTGGTGGCGTGCCTCAACTCCATCTTCCACAATGTCCGGTGGTAAGGTACGGAAGCCATACTAATTGGCCTCTTCATATCATGGCACCGATCCTAGGCATAGTTTTCATCTCGGCCATACTACTCACCATTTTCCTATGCTACATAAGAAACTCGAGACGCACAAAAGCCACGGCACCAGACATACTTGATGCCTCGAACTACCAGAGGGTCTCGTATGCCGAATTGGCGAAAGCCACAAACGGCTTTGCGGATGCTAATCTGATAGGTGCAGGAAAGTTTGGTTCCGTGTACCTTGGTGCTCTCCCGCTGAATGACAACGGAACACTCGAGAGTGTTCCTATGGCGGTGAAAGTGTTTAATCTTCACCAAGTCGGAGCCTCCAAGACATTCCTGTCGGAATGTGAGGCATTGCGGAGTATAAGGCACCGGAATCTGATCCAGATCATCACCTGCTGCTCCAGCATTGATGGCAGGGGAGATGACTTCAAAGCTCTAGTGTTCGAGCTCATGCCCAATTACAGCCTAGACAGGTGGTTGCATCCTACACCTGAAGCTCTCAAGAATGTAGGCAGTCTAACGGCGATCCAACGGCTCAACATCGCCGTGGACATCGCCGACGCGCTGCACTATCTTCACAGCAACTGCGTACCCCCGATCATACACTGTGATCTCAAGCCGAGCAACATTCTTCTCAGCAAGGACATGACGGCCTGCATCGGTGACTTTGGCCTCGCGAAGCTGCTCCTTGATCCGGGGATCCAGGACACCATGAATTCAGAGAGCACCATTGGAATCAGAGGCACCATCGGCTACGTCGCACCAGGTAAATTAAACTCCTACTTAACAGTGTCTCATGTACATATAAATAGCATTTGGTAGCTGATTTAATTAAGTAGAATAACTTATCTGTACTTTGCACTGCAGAGTATGGAACGACAGGCAAAGTTTCAACACACGGCGACGTCTACAGCTTCGGCATCACGCTGCTGGAGATCTTCTCCGGGAGGTCCCCGACGGACGACATCTTCAGAGATGGATTGACTCTGCCAGGGTTCGTTGGCGCAGCTTTTTCCAACAGAACAGAGGAGGTCCTTGACGCGACACTGCTGGCGACCAAGGAATTCGATGGTGATAGCGGCGTCTCGGTGCACGATTGCTTGGTTTCTGCTATCCGGGTTGGGCTTAGCTGCACAAGAGCGGCGCAGTACAAGAGGATGAGCATGAGGGATGCATCCGCCGAGCTGCGCGCTATCAGAGATGCTTGTGTCCAGGCCTGAATCCTGGCTACTACCTACTGAGTTTTTCTTCCGGGAGGGATGTGTAGTGTAGACGTGTATGTTTATGTTCAGGGTTCAGGCTTCACACAGTATGTTGTTCAGGAGAAACAACTTGAAACTCTTACCATAAGAGAGAATAATGTTACTAGTAATTCATGGCTGCAAATGGATCATGCGCTGAAATTGCTTCCCCTCACTTTCTTCTCCGTAAGTAGTGGGCAGAAAATGTACCTGAAACAACACCTCCCTGTGCCATTTACTTCAAGTAAGTTAGTAAGATAGGGCTGGGATGGGATCAGCTTCAGATCACCTGAATGGAGCGAGGCGCGCGAGTGAAGCAGAGTGAACCTGAGCATGGACCGCCGACGCGCCGTCGGACTGTAGCAACTTGGCGAGCCAGGCCCTCGGCCGTTTGGCCCCTGCCGCGCGTCACCTCTGACCTCTGCGTGATGGCTAGCCGAGCGGCCGGGGGCCTTCGCCGCGCCGGCCAGCCATCACCAGGCACAGCGCCGCCGCCGCGTCCCCAACCCCAAGATTTTTTTTTTTTTTGAGTGAATCCCCAACCCCAAGTCGGTCACCCATCTTCGGCGGTATTGTCCGTCAGTGTGTGGATAAGGTAGAATATGGGCTGACAGACTTTTTGCTTAAATTAACAAGCCCACAGGCTATATTTGAGAACAAAGCCTAAAGCCCACAAGAATAAGGTTGGCCAAAATTTAGTAAAGTCTAGAGGGAGCTCCTATATACAGCGCCTTCAGCGCCGCCTAACCTAGCTGGCGCTCGTTGCAGCGCCCTGCTGGGCCGGCCCACTAACGCGCAAGGCCAGCGGAGAAAAAATTTTCTAAAACAAAGTAGCTGCTCCCACGAATCGAACTCATGCCATAGGCTTCCTACATCGTCTGGGTAAACAACTACGGCTACATGCCACTAGCAATCAGTAGTACCTCGAGACTACTTAAGGACAATAGTGGCTGCGCGGTTCAAAAAAATTGAAAGTTCACAAACTAAAAAATATTTTCTGCTCTTTTAAAAAAAGATCAGGCTCACATATTCAAAAAAGTTCACGAATATTGAAAACATTTCACGAAATTTAGAAAAGATAACTAATTTAAGAAAAGTTCATAAGTTTGAAAAAAGTTCACAAGTCTAAAAAANTTTTTTTTTTTTTGAGTGAATCCCCAACCCCAAGTCGGTCACCCATCTTCGGCGGTATTGTCCGTCAGTGTGTGGATAAGGTAGAATATGGGCTGACAGACTTTTTGCTTAAATTAACAAGCCCACAGGCTATATTTGAGAACAAAGCCTAAAGCCCACAAGAATAAGGTTGGCCAAAATTTAGTAAAGTCTAGAGGGAGCTCCTATATACAGCGCCTTCAGCGCCGCCTAACCTAGCTGGCGCTCGTTGCAGCGCCCTGCTGGGCCGGCCCACTAACGCGCAAGGCCAGCGGAGAAAAAATTTTCTAAAACAAAGTAGCTGCTCCCACGAATCGAACTCATGCCATAGGCTTCCTACATCGTCTGGGTAAACAACTACGGCTACATGCCACTAGCAATCAGTAGTACCTCGAGACTACTTAAGGACAATAGTGGCTGCGCGGTTCAAAAAAATTGAAAGTTCACAAACTAAAAAATATTTTCTGCTCTTTTAAAAAAAGATCAGGCTCACATATTCAAAAAAGTTCACGAATATTGAAAACATTTCACGAAATTTAGAAAAGATAACTAATTTAAGAAAAGTTCATAAGTTTGAAAAAAGTTCACAAGTCTAAAAAAAGTTCACGGATTTGAAAAAGTTCACGAAATACAAAAAGTTCAAGGAAATTGGAAAAAGTGCACTAATTTGAGAAAAAAAGTTCACGAATTTGAGAAAAGTTCATCTATTCTTTAAAGAAATTTCATCAACCTTTCAAAAAGTTCATTGAATTTGAAAAATAGTTCATGATTTTGAAAAAAGTTCATCAAATTTGAAAAAAAATTCATAAAATTTTAAGAAAAATCATCAGTATTGAAAAAAGTTCATCAAATTTGAAAAAAAAAGTTCAGGTCGAGCAAAGCATACGTGCAACAGCAACCTGAAAAACAAACCAGAGATTTGCAGCAACACAATGATGATGTAAACATGCTTTTAAATAAGGCAGGGCACATTATTTAAAGGCAGATCACCAACATCAATCGTGTTGTGTGTTGACTACAATTAGCAAAGGCAAGAAGGTAAACTACAGAAGCCAAACGGCATAATACACGGCAAATCACAGGGCAAGTATGGACAGGATATAAATGGCAATTCACGGGGTCTAAGCAATCTGATACACAGTGGACTGCACACTAAACATCGACAGAGTTAACAGGACTATTCTACTACAAATCACATGACAAAAATATGCTATCCGTGTCATAGATCAACGACAAGCCCAATTGCATAAATCTCGAACAAATCTAGCGCAAGCATGCTTTAGAGTCAAGCAAGCAAACGGGGTCTACCTTGCTAGCCCGTGACGCCGTGGAACGGAGATCACGGTCGTTGTTCACCACATCGACGGAGAAGAGCTCCCTCCGTGCACCTGATGCCATCGCGCGAGGAAAATCTTGGTGTGCCTGGATGCACAGATCGACGATACTGCAAGGAAACGAACGAGACAACCTCAAGCACCAGCAACGGCACGACCCACCAGCCAAGCAACCAGAACCACGGACATATCTCAATCAGGATGGATCGATCAGTAAACCCTAAACAGATCCATGAAAAACAACACAGTCCTGGATCAGCACCCGTACAACACACAACAAACGGAAAGGTAAACAAGGAATCAAAGAACTACCTTGGCCATCTCGGAAGCCTTTCCGGTCAATCAGAAGATAGCTCCTCCGCCGCGCCACCGATCCAGCTGCAAGACAGGCAGAGACGTAAGGAACAATCGAAGAGAATAGGCAAAGAGAGAAGGGGAAGATTACCTAAAGAACAGCGTCATGAGGAGGATGAACGGCACGGTCAAGATATAAGTAAATAAGTGAATAGACCAACCAAACATTATATATATTGTAAGTAAAGAACTCTGATCACGTCATGCATCTACTACTCTCGGAATTGTAAGTAGCAATAGCTTGTTTGGGAAAGCATGAGAAGCATAGCCACGAACAGTAAAGATTTTAGAAACACATTTTCTTTGGGCATCATAGAAAAGATATAAACTTTGAAATATTCAGTGCCACTTCGCCAGAATGGTTAAAGAACATGAATACTGGATAAGTACATGATAGCCTACTTGTAATATATCAGTGACACTGAAGGTCAAAAATGGTTGCATATCTATCATTTCCAGTTATTGTTTCAATAAAAACCTACATCCACAATTATAGATAAGAGACAATGTCAGAGTGTTATCCCATTGTAGAACTAATAAAATGAGGCATACACATGAAAAATACATATTAGGTCTGGAATTAGAATATGTTTTTACAACATGGTTGTCTCAGTTTACTATAAAAGGAATCTTGGAGAGGCAAAACAAAAGCTATTACTTTCACTTACCCTCCATCCTATTACCACTTATTCATGCTGAATTCGCATCTCAAAGAGAGAACTCTTCCAGTAGTGCATGCAGTCTCCTCACATCACAAGACATGACACCGTTGTGGCTGCAATATGAACCGTTGCTAAGATAACAAATAGCCTCACCAGCAGCTGCGTCCTCTGCCTGTTCAGCACCGTCATAGGTAGTACTAAAAAAAGAGCTTGAATTCACAACCACAAATAGGTGCAGTTGCATTTGATTGAGGACGAACAATTGCGACATACTTGTCACAGTCAGTAACCCAATTCTTATACTCTGCTCCAACAGAGCCACATCACCGAAGAATGCGATTCAGAGCAACCTTCTGAGACATCCTTGAACTTCTGTTTCCTTCCTACATCGCATAAATGTTCTGCATACCACATTCAAGTTTTAAAAATAGAACTAATTAGAAATCAGTTATTATACATCTTATTGAACCCAGAAGAAGTGATGGTGATCAACTACTGAATGTTTGAATGAAGACCATGAGTTGTTCTCTCTGACAATTACTTAATGATGGATTTACCTTGAGGAGAGAAGCAAGTGCAGACTTGAATTCGGTCCTGACGGCATGAAGGTCATCCATTGTGGATTCATCCTCCGACGCAACAGCCCCCTGCACTCGCTCTCAGATACCTGCGCCGAGGTTCGGCTTCACCGTGTTCACCCACTCCGCGTGGTTTGCTTTGAATTCAGACCTGAAGACATGTGGTACACTTAATTTCATCCATGTGCATAAGTACAATTTGGAGTGAACTGCTGGCATTTCTATTACAAAGATGATTGAGTTCATCTGACGGTAGAATCATGAAAACGGCACAATTTTATGATATATGTGGTTGCGCTTAGTATGAGTAAGTAGGTATGTTGTGGTTGCACACCTTTGAAGGACCCGCATGACATGTGAGATGGCAGACAGAGCCGGCGCACATGATGATGATGCTTCAGTCGCAGACAAGCCATTCATGAACTTCCCAACACTCGGAACGTTGCTGGAGACGAAATCGCCAAGGTTGCCATTGTCCACCACTGCATCACCTGCCAGTTAGTCACCAAACACGCCTCAAAAGGTTCAGAAACTTATACAAGTAAGCTGCACTGCTCTGCTATACTCTACATCAAGGGATGAGTTCGAGTTGATGCTACTTACTCCCGAATACCTTGGCCGCCGAAGCGTTGAGGATCTCGTAGATGCAGTCGTCCACGGAGCCCAAGATCTTGAAACAGACTGCAGGAATGTGCAGCGTCATTGGCGTCCGGCGGCAGCAGCACGTCGGTGACACGGGGAAATGTAGCCATATCTCTAGAAAACCACCATGCAATCATATAAATGAATGAACAGATGGATAATTTGCCCGCTAAACACTGACAGTAGCACGGTGACACTGCTTAGCATACTGAAATTTACCGACAGTGTCGAACATCTGAGCCATGGGGACGACATTTTCAGTGGACACCAGCCCGTGGGACAGTAACCTGGGGAACCAATTCACTTTCAGAAGGTCAACAAAGAAAAAACACAAGACTAAAGGACACAAGCCAAGTAGACCAATCCAAAAGGCACATGACTCAACAGACTAATCCAAAAGGCACATGGCCGCATGCATCCACATCTTCCTGATAGCCCTCACTACAGTCCTATCAACCTATGCGCACAAAGCTCGATGGGGACTGCAGTGGCAGCGGCGAGCTCGGCGAAAGAAGAGGAACAGGGAGGAGGAGGGGCAGAAGCGCAGGGGCGACTACTGATTCTAACCAAATAAGTTTGAGGCACATATTTATCTTTGTTTTACAATCTGAAAACGGCAATTCAGGAGTGTGCAGTGGTCACTCAAAATAAAGAATACACACACCTGACCTGCAAAAAACAACTGGCACAACACAATGGCATACTTTAGAAAAAAAATGCTTCTAGATCTAATGCTCCCCTGGACGGCAAACTAACAAAATAAGATAGCTCCAAAGATCCCCTTCCTTGGAACCTAGCTAGAGCAGTAAAGGAATAAGAAACCACAACTCCCTTACAAAAACCTAGCCTTCCTGCATGCAAAAAGGAAGAAAACCACCAGGGTTCCTACCAATGTCCAGCCAAGAATAAAAGGCATATGTCCACACCCCAGTAAAAACAAGCACAAATTCTTTTGGCCCTTACCAGAATCAAGACAAAAAAGAAAAGAGTACAAAAAGCACATGGCCATACATGTATACATCCAACCCTAGAATAGAAGAAGAGTGAAAATAAGGAGGAGGAGAAGGGCTGAACCACTGATCCGTGAAGGCCAGATAGAATGAGGCACCCGCGACAATGGACGATATCTTCAGCAAATGGAATCCACTACAGGTTGAGTAACAACTGGAATTTGATACATGAGCACTTCCTGCAAAATTGAAGAACAGCACACATGAGAAAACAAAAGTAAAGCCAGATCTGCCTCTCCATGAACACCAAAACAAACCCATCGGGTTTTCTATTCCACGCCCAAGCGACCTGAAATCTCTAGCTTTAGGGAGGAGAATGGGGGGAGGGACCTGGAGGTCTAGTAGGCGCGGTAGGAGGGTGATGCAGTGCAGGAGGGCCCGGACGGTGTCGGGGAGGACCAACCGGCAGCGCACGCGCAGCGCCGGCGTCCATGGCGACCGTGACGCTAGGGTTAGCCTGGGCCGAGGAGACGGCGGGGACACGGGTCGCATCCCACCTCGTGCTCAACAACGTGCCGCCGTGCCCGGGCTCGAGCTCGCCACGGCCGCCGGCGCGCTCACCAGGTTGGGTGGCGCCAGATCGGTGGGGCGGAAGGAGGAGGCCGGGCGAAGGCGGGAAAGGAGGAGAGGAAGGCGCTGGTGGGGAGGAGGAGGCGGCGCGAGCGGGAGAGGAGCCGGCCGGAAGGGTGGAAGGAGGAGGCCGGGCGGCGGCGCGAACGGGAGAGGAGCCGACCGGAAGGGCGGAAGGAGGAGGCCGGGCGGCGGCGGGGAAGGAGGAGAGGAGGCGCGTGGGAGGGGAGGGGAGAGGAGGCGGGGGGGGGGGGGGGGGGGTCGTTTTCGCCGGCGGGGGGCGGGGCGGGGGGGGTGGGGGGGGAGCGGGGGGGGGGAAGGAGGAGGCCGGGCGGCGGCGCGAACGGGAGAGGAGCCGACCGGAAGGGCGGAAGGAGGAGGCCGGGCGGCGGCGCGAACGGGAGAGGAGCCGACCGGAAGGGCGGAAGGAGGAGGCCGGGCGGCGGCGCGAACGGGAGAGGAGCCGACCGGAAGGGCGGAAGGAGGAGGCCGGGCGGCGGCGCGAACGGGAGAGGAGCCGACCGGAAGGGCGGAAGGAGGAGGCCGGGCGGCGGCGCGAACGGGAGAGGAGCCGACCGGAAGGGCGGAAGGAGGAGGCCGGGCGGCGGCGGGGAAGGAGGAGAGGAGGCGCGTGGGAGGGGAGGGGAGAGGAGGCGGGGGGGGGGGGGGGGCTAGGGTTGTCTCCACGGGAGCCGGCCCTTTTATACCCCGGCGAGTGAAATGACCAAAATACCCCGATAGGGGCATGGTATTTACATTTTGCTGCCATTACTATTCATTCCAGCAGTGGCAGCTTCAGATCCGACGGCCCAGGTTCATTCCAGATGCTGATCCGGCGTCTAGAAACGCATCAAGCAAACTGATCCAACGGCCCAGGATCGCTAATCTCTGAGGAGGCTTGTAGGAGCCTTCTTTTTTTATTTCTGGATGCTGCGGTTCGAGCCAAACCATGTGAACTGCAAGTGACCTGGCACGCCGGTGTAGAGGGGCGCCTGGCAGCAGCCCATGTTGTTTGTGCCTTTGCTTTGGCGAAGGAGCCTCTGTGGTTTCATAAGCATTAACAGTTTCATGGCTCCGTCCTCGGAGCAGAATGAGGCGCAGCCGCTCATCATCATGTGATCGATCTTCTCGTACAGTTTCGCATAAACGTTGCAGCCCAGCACGATGAGCTCGTTGAGGCCGAGCTCATAGGTCCCGTCGTCGCTGAGCCCGCCACTGAACATGCCGTTGCCGGAGGCGTCTACTTTGATATGTCGCCGTTGTGTAGGACGCGGAGCGAGGTGTTGTCGATGAAGATCTTGGCGACTTGGAGGGTGCCGTCACCGAGGAGCAGCCGCGGCACCCCCTCGGGGCCGCTGGTGTCGCAGGTGAGGTTGAAGCCCGGCCAGGAGCAAACGGCCAGACCGACGCCAAACGGTTACGGCACGCTCACGTTGCCGCACATGCGGGTGCAGAGTGTGTTTGGTTGAAGGCCTGGACGCTTTGCCTGAGAAAAAATGATGCCTGAACAATGCCTGAGATGAAGGAAAATTGTGCCTGGCCAGGCAAGCCTGGTCGGTGAACGTTTGGTCCGTTTCCTTGCTTGCTGTTCTGTCCTTGTGTGCTTATAGAACTTTTAAATAGCAAACCTTTGCTACTACTTGCTCCAATTAGTACCAGGCTGGTGTGAAAGCATGTCCAGGCGCATGGGATGGGGCGCCTGGGCCAGGCAAATCACGCTGCCTGGGCTAACTACGTCCCTTTTTGTATTTTTTTATTCTACTGGCCAGGCTAATTACACTACCGGCACAACCAGGCCAGGCAAATACTTTCTTTCTCAGGATGCCAACCAAACAATCACCAGGCAGACTTCATGCACAGCTTAGGCCAGGCGCGCAACGACGAGGGCATCAACCAAACACACCCGCAGTTCTGCGGCGGCGGAGGCACGTCGACCGCCGCCGCTGCAAAAAATGCCATCATCAGCATCACTGCTGCCAAGCACGAGCTGGTCAGCGCCATTGGTCAATAGAGATTCTGGTAGCTAGCCAGTCTGTTGTTTCGAGTGTGGTGTAGCTAGAGTTCGAACAAGCGCCGTTATATGGACATTATTATCTCGCGTCGAGCTCGATAGAGAAACTATTTCGGTCAATTACTACGCGCAGGACCAATTGATTGACCTGGTTCAAGTGTGCTGTAGCTAGAGGATGCGCACGTTCGAATCATCGTGGTGCTCACGTAGCCCACGCTTGGCATCATGCCAATAGCCCGGTGCACCTGATACGTTCCAAATGTTTGACAAGAAGACACTGCTGCAGCCACTCCTCTTTGGTGGCACCACGTTCATCGAAGATAATGGCATGCATGATGGCCAGTTGGATTGGATGTATATATACCTTAAAAGCTCCAAAGTCCAAACTATCAAACAAGACTTTTATGTCTGGACCGTTAAACAAAGGCTTCTCCAATATTGATCACCGTAGTTGAAGCACACCCGGATGCCCTTTCATGTCCTGCAAGTGGCGGACTTAGAAGAAAAATATATACTCCCTACATGTGTATTACTTTTCAAAGAAAAAGAAATCAAACTTCTACTTATAAAGCAAAATAGCAATAACTAAAATACCAAATAAGTACCATTAGATTTACCCAAATGATAAGTGTCACGCATGTGGCATGAAGCACTCTGGCCCTGGCGTTTTTTACAACTAAAGTTGTCATCTGAAAAGAAAAAACAAACTCAAAACAAAACCCTGAAACTTGTCATCCAAAAAGAAAGTTGCCATGCTTGACAGGTAAACTTGCCATCCTCATGTCATTAAACTTGTCATAAAAAACGTTCAAAGTTGATATGTGACCGTGCCACACGTGTGGCACTTATCAGGGTCCTATATTTATCATGAAATACACTTTTATATTTTATGTATTTCATATTGTACATGTTCATATTATTTTTAGAAAGTTGGGTCAAACATAGGTACACCTTATATTTTAAAACAGATGGAGTGTTAGATAACTAACTCTAGTTTTCCTGAAAAAAGTTCATCAAAGCCTATTAACATGGTCAGTCAAAAAATAGCACGCTATGGCGTCTGAGAAATGCCTCACTATATAAATTGGTGTACAATGTCTGGCTAATAGCACGCTATAGCGCGATATAGCAAGCTAATAGCATATTTTGAGGCCCACAAAATTTTGTCATAGCATGCTATTTATTTCACTCATCTAGTTATGAAGATCTCGACGCGAAAAATCCAACGGTGGAAACAGTTCTTTATTTGGACGCACGATTCAAGAGATAAAACATTTGAATGAATGAATATACAAAAAAGAAAAAAAATCTCAGGTTGTGACAAGTGGCACACATGCAATGCGCCATTTGTCAGTGCCTGAGAAGGTGGGGGTAACCCTTAACTAGTAATTTCACCATCTATCGTTTTCCCCCGCAATAGTGATCCAACTCGTCGAGAGTTACATGGGCTGATAGTAGGTATGATCCATTAGCTTGTAAAGCTTATTTTATTTTATCTAAATTCTAGAAGAGTATATTCATTTCACTAATATTCTATGATCATTTTATAATAAGAAAATATTCATGTTTTGCAAATAAAATTCCATATATAAAAACAAATCTTTACGTAATTCAAAGGATGTTTCACCTGTTTGTTACAACTTTGTATGTGAAAAGACACATCCAGGTGCTCGAAAAAATATTATTGTATTAAGAGTTCTTAAGTATATTAAAAATATTTAGTGAAAAAAATTCTTCACGTGTTACAAGGAAATATGTTCACTCTATTGAAAATATGATTTTTTTTTATTTCAGAAAAAAAATTTATGTATGCAAAATAATACATTCATATATATTCAAATAGGGGCTCATATTGTTTAAAATAATATGCATATACATTACAAAAGAAGTTTTCTTGTATCTCATATAAACATTCATGTATTTATTTTAAAAGATAAAACGAATAATAAAACAGAGAAATCAAATAACAAAAAATAAAAATGGAAATATGAAATGGATGTGAAATAAACAAAAAAGGAAAATAAACAAAATTAAATTTTTTAGAGGTAAAGCCTAGTCATTATTGATCAAACACCATAGAGTGTGGGATAATGTTTACATCATTTGGTTGGCCAAACCACACATGACACACATGAGCCAAATTAAGAGCAAATCTAGCTAAGCTACGTGGTTGGCCAAATAACGTAAACGATGCATTACACACATCATCCGGCTACTTCATCAGGACATGCTATCGGACTACCTAAATTTGGCATGTTCTATCTACATACTGATATGTTGAAGATCATCCACGACTGCCCTTGCCCTTCCCAGCCCTCTTGCAGTCCTTCTCGCGGAAGTAGCGGCCGAACACGCAGTATGAATCGAGTCTTATCTGCTCATTGTCGGAGTTGTTCGACCTATTGTTGTCGTCCTTCTCGTCCTGGGGAGGGGGCGGGGAGATTGGGTTGTTCGGCCATGGCACAGACCGCCCGATTCTACTCTCGGGCGAGATGGCGCGTGTTTCTCCGCTGCAGCTTCTTTACAATGCAGGCACAGATGGCTTCTTCCTCCACGGCAGCCCGTGTTGTTGCATCAGTCGCCTCCGTCGCCGCGTCGACAGCGAGGTGGGCCTCCGCCACCCTCATCCTCTCTTTCCCACGGCAGGCACACCGGTCTTAGTAGCACTCATACTTCGGCGAACAGGTCCATGGGGAAAGGGAAATTGGAAGGCTCCTGGGAGCACCGCAATCATCCAGCCCCGGAGGATCCGAGCGCCTGATGCCCCGACGAAATGGACTCGCATCAGACAGATCCCGTCATCGGTCGGGCGCTGTCCTCCTGGGAGCGGCGGAGTGCAATGCATACGGCCATGATCTCCTCCAACCCGCATGGGACGACACCCCACTCTACGGATCTGGACTGGTCAAAGTCAGATCCACTGCCCACCATGCCAGAAAAGACCGGAGATGGTCGGATGGGAGCTTGAGTGGAGGGGAGTGGAATGGAATGGCTAGGGTTTGATTCGCGGAACGGATGAAGACGAATATATGTGGGGTCGGCTGAGCCAATGTGGGTCGGATCCGACGTGGCGGATGCGCCCCGTCACACTCGGGCCTCCCCATATCCGTCCTATTTTTGGGCTGGATATAAGGGGTGTCGATCAGCCCGGGCGTTTGAGACTGGTTTGAGATGCACGTCTGGGTCAACATTTTTTACCGGTTAATGACCAGGGCGTTCGTCCGGACATATGAGGAGGGTTTGAAGCGTCCGACTGTAGATGCTCTTACATAACCAACTGAAAGAACATGCGGTGCCCCCATGTTTGGTTTTGGCAATTGATGACAATCTCTATGGACTAATGGTTGCCTTGAGTTATATTTGAAGGGTTTGTCCATAGGCTTTTCTTGGAGTCCATTTGTTGGTTTCAAGGAGAGTTTGTGATGACCAAGTTGCTATTAAGGAATTATCCAAAGATTGGTCTTATGAGTGTTGAGCTTATTGCAAGCATGTCTTGAAGAAGAAGATTGTGTGATCATTCATGCTTACCTTCAAGACATCATCCAAATGAAGAGAGTTGGAAAGATTCAAGGTTGATCAAGACTAAGTCAAAGAATGAATCAAGTTGATCAACACACAAAGCATAAAAGATGTACCGAGAGGGATCAAG
>LR880972.1:908218476-908241284 GCA_904067115.1 Aegilops sharonensis | reverse complement strand
CCCCCTCTAGTCAACCATATCGATCCTTTCAACAAGTCTATCAAATTACTGTTTGTCGACCGGTGTCCTACATAGTATACATCATTGACATGGCCAGTACTAGATTCTGTTTTCTGGGATAATGGCCAGTAGATGTGTAGTAATTTCGGGAGACCCTCATTTTGTTTACTCAAATTTCAGGAGACCTCTCTATTTAGCGCATAAGAGTATCTCCAATAGATGGTCCAAATTTTGACGGTTCAAAACTGAAGATGTAAAATTTGAACCGCTAAAAAGTATGTTTTGGAGCTCCGAAAAAAGGCCAACTCCAACAGATGGTCCAAATTCATGGTCCAAAAGAGCAACTCCAATAGATGGTCCAAATTCATGGTCCAAAACTGACCAGCAGCCGCGGGGAATTCCGTCGAACACCTTGTGCGCGCGTGGAAGAAGATGGCCGCCGGTTGGATTGGCTGCTGCTGACGGCTGCGGTGGCTACGGACGGCCGCGGTGATAAGAAATGAGCTTGGAGGCCGGCCAAGAGGAGCTCAGCGGGCGGCGAAGAATAGTTAGGTAGCCGGACTGAGGGCTTGGTGCGGCGGTCGTGTGGCCGGCGCAACGGCCGTGGACAGGCTCACGGCCGACGAGGAGGAGGTCGGCAGCAGCCTAAGACTCGGCGGAGGCCTACCGCGGCAGCCGGACTGCCGGAGGCGCCGAATCCCGCGCTGGCTGCCTTCCGATTCGGCGGCGTCCGGGCGGCTGCGAGCCGGTTACCAGCGAGGGAGACGATGGGGGCGACGGCGTCGGAGGGTGGCGGCGGGGATGTGAGATGGTGGCGGCGCCGACAGCGAGGTTTTAGGCGGTCGCGGCGGCGGATTCTAGCCGGCTGGTCTTCAGACGGGCGGACGGGCGTGGGCGGGAAAGAAAATGAAATGGTGGTTGGGCGTTTGCGGGCGGCGGCTGATTTTGGACCAGATGCACCTCGTGATGTAAATTTGCACCGCGAGATGTTGTATTTTACATCACGAGGAGGCCGTGGTCTAATTTTTTTTACATATGAACCGTTTGTTGAAGCAACGTTTTTTATCTTATACAGTCCTAAAAAATAGATACTTTTACGTTTGGAGATGCTCTAAGGCGCCCCGATCGCACTGACACTCGCACATAATTGCTAGGCTGCCCGCGGCCCATTTGTGCGCAGCTCGCATGCTTACGGGTCCTGTTCGATCGCTAACTTCGCTCACCACACGCTCAGCCTGGCTGCGGTCGTTCGCTCCTTTCAGAAAAAAATAACTTTTTTCCAGTATTTTCTATAGATTTTTCAAAAGTCCTACAGTAAAAATGTTTACGAATTTGATTTTTTACATAAAAATTCATGCTTTTTCTAAATCATTGACTAAAAAAATGTTCACGAATTTGAAATTTTCATGCATTTCAAAAATGTTTTTACTATTTTGGAAAAATGTTCACGGACTTGAAATTTGTCCGCAAATTTGGAAAATGCTCATGAATTTACTAAAATGTTGTGAGCTAGAAAATTGTTGATGAACTTGAAATATGTTCATGTTATTTACAAAAAATTGCGAGTTTGAAAACTGTTCGTAAATTTTTGAACTATTCGTGAATTTAGAAAAGTTGAAAAAATGTTCAAGAATTTAAAAATATTCACGAGCTTCAAAAATGTTCACTAATTTTTAACAAGAAAATAAACGAAGAAAAATCATGCGGAATTGCCAAAAAAAAAGATAGAAACAAACTGGCCAAAAGCTGCCAGGTGTTTCCCAATACCGGAACGGTTATGTGGGCCGGTCCATTAAAGAAAGTAGGCTATATAGGGTGTGCGCTGGTTAACTAACGTAGTATTCGATGCCATAAACACCAAATAGGAAAATTTAATTTTGCTGACACGCCTCTTTATTTGTCGTCTGATAAATTACTAATTCTCAGCCAATATGTGTGATATCTGTTGGTTTTTTGGGTCCCCTTATCTGTCGGTTGTCCGGAGCAATAGACCCAACTTGTCTAGAGTTACATGGACTGACATCCGGTATGATCCATTAGCTAGTAAAGTTTGTTTTTCTTTTTGATTTTATTCTAAAATAGTATATTTGCTTCAATAATATTGTAAGATCATTTTAATAATAAGAAAATAATCATGTTTTGCAAATAAACGTCCATATATCAAAAAGAAAGTTCATGTGGTTCAAGCGGATGTTTTATCTATTTTTTACAACAATGTACATCAAAAGACATATCCATGTGCCACAAAATAAATAATTGTATTAATAATTCGTAAGTATTGAAAAAATTAGTGGAGAAAATGTTCACTTGTTACAAGGAAATATGTTGACTTTATTGAAATAAATATTTTTGTATTTTAAACTGGTGCTGATATTTTACTTTTATAATGTGCACACATTCCAAAGAGAAGTGTTTGTGCATCTTACATGTATATTCATGTATTAATTATCAAAAAATAAAA
The DNA here is from genome assembly GCA_904067115.1 of Aegilops sharonensis. Taxonomy (NCBI): domain Eukaryota; kingdom Viridiplantae; phylum Streptophyta; class Magnoliopsida; order Poales; family Poaceae; genus Aegilops; species Aegilops sharonensis. Next base: position 908,238,823 of record LR880972.1, on the reverse strand, counting down.
TGAATAATAAGACAGATAAATAAAATAACAAAAAATTTAAGAACATATGAATGGCAAGGAAACAAACCAAAAAGGAAAAGTAATAAACTAAACAGAAATGAAAAGGAAAATGATTCACATTAGGTCACGGCCCTTGAAGGGGCATGCATACGCAATCATGGTTGTTGTGGTTTTGCTGCGTTTGGGTCCTTGTCTGTGTATACAAATCATTTCAATTTTCTGCCGCTTTAACCGGTTTCTATTTTTGATTTTGCTTTTTCAAATTTTGGAGAACTTTAATATATTGGTTTCAAAATGTAGGTTTTTTAATTCCAGAAAATTCCTAATACTTTCATGAGTATTCCTGATATTTTAAATCAACAGCTATTCTTATGATTTAATGAGTATTTTCTAATATTTTGAAATTAGTGCACATTCTGTAGATTCAGAACATTTTTTTGAAAATCCATTAACAACTTTTTGTATTAACCGATATTATAGAAGTTCATGGTCATTTTTAAAAAATCGGAACATTTCTGGTAATTTTGATTTTTTGAAATTGGTAAACATTTTAATTGTTCATTTTCAGATTTTTCATTCATATTTTTACATCAAAGAAATTTTTATATAAATTCCAGATTTGGTTTTCAAAATCGACAAACACTTTTAAATTGTGTGAATTTTTGGAACAAATAAGAAACGAAGACATAAAAATACAAAAAAAAAGGAAATCTAGAAAAAGGAAAGGGAACGAGAAACAGGCACACCACCTCCACACTCGGCCGAAACTAATCCGAATGTGGTGCGCATTTGTTCACCAAGTCCCGGTGCGTGGGGGACTTCCTAGGAAAATCCTATCTGCCGCATTTCGCGGCAGATTGTCGTTCATTCGCACGGAGCTAGGGATCAGCGAGCGACATGGCCCGGCCCAGTTCTCAGTATATATAAAGCTACAGTACTGACAGGTTTTGTGAATGTTCTAGGAGGTTCCAGTCGGTTTTTCTGGTTTTACAAACGTTCTAGAAGGTAACGGAAGGTTCCCGGACCGGTTTTATGTCCTTTTCTGTTTTTTTTGTTTTTTCCCTGTTTATTTTTTCTTTTCGATCCTTTTTTCGTTTTCTCTTTTCTTTCCTTTTTTATTTTCTTTGTTTCGTTTTTTCATTTCTTTCCTTTTTTATATCATTTTTACTTTTCTCTTTCAGCATATCTTCCGAAATATTTAAAAATGTTCGCATTTTTAATTTTTTGTTCAATTTTTCTAACATGTTCCAATTTTGAAATTTTATTCAGAAATTCCAACAAAAAGGAATTCGAATATTTGGTTTTACTTTACAACAACTATAAAATATTCAAAAAATGTTTCCTTTTTAATTTTTGTTCACAGATTCAGAAAATGTTTGCGAGTTTCAAAAGATGTAACCACTTAAAAATTTGTTCACAAATTCAAATAGTGTTCATATTCTCAAAATTTGTTCACAAACAAAGAAAATGTTCGCCTTTGAATTTTTTTTTACAAATTTGAAAAATGTTCGGGAATTTCACTTTCGAAATATGTCCACGAATAAAGAAAGCCATGCGTTCATGAATTCAGAGATATTTCAGGGAATTTTAAAAAATGTTCACATTTTGATAAATTTGTAATTGATTTCAAAAAAATAGCTTTCTTAATTTTTGTTCTTGTTTTGTCAAAAAATGTTCGTATTTTCAATAAATTGTCTGTCATTTCAAAAAATGTTCACATTTTTATATTTTGTTCGTTTTTTATCAAATGTTCCAATTTTGGGATTTTGTTTATAAACTCCCAAAAAATACAATTATAATATTTGATTTTTACTATAGACAAATGGTCGAAATTAAAAAAAAAGTGTAGAATTTCCAATATAAAAAATCTTTGCATTTTAATTTTTTTTCACAGATTCAGAAAATGTTTGCGAATTTCAAAAGATGTTCCCACTTCCAAAATTTGTTCACAAATTCAAATGGTGTTCATGTTTTCTCAATTTGTTTGCAAAATAACAAATTGTTCCAAGGATCTCAAAAAAATTTCGCCTTAGAATTTTTGTTCACAAATTTGAAAAATGTACGGGAATTCACTTTTGAAATATGTTCACGAATAAAAAAAGCCTTGTTTTCATGAATTCAGAATCATTTCAGGGAATTTCAAAAAATGTTCGCATTTTTATAAGTCTGTTATTGATTTCAGAAAAATTGCTTTGTTTATTTTTGTTCTTGTTTTTCAAAAAATGTTCGCATTTTCAATTTTCTTTTATCATTTAAAAAAATGTTCTCCCTTTGAAATTTGTTCCTTCTAAAAAATGCTTGGGTTTCTCAAAACGTTCAACTTTTTATAATTTTTTTAGAAATAAGAAAATTTTCATGTTTTTTTGTGCTTCTTCCGAAAAGAAAGTTATGTTTGTGCCTTATAGTTCATATGCACAGGGCCGCCATTTTAGACACCTAGTCAAAGTAATAATGGTGGCTAGTGACGCTGTTCACTAGAAAGAGGACCTCAGTTTGATCCCTCACACAGAGTTGTGTTGCCGGGTGTTTAAGTTTGCCGCTGTGGTTTACTTCTTTTAGTTCGTGTTGCCTATCTGAGAGTAGAATCTACTTGTCGCTGTGGCTAGCACCATGCTCATACTACTTCGCGGAGTTTGAATCCCAGTGCTCGCGCGTTCCTTTTTCTTTTTCTTTTTCACGTCGTTAATGCCCGCCTCCCCGTGCACTGGAAATGGGCCGGCCCAGGTGAGTAGCCCTGTGCGAAACGCCAACTCTTTGCCGCAACGAGAGGCGCACAGGAGATCCCGAGTTTCTTCTCCCGCATATCGCGATAGGAATGTAGCAAACCCGAAACCCGCGCATACTGGGCCGACCCAATTACTGACCAGCCTTTGTCACAGGGGAATATTACATGAAATTAAAAATGTTTTAAAAATCATCAGGAATATTGAAAATGTTCAGTAAATAATTGTTTGATAGTTTTAGAATAAATCATGCATTGCCATTTTTTCTGGAGTTTTAAAAAAGGACACAAATTTGCTATAAATATATTTGCAAGTTTATAAAACGTTCCAATATTAAGAAATTTTCATGCATTTTCTAAAAAAAGTCCCAAATTTTGAAAAAGTTAACCTTTGTAAATTTGACGAAGTTTTCATATCCCCTCCTTGCCAAACTATAGCGTATGTACATTTTTTTAATCTAAAGTCGAACTTTGTAAACTTTGACCAAGTTTGTAGAAAAACATGAACTTTTACAATACTGAATATATGGCATATGACAATATATTTCATAGTGAATCTAAAGATATTGATTTGGTTTTGTATAGATTTTTCTCTAAACTAGACCGAAGGTGATTTCCAATGTGTGACTTATGCACAATAATGAGAAGAGGGAGTATTTGGTACTACATGCCAATTTCACTAGCATTGGACACGCCTAAGAGGAATACACCTCTAATTCGGTACAGAAGCTGCCCATGAATCATTTGTCACGTTGTCCCAGCAGGTAGGCCCTTTCATCGGGCTAGTCACAAAACAGAATTCGTGATTAAATTTAACGCTAAAAATCCAGTTTAGCATGTTTAAAATCTAAAATCTGTTTCAAGCAGCCAGGTTGTTAGAATAGCTGATTGAAAGTGAAATTTAACCAACACTAAGATAACACACGTACATAGAATTTTATTCCATCTCATCTCATAAACAATACATATAACTGTTTCTCTTACTAGAAACCACACACAGACACACACATGTGCTTATTGGAAAGCAGATTAGTACTGGTTACAATGATAAATAGTAGTACGGCAACAAGCTAGATAGCTCCCTACCTAGATGGGAATGGGGTTGACAAAGAGGGCCTCAATAGTCTTGTGAAGATGCTTGCTGAATGTGAATGCATCGTTCCCTCCACCATAGTATAACGGCATACTAACAGCGAATCTGATAACCCGCTGCACTGCGGGGAGCAGCACTCGGTTCCCAAAGCGAGCTTGATTTAGGCTTCTCCATTCGTCTTCTATGAGTGACTCGATCGTGGCAACTGCGACCTCCCTCGTGACCCCATGCTCCGCGATGTACCACTCTACTGAATTCGTTGCGTCTACCTTGCTTCTTCCACGCTGCGTATAGTTTAATTAGACATTATCATGCATGCCTGCCGATGGTTGCTGCTAGGATTAAATATTTCAAACACGCCAAAATTTAATAGTCTTGGTAATTATTTATTGTCAAGTCTTGATAACTTAAAATTGCACTCTGTTGCAAACCAGTGAGTCAAAGTTGCAGTCTTGGAGTAAACATCTAGCAGAATCTTAATGCAATTTAGTCTTTGGTTAGTTACATATGGAGTAAGATTTGATGATAAACTAATATTATTGGTTGAATAATATTATGTTCTTTCCCGCAAAACATTATTATTATTATGTTTTGCCACAAGTTCAGAAACATGGCTAGGATGTAGAACTTTTTGGATAAACGAAATTACTTACTTTAAATGAAGCGATGTCATTCATGAACCGTGTAAGATTTGCGCATGCCATGACGACATCAGGGAAACCGGCTACCCACTCGAGTGTTTCCTTGGGCATTGCATCGCCCATGCCAACAAGAAAACACACACATACTGTTGGCACACATATGGTCATGGAGGTCAGATTCACTAGCTCTTCAAAGCTCGGCTTATGATTCTGGTGTAACCATTCGACTTCTTGGAGATAATAAATGAACTGTTTTTGGAACTGCACACAAAGAAGGTGAGAAATTAACAATATATGTGTCAACAATTGTTTTATCTACCTGTTTTTTTAGCATATGTACCTGTTTCTTGATGTAGGCAATCTCGTAGTTGTTATTCTTTGCCATTTCACTCCCAAACTCCTTAACGTTCGCCAACAGTTCATCAAAGAACTTCTTCAAGTAATCCGGCAGAAGAGAAACATCGCTCTCATCCCATCTGCATACAGTGCGAATTGTATTCTATAAATATAACTAATTAAAGTACATGTTAAAATTTAAAAAAGTACATGCTCGTAAGCTACTTTTTAAAGGAATCTTCTAGAAAATCATTTATTTGCATGATCACTGCATAGCCCAGATGTTCTCTTGCTTATAGTGCACATTTTCTATGGGAAGTGTCAAGCGTACATGCAAAATTCCTGCTTTTTAGGCAATATGTTTGTTGAAACTAGAGTTGTTAGCGTTTATGGAACATAAATTACATTGATCTCGTAATCCCACCAGACTGATGATAGAAAATATTTTTTCTTCTCATGGTCAACATGGAAATTCACTCGTTGTCAACATTCAATTTATGTCCAGATAGAAGTATATATATTAACATAGCCAGGCTAATGAATGTAACCTTTGTACGGCTTCAGTCAGCTTCCGACATTCCTCTATGGTGGCATGGGCATCAAATGTGTCATCCATGATGGTAAGTAGCACATTTATTTTGGCACCGATGACCCGTGCGAGCTCGAAGTCTTTCTCATAGAACATCACATGGGACCAAAGATAGTTCTCCACCACACGATCACGAACATAGGTCAGCTCGATGCATCTGGAAAGTTCTTTCCACCACCTATGAAAACTAAATAGTTATTTAGGGTGATACACTATTTAAACACTACAAGCAATTGATAAGATTGTAGACAATCAAAATGAGTCGAGTATTTCGCAGTGGAGAGATTACAAAGGAAGAGCATACCCACTAATAGCTTTCAACTCCTTCAAGTGTACATGTTGTAGAAGGTTAAAGTCTAGCTTTGCAAACTCCAATAGAATAGGATTGTGATATTCCTCTTCTTTGTACTCCGAGATGTAATGTATTGTTTCCATCCTCTTATAAGTCCTTGGCAGTGGCAAGTGAAGGGCACGTTTAACTTGCTCGGCTAAGGGGAACTCGAGACTCGCAATCCTTGATTCAAGATGGTACTTTGCAAAAGTGATGGCTTCTTCTAGTGCTGGCTCACCATGGATGAGAAGATGAGCTGCATTGTATAAACTTAATAGTCCCCTTGTATCATAGGTAATATCCTTGTTGAAGACCCCGCCTTCACATTTGAATTTGTTGAAGACATCTGCAAGAAAAAATGTGTCAGACCCATAATGCGGACCTATCTGCATGTAAGTGGATCTGGATCACTTAGTGATTACTTTCTAGTTGCCGAAAACTTTTGTAAACCCCAGTCAACTAATATTACACATTACAATGTACAGCTAGCAGTTTTTCCTCGTTTTTAGCTAGGCTCTTCCCATATTATTCATAGAGTTTCTTTCTTATATATTTTTCTCTAGCAAGATAACTACAGAGAAATGGGTTCAACAAAAATCTTAAACAATCAAAGGGTTGTAAAAATCACGGTAAATATAGTAGGGAGAAATCAAAAGGTACACTGAACAACTAGTAGCAAGTGAGTTTAGTACACAACAACTAATAGTACAGTACACAACTGAGAGAAAATGCAATAGACAACAAGTATAATACAAAATTGTCAACAGACAACAAGTGTAATAGAGATTAATCTGGAAGAGCACTATGAACTACACAACCGAAGAAATGCAATCGACAACTTTCAAAACGAGCCTACAAAAATATAACTATAAGTAATGTGGTATAAATGACATAGAATCCAATACACATTAATGTGACAACGCAATTGAGACAAATTCAGAAAAGCATATTTATGGGGAATTCCTTTTTGGATATCTCTTCAACATAAAGTGAATTGTATTGTCACTCCCTTTGGGAACGCTGGTTTAAATGGTTGACATCAAATATTATGGTGCCTTTTTATAACCAACAAAGCAAATGTGTAAGGGTGCTATGACAGGGCAAACCCAAAAAGTATATAAAACACATGGAAATAGAACTGTAGCAGAAATATAAATGCTTCGATCCAATCCTATGGAGTGCACATGCACTCATTACCATATTTCTTAGTCAATACACTACATGTATCCACAAAAAGGAATGAGGCATAATTGAGAATACCGGTTTTGGAGGCGAACATGTATAAGCCAAATATTTAACTAGATGTGCGTTAGCATGTAAAACCGTGGCGTGGTTTCAACACATCATATGTATGATCAAGAGATACCTGGAGATACCCAATGACCATGCTCCCTAAGCAAGCGGAATCGAAGAGCGACCTCATGGAGACTAGAGCAAGTAAATTCATTCCAAAGGATTTCGCTCAACATATTGTCAATCTCTTCTTTAAAGTGGTGATCAATTCCAAGATGTTGGAGTGAATCCACTAAGAACATTTTCCCCAATGCCCCATCGCAACTCTGAAACAACGTGTGGATTTTCTCTTTTAGTATATCAGCTCTCGCCATCATCCATTCCTCGCTCTGCATATGCATACATACAAATAGTTAGGTTCAGCTAGCCAAAAGAAATTGTATATACATAAAAACAACGAATGAACTCACTCTAAATATGCATATTTGCGGCTAGATTTGAAATATACTTGTCTTTTATATTTTGATGGACTCCTCAGTACAATCATTTGACCATTATGTTTTGTACCAATATGCTTGGATTAAATGTAGATGATTATATTATGAAAAAACTATGGTGATTAAAACGATACTAATTTTACTCAAACATCATAATGGTTTCAATTGACACATGTAGCAATAGCCTATGTTAGAAAAGGTTTGTCGGGTATGTTTGCAAGGTTCATTGTCTACAGGTGATTAGACGCCAACCGAAGAATATCTTGTTACGATGCTTCGATTTTTCTGAGAGACAAATCAACAAAGAAACAAACCTAAATATTGATGTCTCCTTTCTAAACCTTGTCTTCTTTTGCTGAATCCACCTCATCATTTGTGATGCCACAATAACACTATTCCATTACATCCACCCATAAGGGAAGCTAGAAACTGATGAGGAGTGAGTTCACCTCCATTAATGCTAAATCATTGGGTCAAGCAAACCAGTGATACTAGTTCATTTTTTTAACTAAACCCGACATGCAAGCGGTAGATCCACCGCTACTTTCACGCTTGCCCATCCTACTAATTTTTTTATGTCATCCATCTATCTATATAAGAGGCATTTACATATAGAAAAAATTAGTGGTAAAAGTGTGTCTTCAGGAAAAAATTCATGCCTTAGTAGAAATCTTGCCATTGAGTGTTTTACATACATTACTAGCAAATACATTTTTTTGTGCAAATGGAAATTGATGACATTGACTATGTGATCAATTATGATTTTTTTTAGAATTCCATATTAATATTTAACTTTTCTGCTTCATCCATCGATGCCATCTTTTCCATTCATAAATTTTATATACTGTTACCACATATGAATTTCAATACTGAAATATTAGGACTATATCTTGTGTTCTCTCCCTCCACCAGCCTTGTGGTTGGCTATACTATGGTTGTATTATCTTATATAGTGTGACCTAGTATCTCAAATTTTGAAAACTGGGTCTACGCGCACCCAATTTAACATTTGAATTGGAAAAAAAGGGAAAACAAGCAAGAAATTTCTATTGTTATTATTGTTGCAATAAATATGGTCTAGTAATATACTCATGTGTAAAGTTTCGTGAGAAGAAATGACTTTTGTACAATTCTAGATGAAAAAAAATTGCAAGTACAAAAACTGCAATGATAACTTTATATAATATTGTGTCTTTTCATGCAGAATACCATAAAAAGTCATTCCTTCGCATAACTTTACACATCCTTATATTTTTAGTTTTTCTTTCACTTCTTTCTTCTTAGGTCATGTAAAATGATCTACATAGGATACTTGGTCATGAGGAAGAGAGAGAAACACAAAAGAGATACTTGCCTTCTCTTAGATAATAGATGATTTCTTAGTAAGAATGATATGACATGAGACATATGTCTCTATAGTACGAGATGTCTTTTCTTATTCACATGTTTTTTAGTTTGGTTTTGAACGCCCCATACTTTTAGACAAACTATTAAATAAATGGTAGTGACAATATTAAGGGATAATCCATTGCATAATATGTTGAACTACATTCTCTAAATTGCTACTACATCAAAATAGGAGTAGGGAGTTTTGGTGATCGGGCTCCATGGAGGCCGATTTAAACAATTTAAAATCTACACTTCCATGTGTTAAAAATATCTGAAAAGTATATGCACATACATATAAGGATGAAATGCATATGTGTGTAAAAATTCACGATGAAATATCTTGAATTGCGACCTATACAAAAAAAAGAACAAATTCATGGACTTTGGGGAGGAATAGTACAATGTGTTGAAAAGCCAAGGATTTTTTTTTCACATCCCTCATTTCAACGTATTTCATAGTAAAAATTTATACGCATGTACATTATGACTCCATGTATATCTGTATTTTTTTAGAATTTTTTTAAACATAAAAAAATATGATTTTTGATTTTTTTTAAAACGATCTCCGTGGAGCTCGGCTTCCAGAAACTGCTTTCGACCTTATAGCCTACATTACTATATGAGTGTATAGACGACATGACAATTTTATATAGTCATCAGCTAGCTATATAGACGACATGCTCTAAAGTCCTTGCTAGTAGTCTACATATCTGAGCCCTACTGGAATGCAACTCTCTCCAATCCGTACGTGTATATATGCACTAAGCTAGTGTTCGATATATACAACGATAAACGTGTTTCATCAGATTGGTGTCCATGGATGCATTCATGGATATATAAACCGAATAAATTCCTCCGTACTTATCTTTTGCGGGACTTTACCCGAAAACATATTAGACCCTATATATCTGGGTTGACGGGGTACCTGTAGTGGTTGTGGCTCGTAACTCATGAAGAAGTCACCCCACAGAGAGGGCTCAAAGCTCGACAGCTTCCCGGGAGGGCCGGACGCCATCTTGAGAGTAGTAACAATGTAAATGTCGTATTGACTAGGAGAATGGGAACCGGGAGTACTGAGTGCTCGATGTCTGACTAGCTTAGCTATCTGGCCCTCTTCCGCCGTGGAAATATATAGGTGCGCGCGAGCGTGGTAGGACGCCCATTGGGTCCAAGGCCTCTCTATTGCGGGAACACGTGCATGGTATGATGAGAAAAGAATGCAAACTAGGGACGCAACGTAGGTAGACGAGGTTGAAGGAGGTTGCAATATTTGTCGATGGACACAAGCCTACAAGAAGGCATGGTCATTCATCCACCGTGCAATAATTGGCTGCTGATACGACAAAAATAAAAAAAATGTAAACATCAACATAGTACAATAATTGCCAAGTGTCCTACTAACTGTCATGGCATCGAAAAATCTCCCTCATCTCGTGTCACTTCGCACCAGCCGCGACACGGGTGGTGCTCCGATCCTACTCCGTCTTCCTCTGCCTCTTTCTTTATCCTTACACACACATCTTTTCATCGTGTTAGGCCAACTCAACCGCGCGACCCCATCCTGTCCGTGCGCGTTTGTTTGGGGTAAAACGAACGAACCAGACGGCCCAGTGCGCGGGCGCAAACGGACTTTTGTCCGTTTTCTGTCCGCTTTTGATCCATCTTCGGTCTAAGTTTGCGCCGCTTTTGGGATGAAACGGACAACACACGGACGCGCGGGCTGTCTGCGCGTGTCCTCCCCTGACCCGCCCGTCTGTGGTACAGGGATACCTTTTTCTAGCCGCCCCCTTCCCTTCCTCTGCTCGCACCCTCTCCACTCTTCTCCACTCTTCCTCTCTCTTTCCCTCGCCGCCGCCGCCGCCGCTGCCATTGCAGCCGTGTATCTCGGTCGCGGGCTTGCCCAGCCCCTTTCCCTCGGCGCCCCCGAGCTACCCAACCACGGCCACCTGGTTTGCGCACCCGCCGGCTGGATTTGGGGCGGATCCGGTCGGTCTTGAGCTCGCCCGGCTGTGGGAGGCCGTGCCACGCCATGGACTGGCCGGGCACCTGGCCGGAAGGCCCTGGCAGGGCCGCAAGGCCACATGCAGGCAGTGGCTCCTCCTCTAGCCGCTCGGATCTGCACTGTCGGTGGTTCGCTGGCAGATACACGAAAGGCGGTCGGCCGGGCTCGGTGCTAGCCCAAAAGCTCGTCGGCGCACCGTTGCCACTCATTAAGTGCGACCACTGCCCAAAGAAGGTTGTACGCCGCGTGTCTACAACGCCGGAACATCCCGGATGGGTGTTCATCAAGTGCTTAAACGGTGGGGTATGTGCTCTTTTTAGCTTCGATTTGTGCTCTAGATTTGACTAGTTGTGCTAACATCAAATTTTATTGTGTAGCATGGATGCAAGTTTTTGTATTAGGAAGAAGAGTACATTGATATATTGATAGAGCGCAATTTAGTAGATGTTCGTGCACTTTTAACTAGCATAGAGGCTGTAGATGAGACAAGTGCACTTGTTGCTAGATTAAAGGCTAGACACGAGACCAGTGGCGGAGCTTGACCCAGAAAGCTGGGCGGGCCGACTGTAGAAAATAAATGCAAGGAATATGTTTCATGGCCCAAAACGAAGTATATACTACATAAAATAGCATGGGCTGGGCGGGCCATGGCCCATTCGGCCTTGCCGTAGCTCCGCCACTGCACGAGACTAGATGTGAGGAAGCAACCTCTACTTCTTTAGACTCGAAGAAGAAAGAAGCACGCACGATCGAGCCTTCTTCACATATCAACAATGAGTGCATCGAGAAGGCACTAATCCAATTTACAGAAGCAATTATGAAAATTGGATATCTTCTAAAATGTATTCTTATGGTTCTTGTTTTATTTGGTCTTACTTTTTTAGTCAAAATTTGGTGATGTATTCCATGTACCAAAAATAAGTGATGAAAAAAAGTTAAAGGCTTGCAAAAAAAAAAAAATGTACGCGGACAGGATGCGGTCGGGATGCGTCTGCGCGTTGGACGCTCGGCTACCGCATCCCAAAAACTGCCCGGACACAACCCCATTGCCTTATTCAAATAGACAGAATCACGACAAAACGGACATCCGTTTAAGATCGCGCGATGGAGTTGGCCTTAGGTGGCGGCGGGGCATTCCCTCCGTCCGTGGTCGTCCTTGTGGCAAAGTCGTGCGGCGTCCGTGCGCATGAATGTTGATGGGACATCATCGCATGGCCTTCTACCAGTGCTTAGTTTATTTGATCCGTTGGGTGGTTGATACCAGGCCTGGACAGGAGGGATGGGCGAGGCACAACATCAACACTAATGCCACGTCACGTCAATATACAGCCGCGTCCAGCTCCGCGAAAGACGAGTCAAGCGTCGCGATATATGTTTTTCGGATTTTCTTCCTCATGAGTTTCCCAAAAGTATAGACTTGTCTCCTCAAGATTTGTTGCTACACATTTGATCCTTCAAGTTTCAAAACCGAGTAAGTTTCGTCTAAAACCAGATTTTGACCGGGTTTGACCGCCCGGATTTCGACCAGGTTTGACTGGATGAACAGCAAATTCAGAAAAATTAAAAAATATCTGAATTTTTTGTTGTCCAATAAGCTTACATATGCAAGATGCGTATCAACTTTTTTGGTCTTTCGACACTCGAGGAGCTCGTGGCAAAAGAAAACCAAATTCTACTCTAGATGAACAGTAATTCGAAAATATAGTAAAAGAAATAAACAAGTCTGATTTTTTTGGCACCCAAGATACTTGGGTGCGCTACATGCGTACAAATTTTTGTTGTGAAATGACATTCGACGAGGTCTCGCAAAAAAAATTTGTCTTTTATTTGTGAGTGAAAATTTCCTTTTTTTCCCCACGAGTTCGTCAAATGTCCAAAGATAAAGAAAATTTGCACGCGCCTAGCGCACCGGAGCATATTGGACCCCCCAAAATTTCAGGTTTTTTCCTACTTTTTTCGAATTTACTCTTCACATAGAATATATGTTTTAGTTTTTTTACCACGAGCTCCTCAAGTGTCGAAAGACCAAGAAAAATGGCATGCACCTTGCGCATGTAAGCATACTGGATGACAAAAAATACAGATTTTTTTAAATTTGTTTTGAATTTATTGTTCATCCGGTCAAACCAGGTCAAAATCTGGGCGGTCGAAGCCTGTAAAAGTGGTCAAAATCTGGTTTTGGACGAAACTTACCCATTTTGGAGGCTTGAAGGACCAAATGTGTATCAGAAAAATCTTGATGGACCAAGTCTATACTTTTGGGGAACTTGAGAGACCAAAAACATACTTTTCTCTAAATTTTTATACATGTAGTACTACCTCCAGTCTGAATTATAAGATGTTTGAATATTTGAATATGAACCACATGCAGACTGAAATGAGCAAACAAACACACTAAAACAGGAGAGAATTTAGGGCATGCAAGTCCGGGGGCACGCAGATTGTAGGCTAGCAATTTGCGCCAAGATTTGGAAATTTGGGTCTGTATTTCATGTATTTGCGAGCGTATATCAGTTCACATGTATATGTATTCGCCTGGTAAAACTAAATTATTATACCTCTTTCTATAGGTCCCGTTTATAAGATACAGATATGTCGATGAACAGTTCTTGTAACAAGTGGCTACTAAACGTTACACTTGTGCTTAAAAGGGTGCATTCTAGTCTTCTATCTCACTGTTCTCTTGAAGTACACTCTGCTTCTGTTTTTAAAATACTTTCTTAGAACTGTTGTTGAAGTAGCATCGCTGTTTACAAGAACGGATTGAAGGTATTTTTTTGCGAATTATGCACAGTCCGGAACAACTCAAAGGCAGAAGGAGACGTATTGCGTAAGCTTATCGACCAGAGTTTAGTCGATGGTGTATTCCCCTGTATGTTTGATGTTCTTCCAATGTTTTTGTATGCACAATGTTGACATAAGGTTGTTGGCTATTTGATAGTTTCTTCTTTAACTCCCTTCTATTCTCTGTCCTCTTTCAACAACTCAAACCTTTGTCTTAGCCAATTATTTTGGAATAAAAAATTTGGTATAGATCTTAAAACAATAATATGGTAGGTATGAGGTGTACGAAACTAGGACATGATCGTATATATCGAAAATTAAAAGTCGGAAACTTGAAAAGTAGCTATGTTCGAGACATTGAACCTTAGGCAATTACGTTAGTTAATCAGACAGAAACTTATAGCACAGATGTACTATCGTGTACCTTTGGTAGAAATATCAACAGAAAAAACTTAAATATTTCTACATTGTAAATTTATAATATGAATTACTATCATCGAAACCAAATACATGTACTGACATATGTATATGAAAGGTTATTTAACTTTATGAAAAATATATAGAAATGTAACAAGAAGGTTACATATAGAAAGAGTGCATATATTAAGTTTGAATTTTGTGTTATCTACTGCTATAGTAGCAAATGAGTTTGTATATTAATCTACTTGGATTTGTAAGTAAATTTATTTGTTAATAAAATTAATAATAATATATTTTCCTTACAACTATTTATTTTAACAAATAGTTGTTGAAACAGAAAATTTAATGAATTATCTATTCCACTAAATTATTTATTAATCTTATTGTCTTCATTTATGTTCTAGTGATAAAAATATGTTGTCTAAGTCAAATCATTCAGCAAGTGGTGCAACAAAATGTAACAGAGATTTAAGATATTATTACACTGAATGAGATGACTCAAGCGAAGAAAATGAGGATGGAAAGTGTAACTCTGAATCTAGGTGGAAGGTAGATGTTCCTGCTGTTTTGAATGAATTCCCATCTTTAGTTGTACTAGGATAAAAATAAAGAACAAGAGACTAATGAAAGTGATAAAATTTGCAGTAGGGCTAAGGCATTATAATGGAGATTGGATTCATCACTAGTATGTATGTTACTTAATTGTGTAGATGCACAATTTTAGGTTTCGATAACCAAGCCATTTTATATGTTTCTATATGTGAGCGGAGCCAAGTACAGATACATGCATACTGTCGTAGCTCCATATCACATACACCATCACTGACCCTTTCCTGCCGGACAGAGACAACAATGATTATGGGTCTCCATGTGAACATAGGTAAAGTGGTCTCCGTTATTTCCCTATCGAAGTTCCGTATTGAGAGTGTGATAGCTTCTGTCACTGCAATACATCTTCGTCGTTGTTTCCCTCAGAGAGTAAAATCCTTCTAAGTCCATGAAAAATGTTGTGAGGTTGACTTCACACAACATCATGAAAAATAATTAACACAACATACAAACACTAGTAGAAAACCAGGAATTAGTCTTAGTTCCAGAGGACCTTTAGACCCGGTTTTGGAACCGGAATAAAAGGGTCGGCACTAAAGCCCAAAACTTTCAGTCCTGGTTTGCTTACGAACCGGGACAGAATGGGATTCACGTGGCCACCCAGTCAGGAGGACTTTTAGTCCCGGTTGATAACACCAACCGAGACCAAAAGGCAGCCACGCGTCAGCACCTCGTAGACACTAGCTTAGCTATCTGGCCCTCTTCCGCCGTGGAAATATATAGGTGCGCACGAGCGTGGTAGGACGCCCATTGGGTCCAAGGCCTCTCTATTGCGGGCACACGTGCATGGTGTGTTGAGAAAAGAACGCAAACTAGGGACGGAACGTAGGTAGACGAGGTTGAACGAGGTTGCAATATTTGTCAGCGGACACAAGCCTACGGGAAGGCATGGCCATTCCTCCACCGTTCATTTGGAGAAACGTGATCGGTGAACTAAGAAAACGTAATGGGATAAGCTATGCTGAGTTGAGAATGGCTGCGTCACTAATTGGCCGCAGATACGTCAAAAATACAAAAAAGCAAACATCAACATAGTACAGTAGTTGTCAAGTGTCCTACCAAACTATCCTAGCATCGAAAAGTCTCCCGCATCTCGTGTCACTTCGCACCAGCCGCGACACGGGTGGTGCTCCTACTCCGTCTTCTCCTTCCTCTCCACACACACGTCTTCCCATCATGTTAGAGCAACTCTAGCAAACCCCGCAAAACGCCAGCCCGCAAAACGTGTTTGCAGTTCGTGCAAAACCGTTTTTACGGGCCGGCGAGGGCTAGCAAAGATGCAGATCCCCCAAACGGACCCGTAAAATAGTATATTCGTGGAAGATGTTTTTTTACGGGTCGGCTATGCAGGTTCTGCTCTTTGCGCCGCTGCATCCCCGCAAATTATCAGCCCGCAAATCTCAAATCCAACATAATTCAATAATCGAAAACAAACTGAATTATTCAAATCAAACATAAACAATAATAATCATCCGCATTACAAATAATTATTCAAATCACCGTAGCAAACTTCAACAATAATGCAATACAAATCTTATCATGAATACAAATACAAATAAATACAAAAAATAGTCACTGCCCAGCCCTTTGCCAATGGTGCTCAATGAGATCTTCCTGAAGTTGAAAGTGTGTGTCCGCATTTTCAATCTCCTTGTATGTCTGAAGAAAAGCTCTAATGCGGTTTGGGTCTCTAGCTGGTTTGACATGGCTACCCACATTATCGTAAAATAATTTTAAGTCCATTCCTCTCTCATCTTTAAGAATCATATTATGCAGGATAACACAGCAAGTCATGATGTTCTTCAGGGTTTTCTTATCCCAAAAACGAGCAGGACCTCGGACAATGGCAAACCTAGATTGCAAAACACCGAATGCTCTTTCAATGTCTTTTCGGGCTGCCTTGCAAATTCACATTGGCTTTTTGTTTTGGGTTCTTTGATGCTCTTGACAAATGTGCACCAAGGGGGATATATACCATCTGCAAGATAGTACCCCTTTGTGTATTCATGCCCATTGATAGTGTAGTTGCAAGCAGGAGCATCACCACTAGCAAGCCTAGCAAACAAATGAGAGCGTTGCAACACATTGATATCATTGAGTGTGCCGGGCATACCAAAAAAGCAATGCCAAATCCATAAATCCTCGGATGCTACGGCCTCTAGCACAGTTGTTGCATCACGAGACTTGCCACAATACATTCCTTGCCAAGCCTTGGGGCAATTTTTCCAATTCCAATGCATACAATCAATGCTACCTAGCATCCCAGGCCAACCTCTCCTCTCATTAGCTGCCATCAATTTCTTTGTGTCATCTTCATTTGGTGCCCGAAGATACTCGGGACCAAAGACACGGACGATCACTTTCGCAAATCTACGCACATAGTCAATAGTGCTATCTTCACTAATGCGAAGATACTCATCGGCATAGTCAGCCGGAACGCCATATGCAATCACCCGCATAGCTGCGAAGATTTTTTGATATGCACTAAATCCCTTTAAGCCCGCGGCATTCCTTCTTTGAGTGAAATACCGGCAATTTTCCTCGTAAGCTTCAACAATTTTCACAAAAAAAGGATCGGCGCATTCGGTACCTTCTGCGGAAGAGGTGTGCAGGATACGTAGGATTCTCCGAAAAATAATCTTGCATCAACATCTCGTTTCCAATATGGCGATTCCGCGGAATGCACAGACGCCCGACAGTAGAACCTCGCCTCCTCTTTCAGTACTCGTCTTCATGCTCCTTCACGGCAAGCGCCATGACCAATGTTTGCTGCCGAAAGGTCGCAAGCATGGTCTCCACATCCGAGTCGTCCGAATCGGACGAATCAGATAGCAAGAACTTCTCGCATGGGGTCAACTCCATCTACACGCACGCACGCCGGCGCGTCAATCTACTACACAGATCGCGAAAATCAAAAAAGGGACTAACCGGTGGCGAGTGATCCGGGGGGCAGCGACGAGGGTGGTGCGCTCGGCGGTGGTCGATCCCAGCGGCGGCGGCGACAGGGGGGCGGCTCTTCTCGCCGGATCCGGAGGGGCGGTGCAGCTCCTCGGCGTGGGAGGGTGTGGGGCGGCCCGCGGAGCGATTCCGCCCGCAGATATGGCTGGAATCGCCGGCGGCGGGTGGGGCGGAAGCAAGGGCGGGCGGCGGCGAAAGGAAGGGGGAAAAGAGCGCGGGCTGAAATGTCCCTCCCGCCAACTGCTTTACTGTGATGCAGGACACCGCAGCCGCGAGGGGGAAACCCGCGTTTTTCCAGATTGGGTCCGGAAATTTACCGCGCCTCCTAGAAAATTTTACGGGCTGGGACAGGATACGGGGTCTGATCGGACAGACTTTCCGACTCGTACCCGTATTTTGGCGATTACTTTATAGGTCAGGGACGGATGCGGGGTCTGCTAGAGTTACTCTTAGGTGGCGGCGGGGCATTTCCCTCCGTCCGTGCTCGTCCTTGTGGCAAAGTCGTGCGGCGTCCGTGCGCAGGAACGTTGATGGGACATCATCGCATGGCCTTCTACCGGTGCTTAGTTTATTTGATCCGTTGGGTGGTCGACACCTGGATAGGAGGGATGCGGCGAGGTGGCAGGCCTGGATAGGAGGGATGCGGTCAGGCACAACATCAACACTACGCTACGTCACGTCTATATACAGCCGCGTCCAGCTCCGCGAGAGGATTGAGGAGTCAAGCGTCGCGATATATGTTAATAATTTTCTATATATGTAATACTACCTTCGTTCTAAGTTATAAGATATTTTGAATATTTGAATACAAATCACATACGGACTGAAATGAAAGAACAAACACACTAAAACAGGAGAGAATTTAGGGCACGTAAGTCCAGGGACACGCAGATTGTAGGCCACAAATTTGCGCCAAGATTTGAAAATTTGGGTTTGTATTTCGTGTATCTGCGAGCGTATATCTGTTCACATGTATCTGTATTCACCTTGTAAAGCTAAAGTATTATAACTCTTTCTGTGGGTCTCCTTTTTAAGATGCACATATGTTGATGAACAGTTCCTGTAAGAAGTGGCTACTAAACGTTACGCTTGTGCTTAAAAGAGTGCCTTCTATTCTTCTCTCTCACTGTTCTCTTGAAGTACACTATGCTTCTCTTCTTAAAATATTTTCATAGACCTGTTGTTTAAGTAGTATTGTTGTTTACGAGAACGGATTGAAGCTATTTTGTTGCGCATTACACACAGTCCGGAACAACTCAAAGGCAGCAGGAGGCGCATTGCGTAAGCTTATCAACCAGAGGTTAGTCCATGGTGTATTCCTCTATATGTTTGATGTTCTTCCAATGTTTTTGTATGCATAGTGTCGACATAAGGTTGTTGGCTATTTGATCGTTTCTTTTTTAATTCCCTTCTATTACTTTGTCCTCTTGCAACAACTAAAACCTTTGGGGCCCTTGGCTTAACCATTTTTTTAGGAATACATTTTTTTGTATAGATCGTAGAACAATAATAATATGGTAGGAATGAGGTTTACTCTAGGACGTGATTGTATATGTCAGAAATTAAAAGTCAGAAACTAGGAAAGTAGGTATGTTCAAGACATTGAAACTTAGGCTATCTTCTATATCTAAATAGCTAGCCCCCACTAACTATTTCTCTCAACATGCAAGCATGACACATCATCGCACAACAAGCATGAGAAAAAGCCCACCCCACTATCATATGTCTTTCAATATGCACGCATGTCACTTCATCATGACATGCATGGAAAAAGGACCCATCTCAACATGCAAATATACATGAGAATTTTCATTCTATTATGCTATATAAATTTAATAAAAAATTAGATGTATTTTAGTTTTTGTTTTTTATATTATTACTTCAAATATTCATCTTACATACACCGAATAGCATTAGTTAATCAGACAGAAACACTACAAGAAATACGGTCAATTATGACTCCCCATTTTGGTCGTTAATTCGTCATTGCTTTCATTTATTGACCTTTTTTTGACCAAATTCGGAAGGTCAACAGTTGACCGTCAAGAACGAACAAACGTGACCTTTTCTAGAATTTTAGTCATGGCCGCCCTTGACCAAAATTTTCGTCGTTAAATCTTTGACCAAAATTATGGTCATTACTAATGAGCCTAGGCCACGTAGGATCTGATGTGGCTGAACCAACGTGGCGCTAACGTGGAAAAAATGATGACGTGGATGCCACGTAGGATCAGTCCAAATCAGTTGTTTTAATGGGCTGAGCCCAATAATTTAGCCCATTTTTACATTTACTTTTGGGCCACGGCCTTTTAATGTTAGTTCGTGGGCTCACGCAATGTGCAGTCCATTTATTCAATCAATCATTAATTGGGCCAGCCCTTCTCTCTAACCAACAAAAATATATGAATCTTTTTCTATCAAAAAAAAATCTATATTGGGCCTTGAGACGAGCCAGCCCACTCATACAATTTAGTATTTTCGGTCCAGCCAATAACCAACAGTAGCTCAAAAAATCATTGCACAGTTTGGCAGTCAACCAATACAATTCTCCAAGATTTCATTAATTTAGGCCCAACAGTATCATTACACCATAAGTTCATAAGATGCACCAACCAAAATAACATAGCCAGTAGCTTAGTATCAGTACACCATGTTCATAAGATTAAGATGCACCAACCAAAACACAACATCATCAAACCACAGCCAATCTCTGGTCCATATTGTGGTTCACATGTCCAGACAA
>LR880972.1:908195741-908218376 GCA_904067115.1 Aegilops sharonensis | reverse complement strand
GTGTAAGATGGAAAATTTTCTCAAATTTTGAACCATTAATAATGTAATATCGATGCAAAGTTGAGATGGCAGGTAAACATATAGTAGAGTTACAATAGGCCACAGTAGAGTTGAGATGATTTAAGTACGCCACAATACGCCACAGTATTTTAATATCATGCACGGGAGTACTTTTCCCCACACAAATGATCAGAGAATGAAAAGAGCTACAAGCCTACAATACTCAGGAGTGAGAACAGCAGCTTCAGAGCACTTACCTGTAGCTTCAAAACAGAAGCTTTGTTCGGCTGCAACACTTAGAAACGGAGATGACGCCGCCCTACGCAGCCCGCTCACGCCGTCCGCTGCCGTCTGTACTCCACAGATGACGCCCTCTGCGGCCGGGCGCTGCCCGCCACCTGATGATGGACGGCCACGGCGCCGCACTCTCCCCGCTTGGTGCAGATGATGGTCGGCCGCGGCGCCGCCTGCTGCCTGGCCGGCGGAGGTGATGGTCGGCCGCGGCGCCGCCTGCTGCCTGGCCGGCGTAGGTGATGGTCGGCCGCGGCGCCGCCCGCTGCCTGCCGCCCGCTGTCAGCCGCGCCGCCGCCGAACACGATTGGGGATTCTTTTTTTAGGTTTCGTTTCTAAGTCACGGACTTGGCCCTGTTTTTTTTTCTTTTGTTCAGTATTGGCCCTGTTCAGTCACGGACATGTCCAATTTTGGCCCAAAGAAGGCCCACTCATCACGTATATGTCCGGTTAAAAGATTCTCAATCGCAATCTAAACAAATTGCACGATGAGGTCTAACTGGTAAGTGGCTGTTTGGATGAGCGATTGATCTTTGGTTCGAGTCTGGTGCAGCCCCTTTTTTTTATCAACTTTACTTAATTAAATTACTGAGTTGTAATCTAGTCACCCTCATCTCCTATGACTATTGACAACTAGGAACGCCACGTAGACAAAATTGCTGAGTTGTCATCTACTCACCCTCATCAAGTTTTTATGATGATATATTTTGGTCATTATGGACTGAAATAAGGTAGTATGCACCGTTCACATCTTTANGCGCCGCCTGCTGCCTGGCCGGCGGAGGTGATGGTCGGCCGCGGCGCCGCCTGCTGCCTGGCCGGCGTAGGTGATGGTCGGCCGCGGCGCCGCCCGCTGCCTGCCGCCCGCTGTCAGCCGCGCCGCCGCCGAACACGATTGGGGATTCTTTTTCTAGGTTTCGTTTCTAAGTCACGGACTTGGCCCTGTTTTTTTTTCTTTTGTTCAGTATTGGCCCTGTTCAGTCACGGACATGTCCAATTTTGGCCCAAAGAAGGCCCACTCATCACGTATATGTCCGGTTAAAAGATTCTCAATCGCAATCTAAACAAATTGCACGATGAGGTCTAACTGGTAAGTGGCTGTTTGGATGAGCGATTGATCTCTGGTTCGAGTCTGGTGCAGCCCCTTTTTTTTATCAACTTTACTTAATTAAATTACTGAGTTGTAATCTAGTCACCCTCATCTCCTATGACTATTGACAACTAGGAACGCCACGTAGACAAAATTGCTGAGTTGTCATCTACTCACCCTCATCAAGTTTTTATGATGATATATTTTGGTCATTATGGACTGAAATAAGGTAGTATGCACCGTTCACATCTTTATGACCTTTCTATGAAATCAAATAACGACCTTTTGGCTCTGAATTGTCATGAGATTATAGGGTTTGATCCCTTCTACACCCTTCATGACTAATTTGTGAATTTTGGTCATGGATCTATGACTAATTAAACTGCGGTCA
This sequence comes from Aegilops sharonensis, assembly GCA_904067115.1. Taxonomy (NCBI): domain Eukaryota; kingdom Viridiplantae; phylum Streptophyta; class Magnoliopsida; order Poales; family Poaceae; genus Aegilops; species Aegilops sharonensis. The sequence continues at coordinate 908,216,604 of LR880972.1, read as the reverse complement.
CTAATTTTTGTCATAGATGAGCATTTTTCTTGTAGTGAAACTTATAGCATAGATGTACTATCGTGTACCTTTAGTGGAAGTATCAACACAAAGTTCTTAAATGTTTCTACAATGTAAATTAAGAATAAGCATTATTACCACTCAAACCAAATACATGTACTCACATATGCATATGAAAGGTTATTTAACTTTATGGAAAAGATATAAAAATGTAACAAGAAGCAGGTTACATATAGAAAGAGTGTATATATTAAGTTTGAATTTATGTTATCTACTGCTATAGTAGAAAATGAGTGGATATGTTAATTTACTTGGATTTGTAAGTAAATTTATTTTTTAGTAACATTAATAAATAATATATTTGCCTTACAAATATTTATCTAAACAAGTAGTTGTTGAAACAACAAATTTAATGAAATTATCTATTCCACTAAATTATTTATTTTCTTAAGGTCTTCATTTACGTTCTAGTGATTAAAATATGTCATCTAAGCCGAGTCATTCAACAAGTGGTACATCAAAATGTAATAGATATTTAAGATATTATTACACTGAAGGAGATGATTCAAGTGGAGAAAATGAGGATGATAAGTGTAACTCTGAATCTAGGTTGAAGGTAGATGTTCGTGCTGTTTTGAATGAATTCACTAAATACAAGAAATTTATGCTCTAGGAAATTAAATATGATGGGTTGTTGAAATTACCTGCAATTAGAAAGGTTCATATTAAGTTTAGTACATTTCTGGTAGGTGCAAAAGATGTGAAAGATTAGTGCATTAAGAGTCACAAGATATGAAACTCAAATTCTATGCTGCAGGTATGCACAAAGTTTTTGGGTTTCCTTCTGGACCTAAAGATATTGATGGTATTGACGCTTAGACAACTGCTGCTTCTATTGACTTCTTGAAGAAAAATATAGGTATGGTTGAAAATAATTCTCACAATTTGAAGGCAGCAGAAAATTTCTTAGCCAGAGATATAACTGAGTTATCAAGTGAAGCTGAAAAGGCATGCTTGCTTAAGGCAGTACTCCCTCCGTCCGAAAATACTTGTCATCAAAATGGATAGCAAGGATGTATCTAGAACTAAAATACATTTAGATACATCCCCTTTTAATCATTTTGATGACAAGTATTTCCGAATGGAGGGAGTATGTGTTATATTTAATATGGGCCATTTGAGGACACCTTCTTCTAAACATGACTACGCTATTGTTGATTATTGGAGAGCTCTATGTAGGACTGATTACATAGGAGAATATAACTAGTGTGAGTATGCGATGAAGAAATGGCGAAAAATACTCCCGCCGTCCGGGTGTGTAGAGCGTGCGCGTAGTACTAAACCTTCCCAAAGGTCCCATTTTCCAAGACAACGCCGGGAACGACCAGGGCTGGTCGTATTAGGGGGGTCGTACAAGAGCCCAACAACGCAAGTAAATCAGTCATAACTTTGTTGATTTTGCTTCAATTTTGTACCGATTTGTTCCTACATGATCCTGACGACCAAGGGATGTTTTGGGAGAGGATTTGGCTCCCCTTGAGCCCTTGGATGAAAGTAGGAGAGGCTACATCAACGGAGCAGACACAAAGAGGCCTCCCATATATTAACCCAAATGATAAGTGCCACACGTGTGGCAAATCTGGCCCTAACAATCTTTACAAATAAAGTTGTCATGCGAAAAGAAAAACCAAATCCAAAAAAAAACTGGAATTTGCCATCCGAAAAGAATGTTTTCATGCTTCACAACCAAATTTGCTATCCCCGCATTACTAAATTTTCCATAAAAACATTCAGGGTTGCCATGTGTTCGTGCCACACGTGTGGCACTTATCAGGGTCCTATATTAATCTCCAGCCCTAGCCATCGTGATTAATTTCCTTCGTCATCCACAAGTTCCATGTACTGCCGGCACACCTCCATGGTTGCAACTCCACCATAGGGAGAGGGCCAAAACAAGGAAGGGGAGAGGAGGCGCCACCGATGTCGATCTGGCACCAGCCGGAGTGCCGGGGCCATCTCCATCAACACCACCATGACTCTCTCCATCTCTAACACCATGTTGGCATGTAACTTGTATCTAACATCTATATTCTTTATCTCCATGTTTGAGTAATTACTACTTCTAGGGAAATAAGGTTGAACTCTTTTTCTATTTGATATGAACGCCTATGTGAGATATAAAATTCTCTTTTCTATGTTTGAGTTAGTAACTATCATGAGTGTTGTCTAAATAGGCCACAATCAATGTTATTGTCAAGTTTGTCCATGAAGCATATTACTACCAATGTAAATGTTAGGATGTCGAGGTAATTAGTGTTGGGGAACGTAGCATGCAATTTCAAAAACTTTCTTACGCCCACGCAAGATCTATCTAGAAGATGCATAGCAACGATAGGGGAGAGTGTGTCTACATACCCTCGTAAACCGAAAGTGGAAGCGTTTTAGAACGCGGTTGGTGTCGTCGAACTTTCTTCGCGATCCGATCACGATCCAACCGGTCTAGTGCCGAACGGACGACACCTCCGAGTTTAGCACACATGCGGCTCGATGACGCCTCCTCCTTCTTGATCCAGCAAGCGGGAGAGGATAAGTAGATGGGATCACAACCAACATGACGGCGTGGTGGTGATGATGGTGGGGGAGCACCGACAGCGCTTCGCTAAGCGTCGCCGGGACGAGGCGGTGGAACTACATAGTAACGGGAGAGAAAGGGGCGCCAAGGGCTTGATGTGTGCTCTTGGGGCGCCCCTCCCCTCTATATATAGGTGGAGGGGCGTGGCAAACAGCCCCTCCAAGACCTAGGGCGCAGCTAAGGGGGAGGGGACTTGGACTCCAAGTCCAATCCTATTCCTACTAGGACTCCTTCCTTTTTCGCCTTCCCTAGCTAGCCACATGGGCTTTTGAGGACTTGGTGAGCCTAGCCCAATAAGGCCAGGACACCTCCCCGCAGCCCATGCTAGCCCTTGGGTCGTGGTGAACCCACTTTTGTACTTCTGGACCCCTCCGGAATCCTTCGGAACCTTCTGGAAGCTTCCCGGTACAATACCGAAAAAACTGCACCTTTTTCCAGAACCCAAAATATGACTTCCTATATATAAATCTTTACCTCTCGACCATTCCAAGACTCCTCGTGACGTCCGGGATCTCATATGGGACTCCGAACAACATTTGGTTACCACTCATGAAATATCCCAATAGTACTCTAGCGTCAACGAACGTTAAGCGTGCCACCTTGCGGGTTCGAGAACTATGTAGACAGGACCAAGACACTTCTCCGATCAATAACCAATAGCGGAACCTGGATGCCCATATTCGTTCCTACGTATTCTACGAAGATCTTTATCGTTCGAACCGTTATGAGAACATACGTTATTCCCTTTGTCATCGGTATGTTACTTGCCCGAGATTCGATTGTCGTAATCTTCATACCTAGTTCAATCTCGTTGCCAGCAAGTCTCTTTACTCGTTCCGTAATGCATCATCCTACAACTAACTCATTAATCACTTTGCTTGCAAGGCTTCTTATGATGTGCATTACCGAGAGGGCCTAGAGATACCTCTCCGATACTCGGAGTAACAAATCCTAATCTCGATATATGCCAACCCAACAAACACCTCCGGAGATACCTGTAGAGCATCTTTGTAATCACCCATTTACGTTGTGACTTTGATAGCACACAAGGCATTCCTCCGGTATCCGGGAGTTGCATAATCTCATAGTCGGAGGAATATGTATTTGACATGAAGAAAGCAATAGCAATAAAACTGAACGATAATAATGCTAAGCTAATGAATGGGTCTTGTCCATCACATCATTCTACTAATGATGTGACCCCGTTCATCAAATGACAACACATGCTTATGGTTAGGAAACTTAACCATCTTTGATTAACGAGCTAGTCTAGTAGAGGCTTACCAGGGACAAAGTATTTTGTCTATGTATTCACACATGTATCAAGTTTCCGGTTAATACAATTCTAGCATGAATAATAAACATTTATCATGAAATAAGGAAATATAAAATAACAACATTATTATTGCCTTTAGGGCACATTTCCTTCAATTAGATTATGACGTATTTTGTACCCGCTCCGCCCATATCTAACATATAAGGTGACTTAAGTATCCGAACCTAGAACTATGCTTATGCATATGTTGCGTGGATCATACTAGCGACGAGGATTCATAACCCCTTGACAACGTCTTGTTTACTCAAGTGTCATCTTTTATTTTATTCTCTTTTTATTTATGTTCTTGTCTTTACTTAGTTGTTTAGATAAAACCATCCTTATTACCGTTTGTTAGTAATCGACTAAATCTATTATTTCCAAATAACGCTATGGGTGTTAATGTAGCTGCGTGAATGACGACGTAGCTGCAGGGTTGGTAGTTGCATGCGCAATTCAATCATGCCTTATGGGATCTACATACTTTACTTATCACAAATTCCAACAGCCTTGTGCACTTACAGGCCATCATCTCTCAGCACTAATCCCCCCGCCTATGGTTATGGGTGATTTCACTGTCAAATTTCGGGTTAGATCCAAGGTCGATGGGTTTAATTGGACACTGGTGGCGGTATATGGTGTCGCGCAGCCGGAACTCAAACCAGACTTTTTGGCGGATCTCGTCCGTATTTGCGGGTCTGAGCAGCTTCCGATTTTGGTTGGGGGTGACTTTAACATTATTAGAAGGAGAGAAGAAAAGAACAATGATAATTTTGATGGCAGGTGGTCGTTCATGTTTAATACCATTATAGAAAGCTTGGATCTCAGAGAGACAGAGCTTTCGGGTAGAAAATTCACTTGGGATAATACCTTGCAAAACCCGACATTTGAGAAGCTGGATCGAGTCCTCGCGAGCGTCGACTGGGAGCAGAAATTCCCTCTGGTAATAGTCCAAGCGTTATCTCGCGGAATCTCAGACTACACCCCTTTGCTGGTTTACTCTGGTGAGGCAATGCATGTGGGAAATAAAAATACCTTTTCTTTCGAACTAGCGGGGTTTGAAAGAGAAGGTTTCTTGGATCTTATAGCCAGGGAATGGGCGAAAGATGCAGGAGGGAGGACTTCTGTTGAGAGATGGCAGAATAAGGTTAGGCACTTGAGAAGTTTCTTACGAGGGTGGGCTAAGCATCTCAGTGGGATTTATAAGGTTGAAAAGGAAAGGCTCCTTACACTTATTCAGTCCCTAGATTTAAAAGCCGAGTCCACAATTTTAGAAGCCACAGAGCTTCATGCTAAAGTAGACGCGGAGATGAGATTGAAAGAACTTCCGCAAGAGGAGGAATTGAAGTGGGCATTGCGAGCCAAGGTTCGCAAAGTTGTCCAAGGGGACGCCAACACTCAATTCTTTCATATGATCGCCAATGGCAAGCATAGAAAGAAAAGAATCTTTCAGCTCGAGCAAGACGAGGGGATGATTTTAGGACAAGAAAACCTAAAATTATACATAAGCAACTACTACAAGCAGCTATTTGGGCCTCCAGAGGATAATTTCGTGTCCTTGGATGAGTCTAGGATCGAGGATGTTCCTCAGCTTGCTGCGGATGAGAACGATGTATTAACCACCCCATTTTCGGAGAAAGAGGTGTTTGAAGAGGTGTTTGAAGCTATTTCATAGATGAAGAATAATAAAGCTCCTGGGCCTCCGGCGGAGTTTTATAAAAAATGCTGGCACACAATTAAAGGGGATTTGATACCGATGTTCCATGATCTATTCTCTGGACAGCTTCAGTTGTTTCATCTGAATTTTGGAACAATAAATTTGCTTCCGAAAAAAACAGAGGCTGTGAGAATTGAGCAGTTTAGGCCTATCTGTCTTCTTAACGTAAGTTTCAAAAAATTCACCAAGGTTGGGACTAATAGACTCACGCAGATTGCGCATTCTGTGGTGCAGCCGTCCCAAACTGCTTTCATGTCGGACAAAAACATCCTAGAAGGGGTTGTGGTCCTTCACGAAACGCTCCATGAAATCCATACAAAAAATAGACGAGGTTGTTTTCAAAGTGGATTTTTAAAAAGCGTACGATAAAGTCAAATGGCCATTTCTTCAACAAGCCTTATGTATGAAAGGTTTTGATCAGGCCTGGAGACACCAGATAGAATCTTTCATGCAAAAATGGAGTGTTGGAATTAAAGTGAATGATGACATAGGTCGCTACTTCCAAACACATAAGGGCCCGAGAAAAGGAGATCCGATGTCACCTATTCTGTTCAACATAGTAGTCGACATGTTGACGATTCTAATAGGAAGGGCAAAGGATGCTGGTCAAGTAGGTGGCCTGGTACCTCATCTAGTTGATGGAGGTGTATCTATCCTACAGTACGCCAATGATACTATCATCTTCATGGAGCATGACTTGACAAAAGCGAGAAACATGAAGCTGGTGTTATGCTTATTCGAACAATTGACCGGGTTAAAGATTAACTTCCACAAAAGCGAATTGTTCTGCTTCGGAAGAGCCAATGAGGATCAGGAGGCGTACAAACAATTGTTCGAGTGTGAACTGGGGGCTTTACCTTTCACGTATTTATCAATTCACCATCGTAAGCTAACAAACAGAGAATGGAAGTGTATTGAGGATCGATTTGAAAATAAACTGACCTGCTAGAAGGGCAAGCTGATGTCATATGGGGGCCGATTAATTCTCATTAATTCAGTACTCATGAGCATGCCCATGTTTCTCTTGTCTTTTTTCGAGGTACCAGTTGGAGTTCGGAAAAGACTGGACTTCTATCGATCCCATTTCTTCTGGCAGAGTGATGACCTGAAGTGAAAGTATAGAATCACTAAATGGGATATTATTTGTCGACCGAAAGACCAAGGGGGTCTAGGTATCGAAAATCTTGGGGTTAAGAATAGATGTCTTCTCAGCAAGTGGTTGTATAAGCTATCTGTAGAGACAGAGGCCACATAGGCGCAGATTCTGCGTAATAAGTACCTTCATTCCAAAACTTTGTCCCAGGTGACAGTGAGGCCGACGGACTCGCTTTTTTTGAAAGGACTGATGAGAGTTAAATCAGTCTTTTTCAACAGGACAAAGTTTATAGTCGGAAACGGCACCTCTATGAGATTCTGGGAGGATACATGGCTAGAAGAAACACCCCTCGCGCTTCAATATCCTTCCCTTTATAGCATTGTTCAACGAAGAGATGCTTTCGTTGCGACGGTACTTCAGTCCACTCCTCTTAACATCCACTTCAGGAGAACACTAGCCGGAATCCGTTGGGAAGTTTGGCTCCATCTTGTGAGGCGACTGATGGATGTGCAACTTTCTCAACGACCAGACCAGTTGTGTTGGAAGCTAACTAGGAATGGAGAGTTTACGGTTAAATCCACGTATCTGGATGTTATCAACTCTAGCTCTATTCCTATTTCGAAACATGTTTGGAATGTCAAAGTACCTTTGAGAGTTAAAGTGTTTATGTGTTTGTACACAAACAAGTCATTTTAACTAAGGACAACTTGACAAAACACAACTGGATTGGTTCTACAAGATGTAGTTTTTGTGACCGGGGTGAATCCATCAAACACCTCTTTCTTGACTGTCGGATGGCGAAAATTTTATGGCGAACTGTTCATATAGTTTTTAATATTACTCATTCGAATAATATCAACACGTTATTTGGGACGTGGCTTGACGGGATAGATTCTGAAACAGCGAGACACATTCGTGTAGGAGTATGTGCTTTACTTTGAGCAGTTTGGAACTGTAGAAATGATTTGATTTTTAACAGAACAACAAATACTCATTTTTTGCAGATTATCTTTCGAGCCACTGCATTGATCCGTATGTGGTCACTATTTACTCCGACGGAGGCCAGGGAGCGTTTGACTACTGGACCTATCCGATGGGAGATGGTAGCTCGGGCTATTTTCAACCGGTTTGGATGGCGGTCATGTAATAGATAGGCAATTAGTTTTTCTATCTTTCTTTTGCCAGCCGGTTGTGGCTTTACTTTTACCCTTCTGCTCTTTGTGAGCTTTTTTGGTTCATTCGTTTGAGACTTCAAGACCAATGTTGAACTTATTTGTTTTTTAATAAATGTGGTCGTATGCATCGCTCTGATGTAGAGGCTGGGATCCTCCTTTTCAAAAAAAAACACCACGGTGAGGTCCAACGCGCATGGGTCCATGCGGCCTACCTGAAGGTTTTGCCATACTCGCCATCGAACATGGTGGAGTCCTACCATGTGGACGTGTGCTGTGAGTGTGCGTGTGTAGCATGGCCTTGCTCGCTATCGAACACGACGACGAACTACCGGAGCAACGACCACTTATCTTTCCATGCCTAGCTTATCTGATCGGAGCAAGCTAGCTAGCTTCATACACACACTAGTTCTGTGTGCCTCACCTGTCGTTGAGCTATCCAAACTGAAATGCAGAGGAGCAGAGGTTGTTCCCCGGGTGGTGAGCACGGCTGGGCAACAGCAGATTGCGGGATGTGTCTGCAGCGCCAGGAGAGGGAGCTGGTGGCACAACTGCACGAGATGTTGTTCCCATCCATACCCCCATCTCCGAGAAGCACGTCATGGTTGTCCTCCTGTTTAGGTCTTGCTGCGACTTGTCTTGGGAGCACGGCAGCTCACAGGTGAACGGCGTTGTGCGGCAGGGTAAACACCGGCGTGGGGGTCACAAGAGAGTGTTGGAGGATGAACGGCAGAATTTTATGAAATTCCTGATCGCTGTAGTTGTGAGGGCTTCGAGGGTTCCATTTTCCACTCACTAGGGTGACCGACGGCTGGTGGCGTGGGTTCTGGCAACGGTGCATGAGAGAAAAAGAAGAGAATTTTTTCAAGGAGCGGCGTCGTGGAGGAGTAAAAATATGAGAGTTTTTTTTAGGGCCTAAAAACATGAGAGTTCGGCATCGTAGTAAACTTAGAGTAAAAAAATCTCCTCTAAAGGTTTGGGGATTGGTTAGGTGCGATTAACTCCTTATTTTGCTCCTCTAATGTTTTTTAAGGGATCGGTTAGAGATGTTTTTACCGTCTTACATACTTTGCACATACACAAGTCTATCAATTTACCATTTGTGGACCCAGTGTCCAATATATGCATCACACAGAGATGGCCCGTACTAGATGTATAATAAGAGCATCTCTAACTGACCCATTAAAACCAAGCTGATCTCTCAAACAGTTAGAGGAGTAAAGAGTATAAGAGTCGGCCTCAAAAAGCATCCCAATTCTCTCAAATATAGTCGAATGGTGCCCCTAGAGTAAATTTTCGGCCGCCTCTCTCTCCCACCCAAGCCGACAACAATTCCAACCATTGTTGCCATTCTCGCTGCCACCACAACCGGTGCCCCTGATTCCAAGCGGAATGGAACCACAAGACCTTTCCGCCACCCCCGCTGGCCACCACTGCTGGCGCGACGCCACCAAAATCGACCCACACGCTGCCGCCCGTACCAAGGAAGAGGTTGGGGACAAAAACATGCTTCGGGCCACTACACTGTCAACCAAGGCCGGCAGCAAGGGCGGTGGCAAGGGCCGTAGCAGCCTCGACGATAGAAGGTCGCCCTTCCTTTTCTCCAGCTGATAGAAAGCAAGCGAGGAATCCGATGGCGGCCATGAAGGCGAAGAAGAAGATGGTTACTCCAGCACCTCATCCTTGCCTGGAGCCTCGTACTCTGTCTCCATCCACCCCTACAACCCCTCATCTAGCGCGTCTGGCCGCCACAGCTGCCGACAAGGACAATGGCCGCCAAGTGGTCGACGAAATGTTGGAGAGGTAAAATTGTGTGCCTTTTATTTTCGGCGGATACATTGGCGATTGCTTGCGGGCCTAGGGTGATGAGCTTCTTGTTGTTGTCGATTGTACTGTGAAGGAGTTGAATCTAACTGAATTCTTGTCTCAGCTAGAGGAGACACACATGCTTGTCCATCATCTCTGGCCAGACACAGGTTACTATGTCATGGGGATGCCGGAACATGAACGAGAAAGAAGAACAAAATCGGTAACGAGGAGACCGGTATAGTGAGCATGTTTATGACTCAAGACGATACCGATACATCTCACCTTGTGTTTTGTAAAGTATAGGGAAGCGAAGGGAATAATACATGATAACCAAACGTTCACTTGAATTTCAATTGTGTATTCATAGGGATCGATTTGGTATGTCCACGGTTCCGCTATCGGTCATTCAACGAAATGGGTTTTGTTCATGTCTATGTTTTATTGAAACTGCAGGGTCGCAAGATTAAGATAATCACGATCTTATGATTGTTAGTAAGATGGGAATAATGAGAAACTACTTTTGAAATTGTTTCACTAATATTTGAAATAGTTTTGAGAGGAACTGGAAGCATTTCGGGGTCGCCGGAAGGGTTTCGGAGTTTATCAGGCAATACCTGGTATTTCCAATAAATAATATATAGGTGTAAAATGTTTCCAATGATGTTAAATTAATAATAAAAGGCTCTAATAATAGTTAGGAGGCTTTTACACTTAATTTAATATCAACGAGTCTTAAAAGGCTAGGTGGTGGAAAGCATATTGGGTCACTTGGGCCCAATATAGGTGGCACCCCCTTCTCCCCATCGAAAGGAGGGGGGGGGCCAAATTGAAGGGGAATCCTCCTCCTCTAGGCCGGAAAAGGAGGGACTCTACCCCCCCACCCCCCCTCATGTGGCACCCCCTCCTCTCCCTCCAACCTATGTATACTAGAGGTTTTGGTCACTATTGAACACACAAGTTTTCGAGCCTCCTCTAGTTCTCTAGTCTAGTTCTAGTTGTTCCAATTAGAGCTAGATCAAGATCCTCTAATCCTCATAATTAGAATTCCAGTGTGGTTCTAATCACCTCTCTCTAATTCTCCAGTGACGATTAGCTCTGGACGGTGAAGCGCTGATGGATCATGAAGATTGTACGCTTGCAATCTGTGTAGAGGTCATGCTTTCGATCTTTCATTCGAGGAACGATCCGTGAGCGGTTCGAGGGATCGTTCATCTATGGTTTGAGGGACTTCAAGTACGATCTACACTGACTCGTCTTCTTCTGATGGAACTCAGAGTTGGTAACGATATGATCCAAACCGTTTATTGCATCTTCATAGGGTTCCTGGGTGATCGAAAGGCGATTTTTTTTGTTTTCTACTACGTATCCCAATAGATAACTACTTCTGAAGGAGAACGTGAGTTTAGAGAATAGTGTTGTATTTAAATTAAACATGCATGTGTAGTTTTGTTCCCAATTCATTGTTTGGAATCTAATCCCCTTGTTAGAGTCTGGACCGAAATGGAGCTCTCCCGTTCGTTTGGATTTTGGGCCGTCGGATTGGGTGTCCAAACGAGTTCTGGCCGTTGGATCGTGAGATGGATCGATCCCGGCCGTTGGATCTCAAACGAAGCGATACAGGCGCCCGATCGAGGCTGGGCATGCCACCGCCTGTAAATTTGGTGGCCCGCCAAGGGCATTTTAGTCATTTCATACCCCCCGCCGCCGGCGACCCCCTCCTCTCCCTCGACTCCAGCCCCGCCGCGGGTGACCTCCCTCCTCTCCATCGACTCCAGCCCGCCGCCGCGGAGACGCGCACCGACCGCACTCGCTCTCTCTCCGGCCCAAGCCACCGCAACTCCTCTGTGCCTTCCTCCTCCAAACAAGATTGCCCGCAGCCCTCCCTTGTGGCCATGTCGGTCCAGTGGATAAGGAGACCCCTCACCTTGCCGTGAGAGAGATGGAGATGGAAGGAGAAGAGTGGTTCTCCCCGCATTGCCGCAAGAAACGCGCGTCACGGAGATTGCGCCCCTCCCCTCCTCGCTCCGGCAGGCGGCAGCGCATGCCCGGCGCGACGGGCTGACAGCAGCGCAGTCGGCGATGCGGTTCACGGCGAGGGGCTCGTCGACGCGGTCGTGGCAGCCCAAGCCGACGGCGGACACCACGGACCTGCCCTTCTGGCTGCGCTGACGGGTGGCCGTGTGCGCGCTCTGGGTGCTCTGCTGCGTCGCCGCCGCGGCCTACCTCATCTGGCGCCACGAGGGGCCACGCGCGCACCGCCGCCCCGGAGCCGCCAAGCAGGCCTCGGCCGCGCAAGGGCGGCGACGGCCGAACGGGCTGCTGTACGACGACGAGTCGTGGCGGCCCTGCCTCCGGGACATCCACCCGGCCTGGCTGCTCGCCTACAGGCTCGTCTCCTTCTTTGTCCTCTTCAGCCTCCTCATCGTCATCTCCGACGGTGGCAACATCTTCCTCTCCACATGCCTCATCGTCGACCACCCTGCTGGCAGCCTGGCACATTCTTCTGGGCCTCAATTCCCCGACGCTCGAGGTACAGCAGTGGCGGCACCATTCCTCCTCACAGGCATGGCCGCATCTGCCTGTGCTCGGCAGAAGGAGTGGCTGCGGTGATGCAGATGCTTGAGGGGGAGGAGGAGGCCGTGGTCATGGCGGCATGCGGAGAGGGAGGCCTGAGGGCGGCAGCGCTCCGGCGACGGTCGTGGTCGAGTGGAACGGCGCGTGGGGGGTCGTGCGGCTTGTCGTTGCCTCACCCATGCGCCAGGCAAGCAAGCCCGTGGGTGAGTTTTTCTGAACGATAGCCCTCAGCTGGCCCGGGACAAACTTTTCTGGTCAGCTTCACTCCCCTCTTTGCTTAGAATTGTTTTATTGCCATTCATATTCTAAATTGAGTTCTGATGAGGTTTCTGTTTGTTAGATTAAATTCTAGCCAAGTCTAAACTGTAGCCAGAGGAAGGCAGGATTCTACTTGTTTGGTATAAAAAAGGGTTTTATACTTGTTTGATTAGATTCTAAGTTAGATTTTGGGTGCGCTTTAGATAAAGTCTGTTAGTTGTGAAAAGATGTTTGCTTGCGCTTCTATTGTTTGCACTCCGTTTTTCATAGAAGAAATAAAACATCTACTACAAGTCTGAACAATGATCTGCTGCAGATGTTCTGATCAGGGTGGAGGAGCATATAGGTGAGGTGAGCAGGAGTGAGCTTGGGCATACAAGTGCAGACCTATTACAGTTTGATGCCTTGTCGCTGAATACCACACCTCCTACACTTGAATCATCTGATAGGTATATCATTTTTTGTTCTTCCTTGATTAGCCAAGATTGCAGTTTTGGATGTTTACACAGTTGCCTTTGTTGTTTCCTAGATTTTGTTGGATGCACTCGACCATCAAGAATCAGTATTGGCAGCAAAGGTAAGAGGCAAGAGTAAGAACATCTCCTCTTCTGTACCTATTTGGTGGCTTACAGTGGTTTGTTCTCTGAATTTGTTTTGCAAGTCAGTACCAGAGGTTGCCGTGTGATTGCGCATGACATGTGGCAGTGATGATCCTTGCTAGATTGACTGTATTCCCCACATAGAGCTTGGGTAGTTGTTGCCTGTCATAATTGAATACTGATTAGTATTGTTTTGTGTGAGCAGCAGCACTAGGTTGCAGCAGAATGTCAGTTGATTGCAACGTCCTCTGTTTTTATCAAAGTTATGATCTGGAAACTATTAGTTCCCTTTGTTCTTTGATGCACACACAAAAATATGATTGGGATCACAAGAAATACTTGAGGTTTAGGTTCTATAAAAATATAGGAGCCTCTTTCACCTTTCAATATACATCTATTCTGATTTGCGCATGAGGAAGTTCAAAAGTTTGAGTCAATCTTTTTGGTAGTAATCATATGGCTTGCATATATTATCCGAATACAAACTGGTCATAGTCACAACTATCAGAGGCATCAAAAGTTGGTAGGGATGCATCTTGCGTTTTTTTCCTGATTATTGCTTACTTAACTTCGGTTCCAATTTTTGTGAATGGCGTTTCATAAGTTACTTTGCTGAATGTGGGGCAGGGTAATCTGGTGTTGTCTTAGCCATGTGGGCCAAAATAAGCATCCATGGACCTACCTTTTGCTTACAATATTTCTTCCCCCACTCACCCACCATCACCATCATCTACTACAGTACTGTTGCTGATTGCTTCTTTTTTTAACTCTATTTCCGAAGAAAGATTTTTTTTACTTGGGTCGGGTGATGCTTTTTTGAGGGGTTACTTTGGTGATGACAGGCTGCAGATGCAAAGTTGGGTTAAAGGTTTGTGCTTTGGCATTTCCCGTTTAGGTGATTAAAATCCTTCAGGCTGTAAATTCACTGGAGTGGCAGCCAGCAATGTATGTGGTGTGCCCAGCAGCAACTTTGGCATCTATTCTCTCTTGTTTTGAATTTGAATTTAATCTCAGGGGAGGGAATAAAGGGAGACTTCTTCTCATCATTACATCAACTACTGATCTTTGACATGTTTCCTCAATAAACTAAGAACAGTCAGAATCTGCAACAAATTTCCTTGCATTCATATTGATCTTCTGTGCACAAGTGATGTGCAGAATTTTGCTACCTAGCTTCCACAGCAAGCCACTCCACAACTGTCGGGTTTCATTTTCAGTGGTGCACTTTTTTGGGGTATTAATGGATTTTAGAGTTAGTTTTATTCATGATGCACTACTTCATTTTAATATTTGGAACATGTTTTGTCAAGCACATAAATGGACCAATCTTTTTGTGGAGTATAATCTCACAACCAAACATAGAGATAGTCTTGGTGGATGCAGTGCTTCAGTTTAGTAATCAGCAATGATCTCAGAGTACATGCTTTGTCAAGCACATTGAAGAAACAATCTTTTTTGTGCAGTACAATATCACAACTAAACACAAGTAGGACAGTGTTGTGGGAATACCTGTTCCACTGAGGATTTCTGACATAAGATTAGTTTAGCAGCCCCATTTTGATACCATTACTTTTTTGGGGGGCAAATCTCTTATGTGCTTTTTTCTTTTCCAAAGGAAAAGAAATGTGGTGTGTAACTGGTTGGTAGCATCAAAGCTGTCTGCAAAGCTGTGATATTACTTGTTGATGTTCGTGACTTTGATCTCAGTAAGCAGCATTTGTCCCTAGCTTGCACGTACTAAGTGGTTGTTCAACTGTCTATCACGCAGGTGGACCTTCATTCTGGTGACGGTTTACTTCGGGGTAAGAGAAAATAGTCTGTCTCCACTGATTTCTTTGTTCACAATGATGAGTGTCCCCACGACCTCTATCAATGTCCTCACAATCCTTATCTGAAAAAGACTGTGCTGTTATGAATAGCGGGCTAAGCCTCTTAGCGGCGGCTCGTGCTGCCAATGTATATATTTAAGTCCACTATTTCAGTGGAATAATCTACCAATAACTCACATAGTCCGTTAATGTACCAGGACTTTTTCAGCCAAATAACTCGCATAGGATTTAGAATTATGCTTCTGGTTGGTTTAGTTTATTAATACTACTTGAGATAGCCTTTTGAAAATATATGTAAGCAGACCCGAGTACTCATTCAAAGTGTTTTGTTATTAACATTTATATATATGTAGCTCTGATAAGTGTTGGTGGGTTTGGTTTTCCAATACAATAACTGATGTTTTCTGTATAGAATAAGATGGAACTAAACATATCCACTTATCCAGTGTAGCATTTGGAATTACTCAACTTTGACAAGCTTCAACAGATATAACTTTACGATACTCCCCCTGTCCCAAAATAAGTGTCGCTGATTTAGTACAAAGTTGTAGAATAAGTGAGACTTATTTTGGGATGGAGGGAGTACCATATAGTTCATCTTGCTTTCTCAGGATAGCATGCAGATCACCATATTTCCTACTATTTGATAAGCATATGATATTTACTGTCTAACTCTGAACTATAAATAATATGACTGTAGGTTGCTGTCTATCATCTCTCTCTCTCTCTGACTACCCCTCCCCACATTGATATATGTAGCTCTGATGTTATCTTGCAAGTACATATGTATACCATTTTTTGGCTTAAGAAGCATGGACTATGTTTTGATCCCTTTGTTGCTTGCTAGATGGTTTTGCGTGTAAACGAAAAAGTTACCAAATATTTTCCAGCTATATCTTGAGTGATTTTGCTTGTTATTAATGTTTATACTACCTAAATCCTAAGCTAGGGTTTATCAGTAATTAGATATACTTAGGTAAGTAGAACTGTAGAAGTCTAATAATAAAGGTTCATCAAAATGGGGAATCTTTCATGTACATGATCACATATTTTGTTGGGATTCTTTTCTTATTTTCCTCCCCTGAACCAGGACATCACAGCCTCTGTTCGCTTGATTACGTTGCTTTGATCAGTTGGTGTAAATACTAAGGTTTTTTATCAAGAGCAAATCATAAAGTCATATATTGTAGATTTGTAGACTAAAGTAGTTGTTCATCCTCACTATTTGATTTTGGATGTCCCTTTTTAATGTTTCTCCAGCTGACTACCAAGTTGTTGTTTTAGTTGCTGCCGCATATTTTTATTTTGTTGAATGTGGGATAATAGCGAAAGGGGTACATTTCAGTTATCATATGATTAGAAATATACCTTGCTCTCCCTATCTTTTTGGATATGCACTTTTGTTAGTTATGTGAGCTATGGTTGTCCTGTTACATGTACTTCTTGGGGCAGTAGCACTACTCATCTGCATGTATACTGTATATTTATATACAAGACAGAATGACTGCAGACTTGGTTTATATTAGGTCTCCTTTCCAAATATGGTTCTAATTTTTTTCTTTGATGCCAGGTGCCACATTGTGCGGAACAAGGAGAGATTGTCGAGGTGGAGCCGTGACGGTTGTGGAGGCCATGATCATTAGTTCAGCATCATGAAGCAGAAGAAGTCGGTATAGCTTTGTCATGGCGAGGTTCTCACCTACTTTGCGAGTACTTATTTTTATATGCTCAGGCTTAAAATTGGTTTTGTGGCATCATGGGTAAGGCAAATATGACAACTGTCTCTACTGTTATGTTTTTTGGGCAATTTCTTTTCCACTGGCCCATTATAACCTCTGTTAGATATTTGCAACATGCTCACATGGTAAGGGTGTCTTAAATTGACGATTCATGTTTCTTTGAATTGTAAGGGTGTCAACAGTTCTTTCGGACAACGCCTCGACGAGCAAGATCTTATAGAGCTATCCAATACACTACTTTCACTGTATGTCATACAAGAACTATATATATCGTTTCTCTTAGGCTACTTTGAGGACTTGCTTTTGGTATATCATGTGACATTTTCTATGACATGCTCAAAGTGATGTAATTAACCAAACCATTATTGTTATTAGTGCTTAGTTCCTCCTATATCTTTCTTTCAAAAATTCAAATGATGGAACCAATGGTCTATATTTCCTTCAGTCTATCGAATATATATTGCGTAACCAGTAGCGGACTGGTGGGTGATGCCATCGTGTAACAGCTTGAATCGAATATGAACAGTGGTCTATCAAGTTTGATATAATGTCACTACATTGTAAATAAGTTATTGTATGCTGCAATTCTTCTTTGTTTTTGGTATACTGTTGTAAACCTGCACACTTTTTCCCTTTCATCATGTCAAATCTATCAAATTTGAAGTGTGACCTACTGTGTTGGATGGTCGCCGGGTTGGGTATGACCGCACCTGGCAGGGGTGCGGGGTGCGGCAAGCCGCACTTTCCATCTAGTGAGTATTATGTGAGGTACTTTGAGATAGAAGTTTATTCCCTTAGTTGGTTACTGAGAACTAATGCAGTATTAGCTACGAGATGGTGAAAAAAGTTGATGAAGGGTCAAGAAGTAATCAGTACAAATACCCCCTCCCAATTCACGCCTCTTTTTTTTATCCCATGTTATTTAAAACGGTTGGGGTTGAAGTCCTTTGGCTAATCCCTCCTCGATTCTCATGTCCTTGATCTACCCCTAATATGAGAGTACTTTGTTGTAGACTTAGCCCTACTCATTGGAAGTGCCATTAGGGCAGTTTTGCCTCTTCCTAGATTCCCATATGCATAATGGTGTTGTGAGCCCAGTGTGGAGGCCGGCTAGCGCCTTTCATAGAATACCCAGCGAAGCGACGACGACACGAACAGACGAACCCAGCAAGCGACAGCTAGGCTTACAACGGTAGACAACAAGCAAGCATGCCGAGTGGTGATGATGGACAATACACACTACACAGAAGGTAGTCGTGGAGGCCGGCACCGAGGCACAGCTTGGAGCACAGCCGCGCAAGGCGTAGCATGTAGTTTATGCTGCAAAGTAATGCCTAATTTGTATGGTACTTTGATTTTGCTTTAGTGCATGCTTCACCTCAAATTATCCTCCACCACCGCATGCCTTGTTAGCACATGAAACGCTTACTTGACCAGAAGAGAATCAACAAGATGGAAATTCCAGGAACTCGAGGAGAAACCACTGTAAAACATCTCAAACACTCTAGTATTATTTATTTACTTATACCTTAGATAGACAATCGTTTACTCTAGAAATCTCTATGCAGTTATTTGCTAGCCAGATCTTTGCCAAAATATTTAAGTAAGAATGCACACACATATAAAACGTAATAATTCATCTTATTGGCATAATTTATTATGTGAGGGATTGCGATTTTGTCTTTTTTTATTTTTATCCCATCTATCTATGTGGATCAATCCAAATGAAGATTTTATAGGAAAACTATCAAAAAAGTAACAACCAATGTAAATTTCCTAGAAATTTTTGAGTGACAATAAACACAAGTACATTTGCTTTGTTGTACACTACTTTTTATGACAAAGCATGGTTTGCGTTAATAATTATTAGCAGCATGGCTATATGGTTGATTTTGCTAAGTAAAGTAGAAAAATATATTTGTGAAAATAGTATATTGATGGAATAAATTATAAATAAGTAAAAAATGTGATTTATTTTCATAAGCATAAGAGCTTACTACATGTGTTAAGGCCGTATATTGATAGAATAAGTTATAAATAAATATAAAATATGACCGACTTTTCTAAGCATGACTGCTAAATATGCTTGTGAGGATCCTACATTAACAGAATGAGTTATAAATAAATATAAAATATGGTAGGTTTTGCTGTATTTAATAAATATCCAAAAGATGTGATTAAATTTGCTAAGTGTAGTAGAAAATTAAGACACAAATATGTTAGAAATTTTTAATATAACTTTGTGCCATTGTCCCCACATGGTGCATCGGAACATCCATAAGGGTGCAACTGAAGATGGAGGAGCATGCATGTGGTAGGGCAATGCCCCTATATCTCTATGTTTTTATCTCAGTTCGCTCGTGATCAATTATACTGTCGTGGGGAAGTAGATTTCACCACTTCTCTATGTTGCTTGTAACACCTCCAGTATTAAGGCACAGTGATCTCATGCTAATGATGCCATGTCATCATGCCTTACTAAGCCAAATTGCCATTCGATAAAAATGAAAGTCACATATTTATCCTAGCTCATTATTTCGAAGAGCAAAATCATTATTAAGTTCGGAAATTATATCAACCAAGACATTGATAGGAACCTTTTTTATAAGGTTTTCATTAAAAGCAACATAGTCCGAAGATTGAAAATGCCTAATTTCCTCTTGATCAAAGAGGATCGCCTCTATGGGAGGACGACCGGCGTGCACCCTATAGTGCGCAAAGATTTCTTTGGCCTCTCTTATAATAAATCTAAACTCATGAGCCAAAAAGATAGTAACAACGCGTTTAACAGAAGAATGCTCAATATTGGAAAATTCTAGAAAAATTCTTTGTATGCAAGGATGCATATGCATAAATTGTCTTTCAAGTTCAACTACAAGCATAGCGGTAGCATCCGCAAGACTACTAGTCCTATGAAGAATAGAACCACCCATGGAAGGTAAAGCACCGACACAAGTAAAGAAATCTTGAATAACACCTTTTCCAATAATGTTACCACTACCGATTCGAAACTTTTTAGTATGCAAGATAGGGGGTTCTTCAGCCGGAGCTTCAGAATTTTCCATGTTATCATTATTGTCCATATCGACGATAATCTCCCCAATTTTAGACATAACGGCAAACAAAAGCAAAGGGGAACAAAGCAAGCGAAAGAGAGGAGAAGATTGGGAAAGAGAGGGCGAATAAAACGGCAAGGGTGAAGTGGGGGAGAGGAAAACAAGAGGTAAATGGCAAATAATGTAAATGTGAGGGAGATGAGTTTGTGATGGGTACTTGGTATGTCTTGACTTGAGCGAAGACCTCCCCGGCAACGGCGCCAGAAATCCTTCTTGCTACGTCTTGAGCTTGCGTTGGTTTTCCTTGAAGAGGAAAGGGTGATGCAGCAATAGTAGCGTAAGTATTTCCCTCAGTTTTTTAGAACCAAGGTATCAAGCCAGTAAGAGGCTCCTCAAAAGTCCCACGCACCAACACAAACAAACAAAGAACTCGCAACCAACGCAATAAAGGGGTTGTCAATCCCTTCACGGCCACTTGCGAAAGTGAGATCTGATAGAGATAGTATGATAAGATAAATATATTTTTGGTATTTTATAGTATAGATGCAAAAAGTAAAGATGCAAATAAAAGTAGATTGAAAGCTTATATGATAAAAGATAGACCCGGGGGCCATAGGTTTCACTAGTGGTTTCTCTCAAGATAGCATAAGTATTACGGTGGGTGAACAAATTACTGTCGAGCAATTGATAGAAAAGCGAATAATTATGAGATTATCTAGGCATGATCATGTATATAGGCATCATGTCCGCAACAAGTAGACCGACTCCTGCCTGCATCTACTACTATTACTCCACACATCCACCGACTCCTGCCTGCATCTAGAGTATTAAGTTCATAAAGAACAGAGTAAAGCATTAAGAAAGATGACATGATGTAGAGGGATAAACTCAAGTAATATGATATAAACCCCATCTTTTTGTCCTCGATGGCAACAATATAATACGTGCCTTGCTGCCCCTGCTGTCACTGGGAAAGGACACCGCAAGATTGAACCCAAAGCTAAGCACTTCTCCCATGGCAAGAAAGATCAATCTAGTAGGCCAAACCAAACTGATAATTCGAAGAG
>LR880972.1:908183767-908195576 GCA_904067115.1 Aegilops sharonensis | reverse complement strand
AACAAGTAGACCGACTCCTGCCTGCATCTACTACTATTACTCCACACATCCACCGACTCCTGCCTGCATCTAGAGTATTAAGTTCATAAAGAACAGAGTAAAGCATTAAGAAAGATGACATGATGTAGAGGGATAAACTCAAGTAATATGATATAAACCCCATCTTTTTGTCCTCGATGGCAACAATATAATACGTGCCTTGCTGCCCCTGCTGTCACTGGGAAAGGACACCGCAAGATTGAACCCAAAGCTAAGCACTTCTCCCATGGCAAGAAAGATCAATCTAGTAGGCCAAACCAAACTGATAATTCGAAGAGACTTGCAAAGATAACTCAATCATACATAAAAGAATTCAGAGGAGATTCAAATATTTGTCATAGATAAACTTGATCATAAACCCACAATTCATCGGATCTCGACAAACAAACCGCAAAAAGATTTTACATCGAATAGATCTCCACAAGAGAGGGGGAGAACATTGTATTGAGATCCAAAAAGAGAGAAGAAGCCATCTAGCTAATAACTATGGACCCGAAGGTCTGTGGTAAACTACTCACAACTCATCGGAGGGGCTATGGTGTTGATGTAGAAACCCTCCGTGGTCGATTCCCCCTCCGGCGGAGCGCCGGCGAAGGCTCCAAGATGGGATCTCGCGGATACAGAAGGTTATGGTGGTGCAAATTGTGTTTCGTTGGCTCCCTGGATGTTTCCGGGGTACATAGGTATATAAAGGAGGAAGAAGTACGTCGGTGGCCGCCTGTGGGGCCCAGGAGATAGGGCGCGCCCTCCTGTCTCCTGGCCGCCTCGCAAGCTTCTTGACTTGCACTCCAAGTTCTCCGGATCACGTTCGTTCCAAAAATCACGCTCCCGAAGGTTTCATTCCGTTTGGACTCCGTTTGATATTCCTTTTCTTCGAAATATTGAAATAGGCAAAAAAAGCAGCAATACGGGCTGGGCCCTCCGGTTAGTAGGTTAGTCCCAAAAATGATATAAATGTGTAAAATAAAGCCCATAAACATCCAAAAGGGGTAATATAATAGCATGGAACAATCAAAAATTATAGATACGTTGGAGATGTATCAAGCCCACATAGCACACATGTAGGCTCTCTACGAGCTCTCCTTCCTTCTCCATGTCTCATCTGCCTCGCGTGTGTCCCCTAGCTGCTCGCTGCCATTGCCGTAGCTTGCCGCGGCCATCACATGCGCCATTCACAACCGAGCTTTGCGTTGAGCTCCTGGGCTTGCGAGGAACCCTACGCAGCCATACGCTCGTCCTCCCGTGCCCTGTAGCAACTTGCTCGATCTCACTCGAGCTCCAGCGTCCGTCATGGTCGGTGCCACCATCGTTTTAGGCCCCCAACCCCCTCTCGTAGCGCGGTTGGACGCGGCTCGCTCCGCCAGTTCAAACGAGCCCCTCCGCACCTCTTTTGGCTACCGGACGACGAATCTGGACGCCCTCCACCGTGTTCTGGCGTCCCTGGAGCGTTGTCATCGGCGTGCCACCGCCCTGGGTCACTGACAGGTGGGCCCAGGTGGTTTGGCCACTAATCTGGCCGCGAAACAGCCGCTGACGTGTGGGCCCCTTTAGTCTAGCGATAGGATTAGATTAAATCCAACAAACAACTAATTCAGGCACTGACAGTTGGGGTCCACCTACTAATTAACCCCTTTTAGTTAATTTAAATAATGGTTTGTGTATGACATGTGGGCCTTGGCACTATTAAAATGGATAAGGCTGGCAGCCTGCTGACTCAGCAGCTGGACCCACCAGTCAGCCTTTGCTGACTGGGTAGTTGACCCAGTCAACAGGGCCCACTGTCAGCCTCACATGCTCTCTGTTACGTACATTTCTGGGTACCCGAAGAATTTTATTCTTTTATTTTTGAATTAATAATTAATCCTGTAATTTTAGAAATTGATTAAAACTTTGAAAAATTATATAAAATAATCTGTAACTCAAATGAAAATAATTTATATATGAAAAATGATCAGAAAAATATAAAGAATCTGATTATGTCATCCACAAACCTGCCACACCCCTCTAACATAGTGAACATCGAAATTTTGCATCAGGATCATCTGATCGAAAAACACCTGGAGCTAGAAAATTATTACCAGGTAATTTCCCTCTTCTTTTAAACTGCCTAGGGATGCATTAGTGCATATCATCATCACATACTGCCATGACATGCTTTGTGTTGCATTTGATTGCCTGTTATTTACTTCTCTCCCCCTCTCATCTATTCTTTCGGTAGACTCCGAGACTGCTGCTACTTGTGAGATGTGTTGGGATTTCCCTGAAGAGGAGGGGATGATGCAGTACAATAGATATAAGTATTTCCCTCAGTTATGAAACCAATGTTATCAATCAAGTAGGAGAACCAAGCAATGATACGTCTCCATCGTATCTACTTTTCCAATAACTTTTGATCTTGTTTTGAACTCTAATTTGCATGATTTGAATGAAACTAACTCAGACTGACGCTGTTTTCAGCAGAACTACCATGGTGTTATTTTTGTACAGAAATAAAAGTTCTCGGAATTGGACAAAACTTTTTGGAGAATTATTTTGGAATAAATAAAAAATACTGGAGCCAAGACTCATTGGAGGAGGGGCCCCTGCTGCCCACTAGGCACCAGGCCGCGCCACCCCCCTTGGCCCGCCCTGGTGGGTAGTGGGGCCCACAAGCCTCCGCTGACCCTAATCTGGATACTATAAATTCCTATTTCCTGAGAAAAAAATATGGATAAAGTTTCGTCACATTTCACAATACAGAGCCGCCGCCACCTCCTGTTCTTCGTTGGCAGGCCAGATCTGGAGTCTATTCTGGGCTTTGGAGAGGGGGATTCATCGCCATCGTCATCACCAACCATCCTCCATCACCAATCTCATGATGCTCACCGCCGGGAGTGAGTAATCTCTTCATAGGCTTGCTGAACGGTAATGGATTGGATGAGATTCATCATGTAATCGAGTTAGTTTTGCTAGGGCTTGATCCCCAATATCCACCATGTTCTGAGATTGATGTTGCTATGACTTTGCTATGCTTAATGCTTGTCACTAGGGCCCGAGTGCCATGATTTCAGATCTGAACCGCTTATGTTTTCACCAACATATTTGTGTTCTTGATCCTACCATGCAAGTTATATTGACCTATTACGTGTTATGATCCGCATACCCCAAGGAGACAATAATTGAGATTCTTTCCGGTGATAACCGTAGTTTGAGGAGTTCATGTATTCACTATGTATTAATGATTTGTTCCGGTTCTCTATTAAAAGGAGGCCTTAATATCCCTTAGTTTCCTTATGGACCCCGCTGCCACGGGAGGGTAGGACAAAAAATGTCATGCAAGTTCTTTTTCATAAGCACCTATGACTATATACAGAATACATGCCTATATTACATTGATGAATTGGAGCTAGTTCTGTGTCGGCCTAGGTTATGACTGTTATATGATGAATATTATCCAACGTTATCACCGATCCAATGCCTACGAGTTTTTCACATATTGATCTTTGCTAAGTTACTAATGTTGTTGCTACTGTTACAACTGCTACTGTTACCGTTACCGCTACTATTGCTATTGTTAATATTGCTAATACTCGCAAGTATTTTTTGGCTCCCCTTGTGTCGAGTCAATAAATTTGGGATGAATACTCTACCCTCGAAAACTGTTGCGATCCCCTGTACTTGTGGGTTATCAAGACCTTTTTCTGGCGCCGTTGCTGGGGAGCATAGCTATATTTGTTGAGTCACTTGGGATTTATATTTGTTGATCACTATGAAGAATCTTAAGGATGATATAACCAAGATCGTTTCCTCTAAGACGAGAGGAGATAAGGAACTGCCATCTAGCTATGCACTTGATTCACCTTCTGTTTTAAGTAAGCTTGCAACACCACAACCTGCTATTATTTCTGATATTTCACAAATAATTGATGATGCCACTTCTTTAGTGGAAGCATTCCAGCTTCCTTGAGAAAGCTGAAGGAGCTTCAGATGCTGAACCTGATGAGCAAAAAATTGTCGGGAAGGATACCCCCGGAGCTTGGAGGCATGTCCGGGCTGCAGGAGTTGTACCTTTCATGGAATAATTTGACTGGAACAGTCCCATAAAAGATGGAGAATATGAGTTCATTGATCGAGCTGGATGTGTCATACAACCATCTCAAAGGAAATGTTCCGCTTTGGTGTGTTTGCAAACATGAACGGGTTTAACTTCACCGAGAATGACGAGCTCTGTGGTGGCATGCCTCAACTCCATCTTCCACAATGTCCAGTGGTAAGGTGCGGAAGCCATAGTAATTGGCCTCTTCATATCATGGCACCAATCCTAGGCATAGTTCTCATCTCGGCCATACTCCTCGCCATTTACCTACGCTACAAGAGAAACTCGAGACAAACAAAAGCCACGGCACCAGACATACTTGATTCTTCAAACTACTAGAGGGTCTCGTATGTTGAATTGGCGAAAGCCACAAACGGCTTTTCGGATGCCAATTTGATAGGTGTAGGAAAGTTTGGTTCCGTGTAGCTTGGAGCTCTACCACTAAATGACAACGGAACACTCGAGAGTGTTCCTGTGGCGGTGAAAGTGTTTGACCTTCAGCAAGTCGGAGCCTCCAAGAAATTCTTGTCAGAATGCAAGGCGTTGTGAAGTATAAGGCACCGGAATCTGATCTAGTGCTCGATGTCGGTGTCAAAACCGGCGGATCTCGGGTAGGGGGTCCCGAACTGTGCGTCTAAGGCTAATGGTAATAGGAGGCGGGGGACACCATGTTTACCCAGGTTCGGGCCCTCTCTATGGAGGTAATACCCTACTTCCTGCTTGATTGATCTTGATGATATGAGTATTACAAGAGTTGATCTACCACGAGATCGTAGAGGCTAAACCCTAGAAGCTAGCCTATGATTATGATTGTTGTTGTCCTACAGACTAAACCCTCCGGTTTATATAGACACCGGAGGGGGCTAGGGTTACACAGAGTCGGTTACAGAGAAGGAAATCTACATATCCGAGTAGCCAAGCTTGCCTTCCACGCAAAGGAGAGTCCCACCCGGACATGGGACGAAATCTTCAATCTTGTATCTTCATAGTCCAACAGTCCAGCACGTACATAGTCCGGCTGTCCGAGGACCCCCTAATCCAGGACTCCCTCAGTAGCCCCTGAACCAGGCTTCAATGACGATGAGTCCGGTGTGCAGATCGCCTTCGGCATTGCAAGGCGGGTTACTTCTCCGAATACTCCACAGAAGATCTTGAACACAAGGATCGTGTCTGGTTCTGCAACACAAATTCTAGATACCACCGTAGAGAGCACAATATTCCACAAATCTAATCTGCTGACAACTTTTCACAGCGTGACATCACGCCACGGCCCGGTCATTATTC
Source organism: Aegilops sharonensis (assembly GCA_904067115.1). Classification (NCBI taxonomy): domain Eukaryota; kingdom Viridiplantae; phylum Streptophyta; class Magnoliopsida; order Poales; family Poaceae; genus Aegilops; species Aegilops sharonensis. The sequence goes on along the minus strand of LR880972.1, from coordinate 908,190,178 downwards.
AAACCGTTTTTCTCAACCTGCTACTGCACATATTGTGAGGCGGTTTCATTGGCACGTCTTGTCGAAGCAGAGATCGTGTCCCCTTATCACGGGATTCTCATCAATACAGGTACCCGATGTGGGTAACCCAACTGCGCCATCAACACGACGCTTGGGGAATAAGCGAGTTTGCAGGGCAAGTGGGGAGGCGCATGGTTTCTACCGCCTTTATACAGAGATAAGGATTCCCCTTTTTCACCCACGCCTTCTTCTTCCTCTACTCAACCATTCTCCTTCGCTCGAGCTCCAGCGCCCAAGTTCTCACCTTTTCCGTAAAGCCATTCCAAGCATGTCCGGAGCGGGAGGCAAGTGGATGGTCTCCTCCGTTACGGAGGAGGACATCACGAAGCTTCGGGAGGCCGGATACCTGGCCGCAAACATCGTGCACCTGCTTCCGGCCGAAGGGCAGATCATCCCCACCCCGAAACCCCAGGAGAGGCTAGTGTTCCTCTCTCATTTCGTCCGCGGACTGGGATACCCCCTCCACCCGTTTGTCCATGGGCTCATGTTCTACTATGGGCTGGACTTCCATGATCTGGCCCCCAATTTCATCCTCAACATCTCGGCGTTTATCGTCGTGTGCGAGGCCTTCCTCCACATTACGCCCCACTTCGGCCTGTGGCTGAAGACCTTCAACGTGAAGCCGAAGGTGGTGGTCGGCCAGCAAGCAGAGTGCGGAGGCGCCATGGTGGGAAAGATGCCCAATGTCACTTGGCCCAAAGGCTCCTTTGTGGAGACCATGAAGGGGTGGCAATCGGGGTGGTTCTACATCACCGAGCCGCGCGACCCAACTGGGCGGCGACCCCCGAATTTCGATCCGGCATCCCCATACGGCTCACCTCCTGGAAAGAGAAGGGCTTAGCCTGGGGCTCATCGGTGGAGCTGACCGGACTTCAGACCTGCATCAAAAATATGATAGGTAAGAAAATCAAGCTTGTCAACGTGGTCCAGGTCATGCTCATCCGCCGGATCCTTCCGTGTCAGAGACGGGCTTATAATATGTGGGAGTTCGACCCGGCCGAACACCAGACGCTGCGAGAGCTCTTTGACACGATGCACGAAGACGTCTGGAAGGTGCTGTTCAAGGCCACCGAGGTACCACCGCCCATAGCCGAAGATCGTGGACTCAGCGCAAAGCGCCCCGCCAATCTGGTAAGTTTTTACATTTTGCAAGAGGTGCCTTTCCCCAGCATATTCGCGGGAGGAATCTAGGCCTCCATGCCAAGTTAACAGGACTGGGTAGCGATAGCGGAGCGGATTGACTGACCAGCTCCACTACCCGCAGATCAAGCATCGCCTCTCTTAACGAAGATGTTGTTTCCGGCGCCCTATGAGGTGCCGGAGAAGAAGGCCAAGAAGAAGGCCGCGGGGACCAGGAAAGGTCTCCGGCGCAAGGTTGTATCAGACTCATCGTCCGAAGACACCGAGGCACGCTCCTCCAACGAAGACGAGGAGGAGGTAGAGGAAATCCCTCCCCCCGCAACCGTGGGGAGAAGAAAAGGAAGGCCGCCCCGTCTGGAGAGGCCGAAGGGTCCAAGAAGGGAAAGACCCTCCCTCCGGACCACTCCACCACAGCCACCTACAGCAGCGAGGAGTGGTTGCCCAAGGACAAGCCCCTGGCGAAGTCGTAAGTATCCGGACACCATAATACTTCCGGTATGTTTTGCGTTATTGCTTCTTATCATGCCGAACACACATATGCAGTCAGGTCAAATCCCACATCGAGGTATCTTCTTCAGATGGGCCTTTGGGCCTGTCCGTGATGAACAGCGATTCACTCCCGACAGCCTCCTCCCCCAAGCCCGCGGACGACACCTAGGTGTTGTCTCAGAGGATACCGGACCAAGGGGAGACGGTTCTGGAGACGCCCCCAGGTGAAATCTCGGCCGCCGGGCACATGGAGGGGAAGACCCCCATGGATTCCGATAACGGGGGCCGCAACAAGTCTACCCCCCCCCCCAGCCAGATACTGCTCCGGAACCCCGAGTGGTTCCGGATTCAGGCAGGTAGCCTCTCTCTAAGGGGGGCGAGCCGTCTGTGCCGATGACCTCTGTCCATCCAGAGGCATCGGACAACTTGCTGGAAGCGCTTCGCGGCGCTTCCATTGATGAAGAACACCGTACCATCATGGGTACGATGATCGAGAAGGTCCGGTCCGCCAAAAGCGAATTGACCGAAGCCTGCGCGAGCCTCCTAACAGGCTTTGAGGTAAGTAATAAAATTGTAAGAAAATACCACAGTATAGACAGTAGCCCTGATAACCCACAAGTGTAGGGGATCGCAACAGCTTTCGAGGGTAAAGTATTCAACCCAAATTTATTGATTCGACACAAGGGGAGCCAAAGAATATTCTTGAGTATTAGCAGTAGAGTTGTCAATTCAACCACACCTGGATAACTTAGTATCTGCAGCAAAGTATTTAGTAGCAAAGTAGGATGATAATAAAGGTAACGGTAGCAAAAGTAATATTTTTGGGTTTGTAGTGATTGTAATAATAGCAACGGAAAAGTAAATAATCGAAGAACAATATGTGAAAAGCTCGTAGGCAATGGATCAGTGATGGATAATTATGTCGGATGCGATTCCTCATGTAATAGCTATAACATAGGGTGACACAGAACTAGCTCCAGTTCATCAATGTAATGTAGGCATGTATTCCGTAAATAGTCATATGTGCTTATGGAAAAGAACTTGCATGACATATTATGTCCTACCCTCCTGTGGCAGCGGGGTCCTAACGGAAACTAAGGGATATTAAGGCCTCCTTTTAATAGAGAACAGGAACAAAGCATTAACACATAATGAATACATGAACTCCTCAAACTACGGTCATCACCGAGAAGTATCCCGATTATTGTCACTTCGGGGTTGTCAGATCATAACACATAATAGGTGACTATAGACTTACAAGATAGGATCAAGAACACACATATATTCATGAAAACATAATAGGTTCAGATCTGAAATCATGGCACTCGGGCCCTAGTGACAAGCATTAAGCTTAGCAAAGTCATAGCAACATCAATCTCAGAACATAGTGGATACTAGGGATCAAACCCTAACAAAACTAACTTGATTACATGGTAAATCTCATCCAACCCATCACCATCCAGCAAGCCTATGATAGAATTACTCACGCACGGGGGTGAGCATCATTGTCGGTGTCAAAACCGGCGGATCTCGGGTAGGGGGTCCCGAACTGTGCGTCTAGGCGGATGGTAACAGGAGACAAGGGACACGATGTTTTACCCAAGTTCGGGCCCTCTTGATGGAGGTAAAACCCTACGTCCTGCTAGATTAATATTGATGATGTGTGTTACAAGAGTGGATCTACCACGAGATCAAAGAGGCTAAACCCTAGAAGCTAGCCTATGGTATGATTGTTGTATATTGTATATATGTCGACTAGCCTGGCCCTGGTTTATATAATGCACCAGAGGCCTAGGATAACAAGAGTGCTAGCCGAATACGCCGGTGGGGGAGGAGTCCTTGTCTTGATCATCAAGTCTTGTGGAATCTTCCTTGTATGTGGCACCTGTCCGGACTGGCCCATGAGTATGCGGCCCTGGGGGTCCTCGGCCCAATCTAACCGATTGGGGGACGACGTGGTGAGTACCCCCTAGTCCAGGACACCGTCAATAGCCCCCTGAACCGGTCTTCAAGTTAGGGACGCTCCTCGATTCTTCCGAACTGTTCTTCATCTTCGGTTGCCGGTCTTGAAAACTGGTTCAACAAATCTTCATCTTCGATCTTGAGGATCGCCGAAATGCATTCGGCGAGTTTACACGTCGGGTATCCGAGGAGCCCCTTTAAGTTTCCGGCCTTTATCAATGCCTTGTTATTTTTATGCCACACCTCGGGTTTGAAGTTGTTCCCGGGTGGCAGCGTCCTCTTGCGTCCGAGCTCCAACGCCGGACTGCATTCGAGGTATGTTTTGCAGCCGAGCACCAATGCCGGACTGCTTCCCAGCTCTAACGCCGGACTATGTATCCGAGCTCCAACGCCGGACTGTATCCGAGCTCCAACACCGGACTGTATCCGAGGTGTCGTAAATCACCTTGGTTCAAAGAAGTTTGCAGGAGTTTAGCCGAGCTTAATGCCGGAAAAGCCCTCTATGGAGCCAACCACTAGCGCCCGAGCTTTATGCCGGACTGCTTCCGAGGTGGTGCACCACCCCGAATGTGGGCTGATTTTTGGTCAATATTTTTTATTGATGCAATTTATTCTTTGACGAGATATATAGCCAGTAGCCCTCAAGGTGTGTATCGGTCTAAAACCCGAGATGCACCTAAAGGATGACATAAGACCGCTGATCCCAGTAACCGCTGAGACTCAGGTTGATTTGCAAAATCGGCCCGAGGATCAAGTCCTAGCTCGCAGAATACTTCGGGACGCAAAAAGCGGCGTGCTTAGACCTCGAGACTCAGGTTGGGTGCGGCCGACCAACCTGAGGATCAAAATCTCCTCGGAAACTGTATTGCACTTAAAATTTTCTGCATAGAACAAGCAATGCAGTAGCCCCCGAGACACTAGTCGGGTGGCAACACCAGATCAGGGGATTGATGTGCCCCTTCAATATTTGTAAATAATAAGCCCGAAGCCCAGTAGCCCCCGAGCCTTAATGCGGGCACGGGTGGCCGAATTAAGGATCAATATCCATAGTAAAATCACAAATTATGTGTAATGACTCAATGTATCCAAGTACTTTATGTCATTAATGCTCGGATCCGCATTGTACAAAACTTTGTTGACCGACCATCGGCTTCAACCTCCTCGGCCAATAGCCAAGGAGTGTTTGTCCTACTTTATAAAGCCTTTATGAGGGCAAAGATTTACGACAAACAAGGCAATCTGGCCATACGGTTTTATAAACAAAGGTACGCAGAGAGATATATTATATTACTGTTTAACAGAAGAAATGTCTTCCAAAGAAAATAGTCCCGCTATCGGTTCCTTTCTTTAGGTTGTCATACTAAGCATGATCATGAAACCTCAGCTCCAATGTAAGAGCAAAATATTGAGGATTTAGTTTGGGAGGCCAGTTACTAGCCCCCGGTAGTGTTCGGCGACAGTCGAGGTCAAGCCGGAAACACTTCGGCCAATTTTATGAATGGCCCATCATTTCATATAGTCATCGGATCGCTGACCAGTTTACACCTATTGTGACAGTCAGTTTTCGGCTTTCTCCACTGAGGTGCTTGACCATGCGAGCTGGAAGCACAATCGCAGTGGTTCTCCCTTTGCACACCTAGCCGAACAAAGCGGAACGTAGGAGGCAAGCGCGGGAGCCGGGCAACCCAACTATTGACCGAAGACACAATTTGAAACTGATGCATATATAGCAATATCCGAGAATGTTTCTTTTTTGCCGAATCTCTAAAGGTGTCTGGCGTTGCACTGCGAGACTTGTGTTGAAAACACACAAATAGTTAAAAGTGCCAAAAGCTTGCAAAACCAAAAAAAAAACGTCAGTAAAAACATGACGTCCGAACAAGATCAAGTGTTCGGTGCCAATCCGAAAATTGGACTTTAGAAAAAAGTGCTTCTGTCGTGCTTTAACATGACACATCCTATCTCAAGACTTCAAGCGGGTCAGCCTACGGCTTCAGTCTCCCATCCCGAAGGCGGAGCATTCTCATTAGGCCAGTTTAGAAAACTAAACTCTAGCGGTTTTGAGAGAGAAATTAGGCTCCCAGGCTAGTGACCACACACTCGTGTCGAGAAAAGGAGTGGTAAATAATAAACACTTTGCAACGACTAAGAAGAAAAACACTTAGTATAAAACTGCTCAAATAAACATAGGAGCCCCAAGTGACTTGGGTAAAAGTTGACTATATAATGTAAGGTGACATGTAAAATGCCTTCTAGCCGGATTGTAGACGTTTGTCGTGGCGGACCTTTTCGCTTCAACCTCTGGACCCAATAGTCCGGAGTGTGTCCGAATACCCTCGCGGTTATAAAAACCGGGGCATGCGTGGAGACCAGGCGTAGGGGTCATTAGTACTTTATCAGACAAGTGCCCAACTAGTTATGTTATATTACATGGTTAGTAAGAAACATCTTCCAGGGAGAATAGTTCCGTTAGGGGTTCCTTTCCCTGGGAGGCATGCCCTAAAGTGCATGTCCCGACTGCGAAAAGAGCAGAAAAATATCTGGGGGCAGGTAAATGAATAGGTAAGAAATCATCTTTTAGTTCACCGACCGAGTATTCCCTTAAGAACGCTAGCTTTCGGCTTCACCCAGTCTGAGGTACACATCCGGCTGACCCGGCAGTAACAATCGCAGAGGTGCTCCCTTTACCACCTAGCCGAACAATCGGGAACGTAGGGGTAAGCACAGGAGCCAGGCAACCCAGCTTGGCCAAAACTTAAG
>LR880972.1:908154309-908172358 GCA_904067115.1 Aegilops sharonensis | reverse complement strand
CTCCCCGGCAACGGCGCCAGAAATTAGTCTTGATAACCCACAAGTGTAGGGGATCGCAACAGCTTTCGAGGGTAAAGTATTCAACCCAAATTTATTGATTCGACACAAGGGGAGCCAATGAATATTCTTGAGTATTACCAGTAGAGTTGTCAATTCAACCACACCTAGATAACTTAGTATCTGCAGCAAAGTATTTAGTAGCAAAGTAGGATGATAATAAAGGTAACGGTAGCAAAAGTAATATTTTTGGGTTTTGTAGTGATTGTAACAATAACAACGGAAAAGTAAATAAGCGAAGAACAATATGTGAAAAAGCTCGTAGGCAATGGATCAGTGATGGATAATTATGTCGGATGTGATTCCTCATATAATAGCTATAACATAGGGTGACACAGAACTAGCTCCAGTTCATCAATGTAATGTAGGCATGTATTCCGTAAATAGTCATATGTGCTTATGGAAAAGAACTTGCATGACATCTTTTGTCCTACCCTCCCATGGCAGCGGGGTCCTAACGGAAACTAAGGGATATTAAGGCCTCCTTTTAATAGAGAACCGGAACAAAGCATTAACACATAGTGAATACATGAACTCCTCAAACTACGGTCATCACCGAGAAGTATCCCGATTATTGTCACTTCGGGGTTGTCGGATCATAACACATAATAGGTGACTATAGACTTGCAAGATAGGATCAAGAACACACATATATTCATGAAAACATAATAGGTTCAGATATGAAATCATGGCACTCGGGCCCTAGTGACAAGCATTAAGCATAGCAAAGTCATAGCGACATCAATCTCAGAACATAGTGGATACTAGGGATCAAACCCTAACAAAACTAACTTGATTACATGGTAAATCTCATCCAACCCATCACCGTCTAGCAAGCCTACGATAGAATTACTCACGCATGGCGGTGAGCATCATGAAATTGGTGATGGAGGATGGTTGATGATGACGACGGCGATGAATCCCCCTCTCCGGAGCCCTGAACGGACTCCAGATCAGCCCTCCCGAGAGAGATTAGGGCTTGGCGGCGGCTCCGTATTGTAAAACGCGATGAAAACTTTCTCTCTAATTTTTTTCTCCGCGAGACGGAATATATGAAGTTGGAGTTGAGGTCGGCGGAGCCTCAGGGGGCCCACGAGACAGGGGGCGCGCCCAGGGGGGAGGGCGCGCCCCCACCCTCATGGACAGGGTGTGGGCCCCCTGGTCTTGATTCTTTCGCCAGTATTTTTTATATTTTCCAAAGTGCCTCCATGGATTTTCAGGACATTCCGAGAACTTTTGTTTTTACACATAAAACAACATCATGGCAGTTCTACTAAAAAGAGCGTCAGTCCAGGTTAGTTTCATTCAAATCATGCAAGTTAGAGTCCAAAACAAGGGTAAAAGTGTTTGGAAAAGTAGATACGTTGGGGACGTATCAAGCCCCTGATGCTCTGTTTGGTGTTCGGAAAGAAAGGCCAAACAGAGGATCAAATAACATCCGCAGGAGTCTAACAGAATATGTCTATGTGAATAAGCATGTGTCGCTGCTAGCCGCTGTCGCTCGTACTGCGGAGGTCTCCGGACTGAAGCGGGACCTGGAGCGGACCGAGGAAGAGCTCGGCCTCGTGAAGAGGCAGATCGAGGAAAACAAAAGTACACAATACACCGTCTGTATATATATAAAGGAAAAATTGTTGTTGCTAATAGAGGCGTCATGAACTTTAATAGGGGCCACGACCGAAGTGGCGGCCCTTAAGAAGGGGCTGACCGAGGCCAAAGACAAAGCGGCCAAGGAACGCGCTGAGCGCGAGAAGCAAGAGGCCTGGGTCGACGAGGTTCAGCAAGAGCTCCAGGATTTCGTCAAAAAATACGAGTCCTTGGAGCGTGACTCTAAGACGCAAGAGTCCGAGCTTGCTGAGGCCCTCCAGAGCACGCGAGACGCCAAAGACGAAGCCCAAAGGGCCCTCCAAGAGATTCAGGCGGCCAAGAAGATAGCGGCGGGTAAGGCATTCATTATGCAAAGCAAGCATGTGAAGCAGATCTGCCGCGCAACATATCGGATGCCGCGGAGTTCTACCGGGCCGAAGAAGGGAGCTCGACGGAGAAGTTTTTCTGGTCTCAGTACATTGGGACCGAACACCCGATGCCCTTGAGCGACCAGCTGAAGCAACCGGTCGAACTGCACAAGGCGGCTGAACTGGCCATGAAGGACCTCATAGTCCGGCTATGGCCTGCCGAGCCCCTGCCCAGCAGCTACTTCGGCCTTGTAAAGCGGCTTGTGAGTGCCTGTCCGCGGCTTGAAGTTATAAAGCGGTCAGTTTGCATTGAAGGTGCGCGGATGGCCTTCGCCCGCGCAAAAGTGCACTAGGCGAAGATGGATGCCGAGAAGCTGATGACGGAGGGGCCACCGAAGGGCAAGGAGCACCGCCGCCCCAAAAAGTATTATGACAGTGTCCTGAAGGGCTCCCGCCTTGTGGCGGAGCAATGTGCTAAGGATGTAATATTTGAGTGAATGTACTCATTTGATCATGTAATATGAAAACAAGTTCATTTGCACAATATAACGCTTGTTGATTTAAAATTTTACCTTCTGTGCGGCCGTTTATAAAATCTGAGAGTTGGCCAGTCGTCGGCTTATGCCCCCATGTAACTAGTACCAGGGTGTTCGCGATAAATCTAAACACTCTTTATCCAATTTTTTGGTCTTTTAAGGAGGTGTTTAGCGCAACGAACAAGGCAATCGGACTATACAGCTTTATCACTCTCACTTAGCCATAGAAGTTCTATAATTTTAAATTTTGGCGTAGCCCCTGGTATTCGGAAGGCCGAACTTGGGACAAGGCCGATTCCTCGCCCAAAGCAGAAAAAATCTTTAAGGATTTGAGACCTCTCGAACAGCGACCAGCTCTCGCCGCATCATGACAGTCAGTTTTCGGCTTTCTCTACTGAGGTGCTCGTCCAGAAGAACCGGGACACAATTGCAGTAGTTCTCCTTGTGCCACCTTAGCCGATGTAGCGAAACGTAAGGCAGCAAAACATGGGAGCCGGGCAAACCCAACTATTGACCCAAGACATGATTCGGAGCTGATGCATATAATGCTATAAGTTCGGGGTGCCGAACTGTCAAAAGTGTTCGGACTTTTCTTGCCGTGTTATGGGTACACTGAAGCCCCTGGCGAGCTGAACGTATCAAAATGTATGGGTGCAATTTGTAATAAATAAGCAGTAAAGGAAAAAGATAAAGAAATGTAATAATAAGCTCACGTTGTACGTTATTTTCCATTGTTATTTGAATAATACGTCAAGGCGTATGTATACAAGTAGTGCGATAAGCAAAATAGGACTATTTGACATGTCCTTAACCAAGAGCGAGCTTCATGTGGGTATGTAAAACAGGTATAGCGATCGTTATCAGAGACCACCTGGGGATTCCCTTGTACGTCAAAGCTTCTTGACTCCTTGGTGTTTCCGTCCCGTGATGGGTCCGATAATCAGATTATCGGAAGAGCCTCAAGAAGAGAATGACCTGAAAGAAAGAAAAGGGTGAAGGTGTACGGGTCCTGGGGCGGTTGAGCCGCATTGTGGACCGCATTGTAGCCGTGCCTCCGCCTATGCCCATGGTTTTTCAAGTGCATAATTGTGTACGCGCGGCACAAATTTCACCGCTTGACTGGGACTAGGACGGAGGCCGAATTGCTAGGCGAGGTCTGGACGTGCCGGACGATCCTGTTGCAGAGTACTTCGGACTTGCCTGGCGATGTTCGGGGGCTTTATTGCCGAATTGGAGGTCTGTCTGAGAAGGCTGCTTTGTACTTCTGCTGCGAGGGCCGCAATGTGCTCCTCCGTGCGGAGGGAGCACTCTGTGTTTCCGTTGACTGTTATAACCCCGCGAGGTCCTGGCATCTTGAGCTTGAGGTATGCATAATGCGGTACCGAATTGAATCCGGCGAATGCGGTTCGTCCGAGCAGTTGATGATAGCCACTACGGAAGGGGGCGATATCGAGGATTAACTCCTCGCTTCGGAAGTTGTCCGGAGATCCGAAGACTAATTCCAGTGTGATTGAGCCCGTGCAATAGGCCTCTACACCTGGTATGACACCTTTAAAGGTGGTTTTGGTGGGTTTGATCCTTGAGGGATCGATACCCATTTTGTGCATTGTGTCCTGATAGAGCAGGTTCAGGCTGCTGCCACCGTCCATAAGGACTCGTGTGAGGTGGAATCCGTCAATGATGGGGTCGAGGACCAGCGCGGCCGAATCGCCATGACGGATACTGGTCGGATGGTCCCTGTGATCGAAGGTGATCGGACAAGAAGACCATGGGTTGAACTTTGGGGCGACTGGCTCAATCGCGTAGACGTCTCTTAGTGCACGCTTCCGCTCCCTCTTGGGAATATGGGTTGCATATATCATATTTACCGTTTTTACTTGGGGAGGAAATTTCTTCTGTCCTCCTGTGTTCGGCAGCCTGGGCTCCTCTTCGTCATCTCTATGCGGCCCCTTTTCCTTGTTTTCGGCATTCAACTTGTTGGCCTGTTTGAACTTATCGGGGTTGCCGTGAATTTGACATGAGCGATCGAGTATGCGGTCCAGACTGGATGGGCCCGGATTGTTTCTTTTGAATGGCTTTTTCCGCTGACCGAGCTTAGAGCCACTGAATCCGGCATTGACGGCCGTGTCTTCGGCGTTATCGCCATTGTTGCGACGCTTGTGTCTGTTGCGTCGGGGCTTGCCGTTGCTATCTCTGGCATCTGAGGTGCCAGGNCGATATCGAGGATTAACTCCTCGCTTCGGAAGTTGTCCGGAGATCCGAAGACTAATTCCAGTGTGATTGAGCCCGTGCAATAGGCCTCTACACCTGGTATGACACCTTTAAAGGTGGTTTTGGTGGGTTTGATCCTTGAGGGATCGATACCCATTTTGTGCATTGTGTCCTGATAGAGCAGGTTCAGGCTGCTGCCACCGTCCATAAGGACTCGTGTGAGGTGGAATCCGTCAATGATGGGGTCGAGGACCAGCGCGGCCGAATCGCCATGACGGATACTGGTCGGATGGTCCCTGTGATCGAAGGTGATCGGACAAGAAGACCATGGGTTGAACTTTGGGGCGACTGGCTCAATCGCGTAGACGTCTCTTAGTGCACGCTTCCGCTCCCTCTTGGGAATATGGGTTGCATATATCATATTTACCGTTTTTACTTGGGGAGGAAATTTCTTCTGTCCTCCTGTGTTCGGCAGCCTGGGCTCCTCTTCGTCATCTCTATGCGGCCCCTTTTCCTTGTTTTCGGCATTCAACTTGTTGGCCTGTTTGAACTTATCGGGGTTGCCGTGAATTTGACATGAGCGATCGAGTATGCGGTCCAGACTGGATGGGCCCGGATTGTTTCTTTTGAATGGCTTTTTCCGCTGACCGAGCTTAGAGCCACTGAATCCGGCATTGACGGCCGTGTCTTCGGCGTTATCGCCATTGTTGCGACGCTTGTGTCTGTTGCGTCGGGGCTTGCCGTTGCTATCTCTGGCATCTGAGGTGCCAGGATTTCTCGATGTGCTGTTGCTGCGAGCCAGCCAGCTATCCTCGCCCGCACAAAAGAGGGTCATGAGTGTCGTGAGGGCTTCCATGGACTTCGGCTTCTCTTGGCTGAGGTGTTGGGCAAGCCACTCATCGCGGATGTTATGCTTAAAGGCCGCTAGGGCTTCGCCATCCGGACAATCAACAATTTGGTTCTTTTTAGTTAGGAACCGGGTCCAGAATTTCCTAGCTGACTCTCCGGGTTGTTGGGTAATGTGACTTAAATCATCAGCATCCGGTGGTCGCACATAAGTGCCCTGGAAGTTATCCAGGAATGCGTCTTCCAGGTTCTCCCAACTTCCAATGGAGTTTGCCGGCAAACTATTCAGCCAATGCCGAGCCGGTCCCTTGAATTTTAGTGGGAGATACTTGATGGCATGTAGATCATCTCCGCGGGCCATGTGAATGTGGAGAAGGAAATCTTCTATCCACACCGCGGGGTCTGTAGTCCCATCGTAGGACTCGATATTCACGGGCTTAAACCCTTCTGGGAATTCATGCTCCATTACCTCGTCAGTGACGCCTCTATGACGGGCTACATCAAGACGCAGTTCAACTGAGTCTGGTCTGTTGTATTCAGCCCGGCCGGATTTGTATTTAGTATATCCAGTGTGGCGGTCATCGTCACGCGTTAGGGCGCGCCCCCGTGATCCGTAGATCGACCTTGACTGTCCTGCTTTGTTTTCCAACTCATCTCGCAGGTCATGCGTGTAGCCCCGGGCCTTCGTGTTTTTGTTTGTTTGGCGACGGGGTGCGGGCTGGTGTTCGGGCCGATATGCCGCTTTGTCTCGGCCACGAGGTGGCCGGTCAGCCGCATCCTGCACTAGTAGTGTAGGCTCCAGTGCCTTCTCCTCGAATTGAGGTAACAACCTGCGCTTTGGTTAACTTTTGGTTGGGCGCTCGAGTCCGTATTCCTCGGCTACCAGGACCTCAGTCCATCTGTCAGCTAGCAGATCTTGATCAGCTTCAAGCTGCTGTTGCATTTTCTTCAGGCTTTTTGCAGTGGCTATAAGCCGGCGCTTGAAGCGCTCCTGCTCAACGGGATCCTCAAGCACGATGAATTCTTCATCGCCGAGGCTCGCCTCGTCTTCGGAGAGAGGCATGTAATTATCATCCTCTGAGTCTCCATCCAGTGCCTGTTTATGAGGGCTAGCTTGCCCATCCTCCCGTCCGGCTTGCTCGAAGCTTGGCTGGGCGGGATTGTTTTCGTTTTCGGCATCGTCTGGAGTGCTATTGTCTCTTGTGCCGGTATCACTATTTTTGCTATGACGGGGATTAGAGCGGCACCGCTGACGCCGTTGCTTAGATTGCTTCCCAAGGGGATTATCCTCCGTTGCCTCATCGACATTGCTTTCTTTGGGTGTGTCCACCATATATATATCATATGATGAGGTGGCTGTCCAGCGCCCTTTGGGCGGTGGTTCCTGTTCTTCTCCGGCATCGTCGTCCATACCATCGATGTCTTCAGAGTTGAAATCAAGCATGTCGGTTAAGTCGTCGACAGTAGCTATTAAGTGGGTGGTGGGTGGGGAACGAATTTCTTCGGCGTCCGCTTCCCACTCAAGCCGGACATAGTTCGGCCAAGAGTCTCCTGACAGGGAGAGAGATTTCAACGAATTTAGCACGTCGCCCAAGGGCGAGTGCTGAAAGATATCCGCGGAGGTAAACTCCATGATCGATGCCCAGTCAGGTTCGATGAGCACGGATGCACGCGGTTCGGAGCCTATGGTCGGAGACGAGTTCGAGGGTCCGATGACACAGACCTCATTGGAGGCGAAGTCTGTGTTTGGCTCTATCGTCACTGAGTGTGCGGCCTCCATGGTGGCGTCCATCCACCCGTTCTTGGATGGCATGATCTACTCCGGATTAAGAGCCGGGGCAGCTACAGGTGTGATCTCCTGAACACCGTCCAATGGCAGATCTAAGTCATGCTTATCGTGACTGTTCGGCGCACCTGTCATGGGCTCGAATCCGTTGAAGATCAAGTCTCCACGGATGTCGGCGGTGTAGTTCAGGCTTCCAAACCTGACCTGATGACTAGGGGCGTAGCTATTGATCTGCTCCAGATTGCCAAGCGAGTTGGCCCGCAGTGCGAAGCCGCCGAATACGAAGATCTGTCCGGGGAGGAAAACCTCACCCTGGAGCGCATCGTTGTGGATGATTAAAGGAGCCATCAAACCTTACCGCGACGACATAGTGGAACTCTCAATGAAAGCACCAATGTCGGTGTCAAAACCGGCGGATCTCGGGTAGGGGGTCCCGAACTGTGCGTCTAAGGCTAATGGTAACAAGAGGCGGGGGACACAATGTTTACCCAGGTTCGGGCCCTCTCTATGGAGGTAATACCCTACTTCCTGCTTGATTGATCTTGATGATATGAGTATTACAAGAGTTGATCTACCACGAGATCGTAGAGGCTAAACCCTAGAAGCTAGCCTATGATTATGATTGTTGTTGTCCTACGGACTAAACCCTCCGGTTTATATAGACACGGAGGGGGCTAGGGTTACACAGAGTCGGTTACAGAGAAGAAAATCTACATATCCGAATAGCCAAGCTTGCCTTCCACGCAAAGGAGAGTCACATCCGGACACGGAACGAAGTCAATCTTGTATCTTCATAGTCCAACAGTCCGACACAAGTACATAGTCCGGCTGTCCGAAGACCCCTAATCCAGGACTCCCTCACTCGAGCCCATGCCCAATTACAGGCTAGATAGGTGGTTGCATCCAACACCAAGCGGTGAAGAACGTAGGCAGCCTAACCGCATTCCAACGGCTTAACATTGCCGTGGACATCGCCGCCGTGCTGCACTATCTTCACATCAACTGCGTACCCCCAATCATACATTGTGATCTCAAGCCGGGCAACGTTCTTCTCAACAAGGACATGATGGCCTGCATCGGTGACTTCGGTCTCGCGAAGCTGCTCCTTGATCCGGGGATCCATGACACCATGAATTAAGAGAGCACCATTGGAATCAGAGGCACCATCGGCTATGTCGCACCAGGTAAATCAAAGTCCTACTTAACAATGTCTCATGTACATATAAATAGCATTTGGTAGCTAATTTAGTTAGAGACTACAAGTAGAATAACTTCGTAGGTACGAAAACGAATAACTTATCTGCACTTTGCACTGCAGAGTATGGATCGATCGGCAAAGTTTCGACACAGGGCGACGTCGACAGCTTCGGCATAACACTGTTGGAGATCTTCTCTAGGAGGTCGCCAACAGACGACGTCTTTAGTGATGGACTGATTCTGCCAGGGTTCATTGGCACGACTTTTCCCAACAGAACAGAGGAGGTCCTCGACACGACGCTGCTGGCGACCAAGCAATCCAATGGTGATAGCGGCGTCTCGGTGCAGGATTGCCTGGTTTCTGCCGTCAGGGTCGGGCTTAGCTGCATGAGAGCGGCGCCGTACGAGAGGATGAGCATGAGGCGCGATCAGAGATGCTTGCGTCCGGGCCGGAATCCTGGCTACTTTCTTTTTTTCTACCGAGAGGGATGTGCAGTGTAATGCCGTGTATGTATATGTTCAGAGTTCAGGCATCACACATTTTATATGGAAAATATCTTGTGTAGCTTAGGCTTAGGTGCACCTCCTTATCTAACCATCCATCTCTGCATCACGATACGTGCAAAGATTTTTGTATTTTTTGTTTCTTCCAAATAAAACAACATATGAACTTCAAACTTTGCAGCACAACAAAACATTCTAACTAGAATGTGGGAAAATACTTTCAGATTTTTTCGTGCATGATAAGTACAAAATTAACCTTTTTGAATAAAGAAAATGTTGTTTTGTATATTTATGTTGGTCAAAAAAATCTTTCTCTCACATTGTAGTAAGAATGTTTTGCTATCTTGCAAACTTTGAAGTTCATAAGTTGTTTTATTTGGAAGAAAAAAAAAGAAAATTTCATATAATAAGTTAGTTGTCTAGCACGGATCCATGAGCCCAAGCTCTAAAAATCCACGTCCCATTTTATATCGTTTTAGAGAAACAACTTCGAACTGCTATGATAATAGAGATCAGAGTTAGTGTAATTTGTCACTGCAAATGGATCACCTTTTGAAATTGCTTCCTTACTTTCTTTTCCGCGAGATTTGTTATAGCATGGGTGAAATAAAATGAAACATCACCGGTGCTATTTATTCCCTCCACCTCGTAATATAAGAGCATTTTTTACATTAGGAATGGAGGGAATATTACTGAACTAGTCTTGAGATCGCCTGAAGTGTGTGAAGACTTAGGCGAGCGAGTGAGCACCTACCTGATCGGCAACCAATACCATGAAAAATAGTGAAACTCTGAACAGTATTTACCTTCATGGAGCTCTTTTGGAGTGTGTGATAGCAACAGGGCCGGGCCCACAGTGGTGCAAAAGGTGCGGCCCGCACAGGGCCCAAAATTCTGGAGCGCCCCATATTTTTTATGTAGGTCTAGTAAATAGTTAGCGCTACTGGGCCGAGCATCGAGTGACTAAGCCCAATCAAGCGAGAGCGACCAGGCCATCGAGCGGAGATCGCTACAAGGCCATCTTGCCTCAAAAGAAAAAAAGGCGACAAGGCCATCGCTACGTTATAAAAAGAAAAAAAGTAGATCGCTATAGGGGGATCGGGATCGTGGCTACGCTACAGGAAAAGAACGCTTCGTCCCTCGCCGCCTAGAGCCCTCGTCCCCCGCCGCCTGGAGCCCTTGACGTCGACTCCTCGTCCCTCGCCCCTAGGTGGCTCTGGCTCGGTCCCTGACTCCCCGGCCCTTAGATCCTTAGATCGATCGGAATTCGTACTAAGGGACAGGCCGCTGGCCGCTGCCGCGGTGCCGCCGTTGCCTTTCTCGTCTCCTTTCTCAAATTTCAGACTCACGTCGTTTTGTCAGATTGATCAATGACCGACTCTAGCTTTCATGTGCTTAGAGAGTCATTTTTTTTATTAACTTCGGTTCCTACTCCTAATTCCTAATTTTCTAACTAATTATTGGCAGGGATCGTTACTTCATTAGATATTGATTCTTACCTCCTTGGTTAAAGATCACAGAACCAAATATTAGGTGAGTTAGATGGTTCGTCTAATTGGTAAACATTGACACATGATCTTCAATTCAATTGATATATGCTACGTATAAATCTGATTTTATTTGACAGTTGCATCGGCAGAAAGAAGTTTTTCTGAATTGAAACTATTGAAGTCCTATATGCGTGCTACTATGATACATCAAAGACTCAATAATTTGGTCACAACAGCACTTGAGAGTGAAGTGTTGGAGAAAATTGATTACGAGGGTATAATTGAAGATTTCATTACAAAGAATACTACAAGAACGAGGATGTTCAAATAATTAGCAAACAGGAGTTGGATAGGTATGACCTTTTTATATGTCCAATTGTTATATAAGACATTACATTATACTCCCTCCGTCCGAGAAAAGTTGTCCACGGGGCAGTGTATTTGTTTTTTTTCAAAAAAACCCACATAGTTTTAAACACGTCACGAATAACTCCATCTCCTTCCTTCCTCCTTCCCCGTCGCCCGCACCTTGCAGCCATCGCCGGCTACCCACCTGCGCCGCCGCCCACCTGGACATGCGCCGCTTCCCAGCGCGCGACCAACAACAGCGTCGCCGCCCACTTGGACCTGCGCCGCGGCTTCCCACCTGCACCGCCTGCCATGAAGGCGACATGCGCCGGCGCCCGCCTCGAGCTACGCCGCCGGCCCCGTTGAAGCTCGCGCCCACAGTCGCCGCCAACGTCCGCCCATCTTCGCGGCCCACCTGCGCCTCCGATTTTGTCTGCTTCAGCCGCCGGCGCCTCCGATTTTGTCTGCTTCAGCCGCCGGCGCCATGGACAATTCCGGCCACTCCCGCCTCTGATGCTGCTCCTGGTCGGCGACGCCGACGCCGCGAACCTCTGATGCAGTTTTTGCCTTTTACCTGCCTTGCCTCTGCTGCCACTCCCGCCTGTGCTGGTGAGCCTGCCCCGCCCGCCTCTGCTACTGCTGTTGTTCAATTTGCTGTTGTCAGTCTGAATTTGCTGTTCTCAAGCTGTAGATGAAATTCAGTCAGTGGATACAAAACTAGAGAAATAATCCAGGACAAAGGCTGTACAAAGATGCATTAGCATTAAAATCACATTTCTGTTCTGATGTAAAAACACCAAAGATGCATCATGTAGTCTGCAGAAATGTTGCAAAAAAGATTCAGTTAACACAGAAGTTAACTGAATGTGTCCCTCAATGTCCAATGTTCATCAGTTAACTGAATGTTAACAGAAGTGAACTGAATCTTTGGATAATTTTCTACCTCATTTTTCTTGAGTTAGTTCAAAATTTACACAGCGGTACTGACTCTAGTGTGTGTAGTTGCTGTGGAGCAAACTACACACATTTATTTTCTATTCCAGCAGATGTTGTGGAACATTGATTCCCACCTCCACCACCATCTTGTCAGTTTTGACAGTGTGTGTATGTCTTGTGTATATGTGTGTGAGTTGCATGTAAACCAATTCAGTAAGCAGACCAATATTCAGGTCAGACAAGATATCTCAAACATTTGAATTATTTGAATTTTCTTAGCAGTTCAAAAGTTTAGGCTTGAACAAGATGCCCCTGCTTCCAGTTCAAGGCCTCCAAAATAATTCAGTGACTAATTATTATCCTATCCAAGATTACTATGGACCTAATCCTGCTATAGCTATGGATTCCAAACAAATGACTGCAGATTTTGCACTGCTTCCAAGAAGCAAATGGAGTGGCAGATAGGATAGCACTACATATTTTGACACTACATATTGGTGCTCACCTTCCATCTTGGCAGTACAAGAAAAACTGAGCAGCCAACTCTTGCCGCGTTGCATGCATTGCTGGCAACTCCAGTAGCTTTACCAAAAAATTGAGCATGACATCTACAGGTTACAAACAAATGAGCAAGATTCAGTTAGATAACCACTGATAGAAGCATGTGAGTGCAAAAAAATTGACAACTGAAATTCAGTTAGATAACAACAATCTGAATGGAGTAAAACAAAGGGAAGGCAGTGTACTCCAGGGTATCACATCACTTTTTTCATCCAAATAATACACCAAAAGGCTCTGTTACTAATCAACAAGAGCATGATCAGGAAATTTCCATGATTATATGCAGCTAGGTGTTCTCTAGTTACCAAAATGAACAAGGAGTACTTTTAATCTCTACTTTTCTCTTTCTTGTTTTTTTTTGCTTTTTGTCTAGGATTCTTCATGGTTTTCTTGTTATGATTATATGCTCACCATTCATCTTTTGTATACTCTTGTTATGAGATCAGACAGGAGCACACAACTATGGATTTGAATTTGATGCCGGAAGAGGGGGACGAAGCTCAAGAAGAAGAACAAGCTCAGCAGGGTGACGCTATTGATTTGAACTTGATGCCGGAAGATGAGGACGAAGCTCAACAAGAAGAACAAGCTCAATAGGGTGACGCTATTGATTTGAACTTGATGCCGGAAGATGAGGATGAAGACATTGAATTGAATTGGTTTACAGAAATTTTCCTACTGAAAAGATAACTGAATTTTGTGTACTGGAAGTTTACAATGCCTAGTGTAGGATAGTGCTTTGAACTAGAAAGTCATTAAAGTTCAGGCTAAATGTTGATAATGCTTTGAACTTTGAGAAATAAGATGAATGAGCATAAAAGCAAAAAAAAAAGTACATTGGCCTTTCACCCATGTTTCAGTTGACAGTGAAAATTTTTGCAAGCACTAACTTGGAAAAATCCTACTGCAGTTTACTGAAATTTCCTTGATGTTCATGGAATGTGCTTTCATCAACTAAATTTCCTTGATGTTCTAAGGATCAAGGACTGCTAATTAAACTTGGTAATTTTGCTGAGCATAATCCATCACTAGTGACTGAATTTTTTATTTTATTTGAATTAAGTTGGATTTATTTGAATTAAGTTAGAATTATTTAGATTCTTCTTTCAAACATTCAGTCAAGCTTAAATTCGGTGTTGCTGCCTGTACAAATTTAAATTCAATGCTGCTGCCTGTACAAATTTAAATAGAAATTCAATTTTGTCAGTACAGTGCTGCTGCCTGTACAAATTCTTAGCTTTGCTTGACAAAACTGTTTTACTTTACCAAAGTAGACAATGCTCTTTCAAGTAGGCAGAGCAGGGCAGGGAGGAATGCTCTTCAACTCACCAAAACGAACTGGGAATTATCCCCTGTACACCACCACCATGCTTCCTCCTGACAGAAGAACCCTCAGCACCCAATTTCCCTGCAGCCTCATTGCCCTGAGATTTGATTTAGCAGCAAAGCAGAGCATTTGGTTTAGCAGCAAAGAAAAGCAAAGCAGAACATCTACTGTACTTGAACATCTAAAGCAAAGCAGAGCATTTGATTTAGCAGCAAAGCAGAGTACTTGAGCTCTGAAATTTAGTGAGCGTTGAAGTTCACACCTTTACTCTGTTTTTGCGGGGGCGGGAGTGGTCGGCTGAGCGTCCATCTCTGGCGAGCGGGCGGCGGGCATGGCGGGGATACGGTGGCCGCCGGAGGACCCGGAGATGTTCCCAACGCGGATGCTCGGGACCAGGGTCTGGGGCGGCCCCCCGCCACAGCCGAGGGGGAGGCCCACCCGGCGAGATGGCGTCGGACGACGACCGTTCCATGGTGGCCGACTCCTGGTCCATCAAGAGCGACTACGGGAGCACCCTCGACGACAAGCAGCGCTACGCCGACACGGCCGAGGTGCTCCTTGCCTCCTGCCCCTCCTCGGTCTCCTCCTCCGCGGCCTCCGCCGCCGCGCCCTCCGCCTGCTCCTCCTCCCTCAGCGCCCAAGCGTGTAATTTGGGGAGTCCGCCGATCCACCTTTACTCTATCTCCCGCGGGGGTGGAGGAAGGGACCATGGAGGGGGAGCTCGGGCGACGCTAGAGGAAGCTGCGCGGGGAGAAAGCTGCGCGGGAGAGCTCAGGCGCGGGGAGGGGAGCAGGGAGCTCCGGCGCGGGGAGCCGAGCTGGGAAGCGAGCGGGGGAGACGAGCGGCGGGGCTGCGTCGTTTGTCAGGAATTAGCTGAGGGTGTTTTTGTAAAATGACCATGAAGACA
Organism: Aegilops sharonensis; assembly: GCA_904067115.1. NCBI lineage: Eukaryota > Viridiplantae > Streptophyta > Magnoliopsida > Poales > Poaceae > Aegilops > Aegilops sharonensis. The sequence continues at coordinate 908,157,697 of LR880972.1, read as the reverse complement.
ACTTTTCTCGGACAGAGGGAGTATATATTATAATTATTTTCATGATATATATATACATTATTTTTGCTCGTTAATTTTTTTTTTCAAATAGGCCCATTTTTTTAGTATCGCACAGGGCCCCGGATTTTACCGGCCCGGCCCTGGATAGCAACTTAGGGGCTGTTTGGCTCTCCACCGGCTCTGCGGAATTAGAAGATCTGCGGAGCACGTACTTACCAGCTCCACAAATTTAGCCTGCAGCTCCGTCAGCTCCCCGGAGCTGAGTTCGGAGCGGAGGGACTCCGAACACCCACTTAGCCAGCCAGGCTTACCTCGACGAGTCGGCGGTATGGCCCCTGCCGCACGTCCCTCCGCCGACCTCTGCATAACGGCGTGACAAGCCGAGCGGCCTGCCGTATGCGCCGCACGCGCCGGAGTCCTTTGCCGCGCCGGCCAGCAGTCAGCAGGCACAGCGCCGCCGCCCCGTCCCCAAGTCGGTCTCCCCTCTTCGGCTGCCCTGTCTTGTCCGTCAAATGGATAAGGTAGATACGGGCTGACAATCCTTTTGCTCCAATTGAAAGGCCCATAGGCCACACTTCAGAGCAAAACCAATAGAAAAAGCCCACAAGATTAAGGTTAGCCGCAATTTAGGCAGATACAAATGTTAGCCCAGTGCCAGACATTCCAGCCTGCCGCAGGTTAGGGGAACAACTAGTTGACGATCGCTCCTCCGGAAGCCTCACAACAATCAGCACCACATGCGCACTCTCAGCCGCCCGTCACATGTCGCGCTTTAAGCGCTCCGTTCGGATTTAAAAAAATTATTTTTCCGCAAACATTTTTGGCTTTTAAACGGTTTTTTCCTTTTTTTTTCTACGTTTCGGTTTTCCACCTGTTTTTCTTAGCTTTTGGATATAAAAAATTGATTTTTTTTGCGCGAAAAAACTTGTTTTCTTTTTTTTTTTCTTTCACGAGAGTCTTTTGCTTTCGCGAGAGGCACGGTTTTGCTTTTCGCCAGTCATGGTCGTGCCTCTAGGAAACGAAAAACAAACGTTTTTTCTATTTTTTTTCCTTCCACGAGAGGCACGATTGTGCTTTCGCGAGAGGCACGGCCGTGCCTCTCGGAAAAGGAAAAAAACATGATTTCTGTTTTTTTCTTCTGCGAGAGGCACGGTTTTACTTCCGCAAGAGGCACGGTTGTGTTTTCGCGAGAGTCACGGCCGTGCCTGTCGGGAACGAAACAAAACATGTTTTTTGTTTTTTCTTCCTTACGCGAGAGGCACGGTTGTGCTTCGCGAGAGGCACGGCCGTGCCTCTCGGAAACGGAAAAAAAATGTGTTTTCTGGTTTTTCCTTCCGCGAGAGGCACGGTTGTGATTTCGCGAGAGGCATGGAAGTGCCTCTTTTGGAAAGGAAAAAAACCCGTGCTCCCGGTTTGGTTTTTCTTGTTCGGTTTTTTTATAAAAAAGTTCGTCAAAACATATCAATATGGGATCTAGTTTTGAGGATCTCTACGCGAGGAATCCAACGGTGAATACGGTTCGAGATTTGGACGCACAGTTTAAGAGATAAAACATTTTGAATAAACGGATTTATATATAAAAAAGGAAAACTCTCAGGTTGCGACACGTGACGCACATGCAGCGCGCCACTTGTCGCAACCTGGAAAGACCGTAGTGATCTTTGTATGAGCACTCCTCAATTAGTGATTTCGGCAGGTTGGCCGACACAAGCAAGTCATGAGCCAACCACAATTTCGAGGCTCATATTCTCGCCAAGTTTGTTTGTAATCTAGGCTTAGGTCGTCATATTTGGTTGGGCATTCCACAAGACCAACGACTTGTACCTATGAACATTGTTTAATTAATAAAGTGGCGAGATTCCTAAAAAAAAGAAAGCAAGTCATGAGCCTCGAGCTTTCCCTCCCAAAAATAGTTCTCCTTTCGCTTAAACGAAAAATGGAGAAAACACATGGCAATAAAAAAAGTTCTCCTTTGATTCAAGGAAATGTAGCAAATGGAATTGAAGAAGTTTTCCTTTGCCCTCGGTTTCAAATGAAAAATGCAGAAATTTTACAATCTATTTGATCTCTTTTTTAAAATTTCTACGCACGAAAAACAACTGAGATCCTTAGTGAAATAATTAAATGCTAATTATACCTAATCAGGTTGTCTGTTTTTGATTTGACTATATTAATTTGGATTTTTGTGTTTTTTCTATTCCAGTTAACCAAACCCCCAAGTGTGCAAAATTCCTATGCTAATCCTCTTTTTACATATGCATTCCTATCAAATTGATGTGCTTTTTCCTTTCCTGCATTTTTAAAATTTTGTAAACCAAAGGAGGCGGCATGAGGCTACGGAAACAGATGGATCGATATCTGGATAGCGGTTTAAGGTCATCTGCTGGCCTCCAAACTGGACACCACATCCGTCCTCGGACTGGGGGAGGGGGGGGGGGGGCACTAGTGGAAAAACGGCTAGTCACAACTATCGTTGGTGGCGCGCCATTTTCCATCAACGCTAGCACTATTTTTTTCCAAATAGTGCTGGCGTAGGACAAATCAGCACGCCAGATTTATGTGATTAGTGCTGACGTTGCTTTTCTTTGAGACGCCACTAATGTTTTAGCCCATATGCACTCATCGTTTGGAACGCACTGGTGGCATTGTTTTTATTTGTACGTCATAGTTAATTTGTTAGTGCTGGCGTGTGTCTGCTTTGTACGCCAAAACACTTTTCCATTTGATCAAGTGTTTTATGTATTTAATTATTAAACTAGTCACAAAATAATAGAAATTTTATATTATGTGTTTTGTGATAATTAAGGTAAAACCCAACCATAGAATTAAAGTATCAAGTCCTCTTTACTCCCATACGCAAACAACCTACTTATTCGGGTTTGTATTTCTCGCCATCCACCATAAGCGAATCATGAACTTATTGCAAATCCTACATCGGGGATCCCTCACACTTGCGCGACACGAAGAGCACCATATGACATCACTAGTAATAAAACATACAACTCAAACCAATCATGATCATCAATCAACCCATACGTTAAAACGGATCTACTCAAATATCGTAGGATAGCCATACATCATTGGGTAATAATATATAATGTCGAGCACCATGTTTAAGTAGAGATTACAACGGGGAGAAGAGGTGTTACACCGCTTCATAGAGGGGGAGAGAATTGGTGATGACGGCGGTGAAGTTGTTGGTGTAGATCACCGTCATGATGATGGCCCCGATGGCGTTCCGGCGCCATCGGGAGAGAGGGGGAGAGAGCCCCCCCCCCCCTCCTTTTTCTTCTCCCTCGACCTCCCCCTAGATGGGAGGAGGGTTTCCCCTCTGGTCCATGGCCTCCATGACGACGGAGGGGCGGGAGCCCCTCCGAGATTGGATCTC
>LR880972.1:908132025-908147396 GCA_904067115.1 Aegilops sharonensis | reverse complement strand
TTATATATGAAATTTGATTAGAAAAATATGTAGAATACGAATATGAGATTATTTTTACCTGTTAAGTATTTTTAAATATTATTTTGAAATATATTTGAGTCAAACCAAATGATTTTCTAAATTATCTGTATCTTTTAAACCGTAACTTCGATTTTAACATATTATATATGAAATTTTATCAGAAAAATGTGTGGAATATAAATATGATGTTAATTTTACCTGCTAAATACTTTTAAAATATTGTTATGGAAGCAAACTTATAATTTATAGCGCAAGATTCATTTTTTTCATACCGGCGGCGATTCGGATTGTAAATAAACACCCCACTATAACCATATACGGAAAAGAAAACATCGATAACTACACATGCATGCCTCTGAAAAGTATCGCAGGGAAAAACAACAATTTTTTCATCGCGAGAGTGAGAGCAAGCGCGCGCGAGAGAGAGAGAGAGAGAGAGAGGAAGAGGGAGGAGAGAGCGAGGAGAGAGACGCCTTAGGATTAACCATATTTAACACACATTTTTTGTTGTTTTGTGTGAACACCGAGGCCATCGCCGGCGAGGATGAGAAGGAGGATAAGCGGCAACACAAATATGATGCCTCACAAAAATAAAGTAGATGGACCTATTGTGGTCTTGAGTGATGGTTATTGAGTTAAGAGCGTGTGTTCTGTTTTCTCTTTCGTTGCAACGCACGGGCTCTTTTGCTAGTAAAAATAAATGAAAAAGGGGCTTGGCAAGGCTTGAAAACAAGACCTTCACATTAAACTCATATGCGCTAGCCAACTTTCCACCAAACTACTTCAATACTACTAGACGCCACGCCAAATTTATACATTTCAGACCCTACCGCCAAGGACTATGGCGGTAGGGTATTTTCGACCGCGAACAACCGTGACGGCGCAGTCAAGTCCTACCGCCAAGGACGGTGGCGGTAGGAAATGGGTCAGATCACGAATTTTTTTAGATCGGGGTCAGATCGCGCTACAGTTTATGAAAAAGGTCAAAACAGTGAATTTGGCCGCACGGTGGCGCCGGTGCTAACCACGGTGGCGTAGTTTGTCCTTGCGCCACCCAGCACGCGCTGGTGACGGTTCACCTTGCTGAGGCGAGTAATATCTTTCGCCAAGGCTCACCGTGCCTGTTTTTCTTTTTTCATTTTTATTATGTCATCGGTTTTATTTTTTGAGGGTTATGTCACCGGTTTTGAAAACCACAAAATTTTGCCAATTTGGGATGGGTCCAAAATGGCAAAGTTTTGGTACAGTAAGATTTTGTCCTTGTTTCCTTTCATTCTGTTTGTTGATGTATTAAATATATATCCCACCTTTTTTCATCAGCTTGAACTTTTGGGTGAATTGGTTGTCGCGTGCATTTCTACATGATATGAGAGCCGAAGGTCTTCAGTTTAGGTCTTGGCTTCTAATTTATCCAAAAAGTATTGGTGTCCCTTTTTGTGTCCACATATAGGCCTCTTGAATCATACATCTGAATCTATTCATGTGTTGACTTGCAGCATCAATATAGGGTGTTAAAGTGTATATGTGGATTGCCTTGCTCTCTCCCATAGTTTGGATTTGTGGTTAAGTTGTCTATTGCATGTACCTTAACATTGTACCGAATCTAAGTGGTCTTGAGTTCAAGAGCCGGCTGGCGCAATTAAATTGTAGCCCACTTTTAATCCATATTTAAACTTGAGAGAGCCACGTGTTAGGGAGAGCATTGACACATAAATGCATAGCCCACCTTTTCCATCAGCTTGAGCCTTTAGGTGAATTGGCTGGTGTGTTGGATGGATAGATGGTGTCTTTGCGGCGACGCGGTGGACGGAGGTAAGGATAGATGCCGGCAGGCACACCACCACGGCCCGACCGGAACTAGAGAAGGAGGCGTGTTTGAGAGGAGAGATAGTCGGAGCTTTCTACACTATTCGCAACTGCTGCATTTTTGGCTTATCTTTTTCTTCCTTCCATCACATCGGCAGTTTCGGTTAATTTTCTCCCGGTCGCGATCCCCTTCTTCCTTCTCCTCATGCATTGCTCAGCCCCCGCTTCGCCGTCGGTACTTGCGGGAGCGGGCGCACGAAATAAGCGGCGCGTGATGCCGTTTTGCTCCGTGCGCGTTTTTTACACCTCCGCTAAAGCGTCTGAAACGGCTGCGCGCGCAAAAAACCTGATTTTTCCGGCGAGGCGCTAATATCACGCGCATGTTGAAGATGCTGTCAGCTAGACCAGTGGCGGAGCTTGCAGCCCAAACATGGGCGGGCCAACAAGAAGAACATAGCTTATGGCCTGCTGTTTTAAGGCCCAAGAGTAGGTGTATACTGTATAAAACTTCATGGGCTAGGCGGGCCACGGCCCATTAAGCCTTGCTGAAGCTCCGCCAGTGAGCTAGACGTCACCGCGGCTGACCACGTCATCCCTGTCTCCCCTCGATGCCCCTGCCACGGCATGGGAGAATCGACTGAGGCAAAAAAAAAAATCCTAACTACCGGAGGAATAGCAAATGCAAATATACTACTCCTTTTGTTTCATAATGTAAGACGTTTTTTTACTCCATTATAGGACGGAGGGGTAGTTAGCAACATGAAAAATAGTTGCATGGGCAATTATTCCAGCTGACATTCTCAAGAAAGAAATAAAAAGTAGGTTAGCAGCCAGTTTGCACCGGCAATCATGTGCAAATAATCTCAACCAAGTGCCTAACGATGTCCTGTCACGATCACTATGTCGAACCAGCTGATTAACAGAATATAAAAGTACAGTAACAACCTGTCGTGTTCTCTTGACCCGGCTGCTACGAGTGCAAAGAAGAAGTCAGTGCATGCATTGACAATCGTACCACCACCACCATCATGCACCGTTACCTACCGTCTACTTGGTCGGTCTCACTTGCACAACAGATTAGATTACCCTTTGACCATGCACACACCTGACCTGACCTGTATCTGTATGAGCTAGCCAGCCGCGACTTGAGCTCTCCATTTATTCACACCATGCCCATGCAAACCTGATCGATCGGCATTCGACGACCACGGACGGACGGACCACCATGGCGACGCCAGCGGTTGCCACATTAACTCTGCTCCTGCTGTCCTGTCTAGCGGCGGCGGCGGGAAACGACCGGGACGCGCTGCTGGCGTTCAAGGCCGGCGTGACGTCGGACCCGACGGGCGCGCTCCGGTCGTGGACCAACGACACGGGCTTCTGCCGGTGGGCCGGGGTGAATTGCAGCGCCGCGGGGCGCGTCACCACGTTGGACGTCGGCTCGCGCCGCCTCGCCGGCACGCTCTCCCCGGCCGTCGCGGACCTCGCGCACCTCGAGGTCCTCAACCTCACCGACAACGCCTTCACGGGAGCCATTCCGGAGAGCCTTGGCCGGCTCGGGCGCCTCTACTACCTCAGCCTCTGCGACAACGCCTTCACCGGCGAGATCCCGGCCGCGCTCCGCGGCCTCACGAACCTCACCACCGCTTACCTCAACAACAACAACCTCACCGGCGGCGTCCCAGCCTGGCTCGGCGCCATGCCGATGCTCATGGCGCTGACGCTCAGCACGAACTCGCTCTCCGGCCGCATCCCGCCGTCGCTCGCCAATCTCGCGTCGATCCAGCAGCTCGAGCTCGCCGAAAACCTCCTCCAAGGCGAGATCCCTGAGGGCCTCGCGCGCCTCCCGAATCTCCAGTTCTTCACCGTGTACCAGAACCGCCTCTCCGGCGAGATCCCACCGGGCTTCTTCAACATGTCGTCGCTGCAGGGCCTCTCCCTCACCAACAACGCGTTCCGCGGCCAGTTCCCGCCAGACGCCGGCACGCACTCGCCCAACCTCATGTACCTCTTCCTTGGCGGCAACAACCTCACGGGGCCCATACCAGCGACGCTCGCCAACGCCACCCGGCTGCAGTTCCTCAGCCTGGCCAACAACAGCTTCACCGGCCGGGTGCCGCCGGAGATTGGGAAGCTCTGCCCGCAGTCGCTGCAGCTGTCCAACAACCAGCTCACGGCGACCGACGCCGGCGGCTGGGAGTTCCTGGACAACCTGACGAGATGCGACGCCCTGACTGAACTATTCCTCGGCGGCAACAAGTTCTCCGGCGCGATGCCGAGCTCCATCGCGCGCCTCTCGACGCTCCAGGCGTTGAGTTTGTCGGGCAATCGCATCTCCGGCGTTATACCGCCGGGCATAGGCAACCTCGTCGGGCTACAGATGCTGGACCTCCGGCATAATCTCTTCGCCGGCGCAATCCCGGAGGGGATTGGCAAGCTGGAGAACCTCCAAGAGCTGCAGTTGCAGGGGAACGAGCTGACAGGGCCGGTGCCGTCCGCCATGGGCGACCTCACGGAGCTGCTTAGCCTCGACCTCAGCGACAACTCGTTGAACGGGTCGATTCCTCCCAGCCTCGGCAACCTCCAGCGCCTGATGCTGCTCAACCTCTCCGGCAATGGGCTCGCCGGCCATGTCCCGAGGGAACTGTTCGGCCTCTCGTCCTTGTCGTCGGCGATGGACTTGTCGGGTAACCAGCTGGACGGTGTTCTCCCGCGAGAGGTAGGCCGGCTTGTGAAACTCACATTCATGACGCTTGCCGGAAACCGCTTCACCGGCGACGTGCCGGCCGAGCTCGGGAGCTGCCAGAGCATGGAATTCCTCGACCTGGACAGCAATCTCTTCGCCGGAAGCATCCCGCCGTCGTTAAGCAAGTTGAAGGGGCTCAGGATGCTGAACCTTTCGAGCAACAGGTTATCCGGCGCCATCCCGCCGGAGCTCGGCCAGATGACGGGGCTGCAGAAGCTGGACCTCTCGCGGAACGACCTCTCCGGCGACGTGCCGGCGGGATTGGAGAACATGAGCTCCCTGGTCGTGCTCGACGTGTCCGGCAACAACCTCGTCGGCAACGTCCCGCAGCGCGGCGTGTTCGCGAACGCGACCGGGTTCAAGATGACCGGTAACAGCGCGCTCTGCGGCGGCGCCCCGCAGCTCCGGCTGCCTCCGTGCCGGACACTCGCGGATTCCACCCGAGGCTCTCACCTGTTCCTCAAGATCGCGCTGCCCATCATAGGGGCCGCTCTGTGCATCGCCGTACTGTTAACCGTCTTCCTGTGGCGGCGCAAGAGGAAGTCGAGGACCACGAGCACGGCGGCTCGCAGCGTGCTCAACGGCAACTACTACCCGAGGGTGTCCTACGCCGAGCTGGCGAAAGCCACCGACGGTTTCGCGGAGGCGAACCTCGTCGGCGCCGGGAAGTACGGGTCCGTGTACCGCGGCACCCTGGCACTGAAGACGAAAGGAAACCTGGCTCGCGACGCCGTGGCCGTCGCCGTGAAGGTGCTCGACCTCCGGCAGGCCGGGGCGTGCAAGACGTTCCTGTCGGAGTGCGAGACCCTGCGGAGCGCGCGGCACCGGAACCTGATCGGCATCATCACCTGCTGCGCCAGCGTGGACGCGGCCGGCGGCGAGTTCAGGGCCCTCGTGTTCGACTTCATGCCCAACTCCAGCCTCGACCGGTGGCTGCACCCGGGGCCATCGGACGCGCGCAAGCACGGCGGAGGACTGAGCCTGGTCCAGAGGCTCGGCATCGCCGTGGACATCGCCGACGCGCTGAGCTACCTCCACAACAGCTGCGACCCGCCGATCGTGCACTGCGACCTCAAGCCGGGCAACGTGCTCCTCGGCGACGACATGACGGCCCGCATCGGCGACTTCGGCCTCGCCAAGCTGCTGCTCCTCGACGCCCCCGGAGGCACCGAGAGCACCATCGGCATCAGGGGTACGATCGGCTACGTCGCACCAGGTACGTCTCTCTCCGTCATGCTACTTCTCCACCATGGCATGTCAGGTGTAACGATCACTTGTCTGAAGACTGAACCTCTTGTATGTGGTGTGCTCTGCAGAGTACGGCACGACGGGGAGCGTGTCCACGGCCGGCGACGCGTACAGCTACGGGGTGACCCTCCTGGAGATCCTGGCCGGGAAGGCGCCGACCGACGGCGGGCTGGGGGACGGCACGACGCTGCCGGAGTTCGTGGCGGCGGCGTTCCCGGAGAGGATCGAGCAGGTGCTGGACCCGGCCCTGCTGCCGATGGAGGAGCTGGAGAGATCAGTCTCTGTTTCGGCTTCGATGTCGACCATGTCGACGGTGTCGACGTCGTATTCGGAGGATAGCGAGGTGCGCGTCACGGGGCGGGACTGCGTGGTCGCCGCCGTGAGGGTGGCGCTGAGCTGCTGCCGGCGGGCGCCGTACGAGAGGATGGGCATGAAGGAGGCCGCCGCCGAGATGCACCTCATCAGAGACGCCTGCCTTCGCGCTTGCGGTGCAAAGAAGCCTGTGGTTTAGCGAGCGTGCTTCCTCTGACAAACAGGGCTGCATTGGCCACCTTCCTGATTTATGTATGGAGTTGCCTGTGTGCCAAGAGCGAATGAATGCAAGTGTATCTTCAGAAATCACTAATCCAGAGAGATGCACCATGGTTCGATCTCACATCACTAATCCAGAGAGATGCATTAGCAAACATCTAATCATAAACAGAAGATATAATATTCTAATGAACAGAAGATAAGTACAGCTCCATGTGATTCAGTTTGCTCTTTCTCTGGACAGGTGGCAAGGAGTTCAGATACTTAGCTTCAAACATCCATTCGCTTCTTTTTTTTAATACGCAAAGCTTGCGTATCATTTCATTGATAGAAGAAGTTAGAATGAGTACAACAGGTGATACAACACATGACAGGGACGCAAAGGCGTGAACATGGTGCCCGAAGGAGACAGGCGAAGGAAACACGACCCAAACAAAGAAAAAAAACACAGCTACACTCACCGCCCTGAGAAGCAGCTCAGACCAACAACTAGACAACCAACTTCTCCAAATTTAGAACCGAGGACGCCGCGAGCATACAAGACAACGCCTTCATGAAGGAGAACGACGCCGAGACGCCGTCGCCGTCCGATTCGGATAACCAGAACCTAGGGTTTCCCCCGATGCTCGAAGAGGGGCACTATCGGTGTCAAAACCAGCGGATCTCGGGTAGGGGGTCCCGAACTGTGCGTCTAGGCGGATGGTAACAGGAGACAAGGGACACGATGTTTTTACCCAGGTTCGGGCCCTCTCGATGGAGGTAAAACCCTACTCCTGCTTGATTAATATTGATGATATGGGTAGTACAAGAGTGGATCTACCACGAGATCAGAGAGGCTAAACCCTAGAAGCTAGCCTATGGTATGATTGTTGTTCGTCCTACGGACTAAAACCCTCTGGTTTATATAGGCACCGAATAGGGTTAGGGTTACACAGAGTCGGTTACAATGGTAGGAGATCTACATATCCGTATCGCCAAGCTTGCCTTCCATGCCAAGGAAAGTCCCATCCGGACACGAGACGAAGTCTTTAATCTTGTATCTTCATAGTCCAGGAGTCCGGCCAAAGGTCATAGTCCGGCTATCCGGACACCCCCTAATCCAGGACTCCCTCAGTAGCCCCTGAACCAGGCTTCAATGACGACGAGTCCGGCGCACATATTGTCTTCGGCATTGCAAGGCGGGTTCCTCCTCCGAATACTTCATAGAAGATTTTGAACACAAGGATAGTGTTCGGCTCTGCAAAATAAGTTCCACATAACACCGTAGAGAGAATAACATCTACACAAGTTCAATCTGCTGACGTATTCCGCGGCGTGACATCACCCCACGGCCAAGCCTTTATTCGAATCATTTTTACTGTCCCACCTCAGCGCGTTTAGCGAGGCGGTTTCCTTGGTACGTCTTGTCAAAGCAGAGATCGTGTCCCCTTATTCCGGGATTCGCATCAATACAGGCGTGGGTAACCCAACCGTGCCCGTTGGCACGCCTCCTCTATCGAAGGCGAGTCCCGAACGGTCACGGGGAGGGCTCCTGGTATTCAACCTCTTTATAAAGAGACCAAGGCCCTGCTCCTTTTTCTCAATATCCATCGAATCCGCCCCTCGCTTCGAGGTCCAACACCCAAATCTCCAGATTCAGGCGCTTCGGACCTTCAATGATGTCCGGCTCCGACCTCCAAGGCCGGTGGATGCCTTCCTCCGTCACGGAAGAAGACGTCCTGAAGCTAAGAGATGCCAGGTATCTAACCGGCGAAATCTCGCATAGGCTGCCTGCTCAAGGGCAGGTTATTCCCACTCCCAAGCCCGGTGAAAGTGTGGTGTTCGCGTCTCACTTCCTTCGGGGGCTAGGCTTCCCGACGGACCCCTTCGTGAGGGGGCTCATGTTTTATTACAGGCTGGAATTTCACGACTTGGATCCGGAGTCCATCCTCCACATCTCATCATTCATCGTCGTGTGTGAAGCCTTCCTCCGCATTACCCCTCACTTCGGATTGTGGCTCAAGACCTTCAAGGTGGAGCCGAAGATGATCAAGGGGCAACAGGCAGAGTGCGGAGGGGCTGTTATAAGCAAGAATGCTGACGCTCCATGGCCCGAGGGCTCTTTTCAAGAGGAGCTCAGCCTATGGCAACAAGAGTGGTTTTATATCATAGCTCCCAAGGGCACCAAATGGGTGGCGCCACCTGCCTTTCGCTCGGGTCCTCCACCACGGCTGGCGTCGTGGGTCAATAAAATGCTTGACTGGGGGCCGTCCAAGGACGTGCCCTTGTTGCAGGGCCGTATTCGAGACCTCATAGAGAGAGATCAATCTGGTCGTAGTAACGCAGGTCATGCTGATTCGTCGCATCCTGCCTTGCAAACGTCGCCCCCTCCGCCTGTGGGAGTTCAATCCGGAGGGACCATGAGCTCTCCAACATTTTATGGGCGCAACGCCCGTGGAGATGTACAAACTATTCTTCGGATCACAAGCAATGTGTCCGGACTTGACCGAGGACGCAGGTCTAGGCTGCAATCGCCTGGATGCTCAAGTAAGTAGCCTGTACCCGGACACGCTATCCGTATATTTATCATAAACTTGCCCTTAAAAGAGCTGTCCCCTAAACAGGAGTGGATAGCGAAAGAAAAACTGATCAGGTGTCCGACCCCCCTCCCTGAGACCACGCCGGATCCCGTGTTAACCAAGATGCTGGAGGCTGCGCCTTTAGAAGAAGGCGAAGGGGGGAACAAGGAAGCTACTGCCTCCGCGAAGGAGGTTATCAAGCAAGGAGGGATCGAGAATCCCTCCATCCAAGGGGAGAAGAGGACCGCCTCTGAAGATCCGGAGACCAAGGCCTCAAAGCGCGGGAAGAAATCCTCGCCAGAGGGTCCTGCGCCGGAAGATGCCCCGGCCGCATTATTTCCCCAAGGAGATCAGCCCTCCAGCAAGCCGTAAGTAGAGAGGGGAGTTTTTTCTTAAATAACAGACATCCCTGTTTTATCTCTGAAGATGACCGAAATTTTACCTTGTAGTTCGGGTCTCAGCCCATCTCAGCAGAGCTCGTCTTCGGGGGATCTTCGTCCGGAGATGATGGAGAGCGGAACGCCTCCCCCTGCCGTACCGCCTAGCGAGGCGGACGATCCTGAGGTGTCGTCGCGGAGGGTTTCCCCGAATCCGGCAGGGGGGAAGGGTGGTCGTAGGGCCCCTCAGAGCCCTCCGTGTCCGGCCTTCAAAAAAGGCCATCAGACGAGTCCGGCACCTCCTGGTGCACGGTCGGAGGAGTTGAAGGGTCTGCTCGGGCGAGTTTCTATCTCAGAGGATCACCGTACATTGATGGGTACGGTGATTGAAAAGATTTCATCCACGGAAATTGGGTTGTACGAGGCCGCCAGAAGTTTGCTGACAGGTTATGAGGTACGTGCAATGATGTACCTTTTGACTGTTCCGCATATATAAGATGCGCCCTGTGTAGATAGTAGCCCCTGAGACTCGGTGCGTTGTCAAAAATGACGGCGTGCCGAGGATCATAATCCCAGCTTTAATATGTCGCCCTTCCTATGTAGGTGGCGGATTGTCCGGTGGCTAGCCGGACTGATGAATTTGCCGAACTAAAGCGGCAACTTGACGTGGCGGATGCCGACATCGTGCTTGTCAATAAGCGGCTGGACGAGTCACAAGGTATGCAGTTTTTCCGCGGACACCTGGTAAGGGAGCTTGATGCCCGTGCCTTACAATCATGTATGCTTGATGCAGATGGTGCCGCTACCATGGAGAACCTTCGGGAGGAGCTTGCCCGAGCCAAGGAGCAGGCCAGAGAAAGATGCGGCTGCCTTAAAGGCGGCCGAAGAGCTAAAAGCCGAACAGGCTGCTCACTGCCGAAGCAAGAGGGAAATGGCCGAGATGGCCGTGAAGTTGAAGAATGCTACCGACCGTTGCGAGCTTCTTGAAAAAGAAGGTCGAGCGGAGCAAGAGGACCTGAAGAAGGCCACCACCGAGGCCAAGGATGCTCGCTCTGCGATGAGAGCTATGAAGGAGGAGCTACGTCAAGCCGGAGATATCGCGGCTGGAAGGCCCTTTCTGCTGCGGAGGAAGTTCACGGATCCTAAATATGCTCAGTTGGACCGGCTGTGGAGTTCGGAGGATGCTTATCTGGACTTGGCGGCGAGTGCCGCGAACGCGGCTGAACACTTCGGAGATCAAAAGGATCACCAGATGGAAGGGCTTTTTTGGTCGCAGTTCCGTAGTCCAGAGCGTCCACTTCTGTTAACCGATCGTTTGGCCGAATGGGCGGAGCTGAATAGATTGTCCGGGCTTGCCATGAAGGCTGTCGTAACTCATTTGTGGCCGAAAAGGCCCGAGCCGAAGAGTTATTTTGGCTTGGTGCAGCAGTTCCTTGGTGCGGTGCCGCATATCAAAGCAATGAGGCGGTCAGCATGCATAGAGGGTGCGCGGATGGCTCTTGCCCGTGTCAAGACATACTGGGCGGAGATGAAGGCCACCGATGTTGCATCCCAAGATTCGGACGGAAGCCGAGTACCTGTCGAACATTATTTTCAAGAAGTTCTGCAGGGCGCTCGTTTAATAGAGACGCAGTGCTTGAAGGACATTATGTTCGAATAACATGTATTATTGTGAAACAGTGTTTCGATGGAATATAAAAGCTTTTTTATACTTGTGCCTTCAAGAATTAAAAATACCTACTGTGCGGCCGTTAATGTATATGTGTATATAACCTGAAAGATGGCAGTCCTTGGCTTCAGCCCCCACGCATATAATGCGGGGGTGTTTGCAGAAAACACATTTTCACACTTGATCCAATGTTTTGGTCCTACAAAGGAGGTGATAGCGCAACAAACTAGGCAACCGGACTATAATGCTTTATCACTTCCACTTAGCCATGGGAGTTCGACAGTGGGGCTACTATATAGCCCCTAGGGGCACCGCTCTCACCCGAATTCGGAGCGCATATGTGCCTGGCCGGGAAACGGCCCTTCGTCAATGCGGAGGAATTCTAAAGATTCCAGCGGGTCATCGAGTGGTTGACCAGTCTCATGCTATATCATGACAGTCAGTTTTCGGCTTTCTCTACTGAGGTGCTCCCCTGGCCGAACCGGGGGCACAATCGCAGTAGTTCTCCTGGTGCCGCATTAGCCGATAGAACGGAACGTAAGGCAGCAAAACACAGGAGCCGGGCAAACCCAACATTTGACCAAAGACATGATTCGGAGCTGATGCATATAAGGCCTAACTCGAGACGCCGAACACTCCCTAAGGTATTCGGTCTTTATGAAAACGGGTCGAACAATCACCCTTAGTAAAAAGCCCCTGGTGTCCAGGTACGCGCGAAATTCTGACGTGGCCTATGCCAAAACGCCAGCCTCCTCCTCGGTTATAGCAAGAAACCGGGGGATGTGTATCAACAAGAGACAGTGAAAAAGGTTTACGCAGGGTCTTAATCTGAAAAGAATCCTTGCAACGGGTCCCTACTGCACGTCTGCGCCTGTGTCTCTGTTGTGCCGTATCCTGGACGGGTGTAGCACGATGTTCATCTGTAAAAGAGAGGAACTTAGTTGAAAAAGATCGTGCGAAAATGTACGTTATATTAAATAAACAAAGTACAATTCAAAAAATGAGTGAACTTGAGCTTTATTGTCTCTTGTTGTGGATGCGCGGAGCCCCTTGTACGGGGGTATGCGTCTAGTGAGCCCTTGTATGTTTACGCCGGACTCGTCCAGCCGTGTCCGGGGTCTGGACGACCTGTCTAAGTGCTTGTATTGGTGAAGCCGGTTTATTGTGGGGTTGTCAAGGTACCCACACAATTTTCCGGACTCGAGGAACCCTTGATGTTTCCCTTTAATGAGATGATGCCGCGTGGACCGGGCATTTTAAGTGTAAGAGATGCATAGTGCGGTATTGCGTTAAAGCGGGCGAAAGCTTCGCGTCCCAATAGTGCTTGATAGCTACTTGTAAATGGGGAGAGGTGGAAGGTTAACTTTTCGCGGCGGAAGTTGTCGGGTGAGCCGAACACAACTTCTAGCGGTAGAGAGCCCGTACAATGGGCATATGGGCCTGGCATTACCCCTTGAAAGGAAGTGTTGCTATGGCGAAATTTGGTTGGGTCTATCCCTATTTTGCGGATTGTGTCCTGGTATAGCAGGTTTAGATCACTGCCGCCGTTCATTAAGACTTGTGAAAATTGGAGTCTGCCAATTATCGGATCTAATATCAAGGCAGTCCAACCTGCGTTATGTATACTTCTAGAGTAATCCCGATGGTCGAAGGTGATTGGTTTTAACAACCAGTGGCAGGACTCCTCCGGGATAGGCCGTATGGCGCGTACCTCTATGGGTGCCGCTCTATTTTTCCCTTTTGTCACGTGAAGTGAGTTCACTGTTTTGATTTCTTGTGGGAAATTCTTTTGTTTTCCGGTGCTCTGCTTTTGGGGTTCGTCATCGTCCTCGCTTGGTGTGTCGAGCCCCTTGTGTTCGGCATTGAGTTTGCCGGACTGCTTGAAGACCCAACAATTTCTATGGGTGTGGTTTGCAGGCTTCCTGGGAGTACTGTGGATTTGGCATATCTTGTCCAAGATTTTGTTTAAGTTACATAGCTCGTCCCTATTATCCTTAAGGGACAACTTTTTATGATTATGCCTAGAGCTTTTGAATCCGGCGTTGACTGCCGTCCTCTTCGGGCTGTTTCCCTTGGTCCGACGCTGGTCCTTGCTGCGTCGTGGTTTCCCGTTTCCATCCCTGACTTCGGATGTACTTGGGTCGCTGGTACTGCATCTTGCCAGCCAGCTATCCTCTCCCGCGCAAAAGCGGGTCATGAGGCTTGTTAATGCGGCCATTGTTCTTGGCTTTTCTTGGCCGAGGTGTCTGGCGAGCCATTCGTCTCGGACGTTGTGTTTGAAAGCTGCTAAGGCTTCGGCGTCCGGACAGTCGACTATTTGGTTCCTTTTAGTAAGGAATATGTTCCAAAATTTCCGGGCTGACTCTCCGGGTTGTTGAGATATGTGACTTAAATCGTCGGCATCCGGAGGTCGGACATAGGTCCCTTGAAAATTTGCCCGAAAGGCATCCTCGAGCTCCTCCCAACTTCCAATGGTGTTTTCGGGAAGGCTTTTAAGCCAATGCCGGGCTGGCCCTTTGAGCTTGAGGGGTAAGTATTTTATGGCGTGGAGATCATCTCCTCTAGCCATGTGTATATGGAGGATGTAATCCTCAATCCAGACTCCAGGGTCTGTTGTTCCGTCGTATGCCTCTATGTTTACGGGCTTGAATCCCGCTGGAAATTCATGATCCAGCACCTCATCGGTGAAACATAGGGGGTGCGCGGCACCCCTATATCTAGGTGTACCGTGATGTTCAGATACTTGATGTGTTGCATTGCTTACTGGAGCTTGATTTCTTGGCCCGTAGATAGATCTAACTGGGCCATCCTTTTGATGTGAATCCTTGTACGGATCGCGTGCCGGCTTGTCTGCGGCGCCATTTGCCGCTCTCTGTTTGCCATGGGGTCGTCCATCCGACCGGGTGGCCTCTTTGTTTTTTGATTGCGGGGGCTCTACGGCCTCCTCATCAAATCAAGTAGTAGTTTTCACTTGGGGTAGCTCTTCGTTCGGCGACTGTCGCCGTATTTGTCTGCGGTGTTGAGTACTTTGCTCCATCTGATTCTAAGTGCATCTTCCACTGATTTGAGCTTCCGCTTCTGCTTTTTCAGGCTACGCGCAGTGGCAACGAGCCTTTTGTGGAGGTTCTTCTGCTCCAGCAACTTGTCCGGCGTGAGATCGTCCTGACTGTTATCTTTGTCGGGGATGGGTTGTTTCTCCAGATTGTCCTGTTCAGACGGTTGCTCGATAGCATGTTCGTCGTCCGCTGGTTCGCCCTGCTCTATGGCTGGGTTTGTATGGCTGTTGTCTTTGTCGAGGCGGGACTTTGAGCGGCGCTTACGTCGCCATTTTGACTGCTTTTCGAGGGAGCGATCCTTTGTTGTGTCCCGTTGTTCCTCGTCGTCGCTTCCTTTAGGTGTGTCCACCATGTATACATCGTGAGATGAGGTGGTTCTCCAGTGCCCTATAGGCGCTGGTTCATGCTCCTCCCCTACATCGTCGTCCATACCATCGATGTTTTCGAAGTCGAAGTCGAGCATGTCGGTTAAATCATCGACAGTGGCTACGTAGTGGGCGGTGGGTGGGCTTTGAATTTCTTCGTCGTCTGCGTCCCAACCTTCATGACCATAATCCGGCCAGGGCTCTCCTGATAAAGAGAGAGACTTTATTGAATTCGGGATGTCGCCAAAGGGCGAGTGCTGAAAGATGTCCGCGGCAGTGAATTCCATGATCGGCGCCCAATCAGATTCGATTGGCGAGGGCGCGGAAGGCTCGGAGTCCGGTGCCTTGGAGTCACGAGCTTCGCAAAGGATGGGGTAGGTGTACGGCTCAATCGCCGTAGAGATCGCAGCCCCCGAGGCGGTGTCCAGCCACCCGTCCTCGATCGGCGCGGTCGGCTCCGAGCTAAAGGTCGGAGCGGACTCTGGTGCGGTCTCCATGACACTATTCGGCGGCAGAGCTAGATCATGCCCCTCTTGACAGTGCGGCGCGCTTGGCTGTGGCTCGAACCCGTCGAAGATCAAGTCTCCGCAGACGTCAGCCGTGTAGTTCAAACTTTCGAATCTGACCTGATGGCCAGGGGTGTAGCTTTCAATCTGCTCCAGATGGCGAAGCGAATTGGCCCGCAGTGCAAAGCCGCCGAATACGAAGATCTGTCCGGGGAAAAAAGTCTCACCCTGGAGCGCATCGTTGTTGATGATCGGAGGAGCCATCGGGCCTAAAGATGACGAAACAGAGGAACTCTCAATGAAAGCACCAATGTCGGTGTCAAAACCGGCGGATCTCGGGTAGGGGGTCCCGAACTGTGCGTCTAGGCGGATGGTAACAGGAGACAAGGGACACGATGTTTTTACCCAGGTTCGGGCCCTCTCGATGGAGGTAAAACCCTACTCCTGCTTGATTAATATTGATGATATGGGTAGTACAAGAGTGGATC
>LR880972.1:908113666-908124073 GCA_904067115.1 Aegilops sharonensis | reverse complement strand
GAAGATCCGGATTGGCTCAATGCCATGCATGAAGAACTCAACAACTTCGAGCACAACAAGGTGTGGAGGTTGGTGCTAAGGCCAACGGGGAACCACAATGTCATTGGGACCAAGTGGATTTTCAAGAACAAGCAAGATGCTCATGGAACCATCATTCGCAACAAGGCAAGATTGGTGGCACAAGTTTACTCCCAAGTCGAGGGTATCGACTACGGTGAAACCTTTGCTCCCGTTGCTCGTCTTGAATCCATTCGTTTGTTGATTGCGTATGCTTCTCATCACAACTTTAAGTTGCAACAAATGGATGTGAAGAGTGCCTTTCTTAATGGTCCTATTAATGAGTTGGTTTACGTCAAACAACCCCCCGGGTTCGAGGATCCCTACTTTCCCGATCATGTGTACCAACTCAATAAGGCACTCTATGGCCTTAAAAAAGCCCCACGTGTGTGGTATGACCACCTTACCGAGTTGCTACAAGATCGTGGGTTTGAAGTTGGGCTCATCGATCCCACTCTTTTTACTAAGAAGGTCAATGGGGAGTTGTTTGTGTGCCAACTATATGTTGATGACATTATCTTTGGCTCCCCTAACAAAGCTTTCAATGATGAATTTGCCGCACTAATGACCTCACAGTTTAAAATGTCTTCCATGGGAGAGTTGAAGTTCTTTCTAGGTTTCAAAGTGAAGCAAAGAAGAGAAGGTACCTTCATCAACCAAGCCAAATACACTCAAGACATGCTCAAGAGATTCAAGCTAAGCGATGTCAAGCCGGCTTCCACTCCAATGCCCTCTGAGTGTCAACTTGACATCGGTCCCAATGGTAAAGCAGTGGATCAAAAGGTATATCGCTCCATGATTGGATCCTTGCTTTATCTTTGTGCATCTAGACCGGATATCATGTTGAGTGTGGGAATTTGTGCACGGTTTCAAGCCGCACCTAAGGAAAGCCACTATGTGGCGGTCAAGCGAATCTTTCGATATTTGGCTCATACCCCAAACTTTGGGCTATGGTACCCGAGAGGAGCAAACATCAAGCTTGAAGGATATTCGGATTCCGATTGGGCGGGAGACAAAGTGGATAGGAAGTCCACTTCCGGAGGGTGCCAATTCCTTGGTTGCTCTTTGGTAAGTTGGTCTTCCAAAAAGCAAAGTTGTGTGTCTCTCTCGTCCACCGAAGCGGAGTATGTAGCGGCCGGTAGTTGTTGTGCACAACTCTTATGGATGAGGCAAACTTTAAAGGATTACGGTGTCATTTGTGACAAAGCGCCTCTTTGGTGTGACAATGAAAGTGCCATCAAGATTTCTCTCAACCCGGTGCAACACTTCAAGACGAAGCATATTGAGATTCGGTATCACTTCATCCGGGATCACATTAGGCGAGGGGAGATCGAGCTCAAATACGTCAACACTCATGATAACCTTGCATATATCTTCACGAAGCCTTTGGATGAAGCAAGATTTCACGAGTTAAGGCATGATCTAAATATCATTGATTCGAGCAATGTTGCTTGAACCCTTGCACACCCCACCATACTCAACTTGTTATCTTGTTTAGGTGTAGGCATGGACATAGGGGGAGTGTTGTTCTCTCAATGAACTCTCCCTCCCCCCCAATATGCATAAATCGATCAAATCTTTCACATTAGCCATTCTTGATGGTACATGTGCTTCAAAGACGAGTTTTGGTCATGGACCCAAGGATAATTCTTTGCGGTGCCATACCAAGTGACTCAAACATAGGTGGCTCCGGCCACCGCCCTCCCTTGGAGAAGGCGTGTCTCGTAGTTGGTCTTCGGTGTCGTGTAGTTTTCTCTTCTCCTTGGCGTGTTTGAGTCGGTGTTTGTGTTCGCCTTTTTGTTGCTTCGTGTTTTTCTCCTTTCTCTCTTGAGTTCTAGCACTTTCTTGGTTCACGGTACTACCGCAGGAGTAGGTGGGTCGCTGCCAAGTGTGTGACCCTCCAGGGGCACGGTACTACCGCTACTTCCACGGCAGAAATTTTTTACTGCCGCTGAACGAGCGGTACTACCGCCCAGCGTGCGGTACTTCCGCCCGGGCGGTACTACCGCGATGACCCGCGGTACTTCCGTGCCCCCGCGAGCGGGTGGGGGTTAAGAGCGGGACAGGGGGAGTTCTAACTCCCCCATACCCATTCATCTCTATTCCCCACCCCGTCTCTCTCTCTCCTGACCAAGAACGGCGCCGGAGGCCTTCGCCGAATCTCCGTCTCCAGCCGCTCTCCTTGGATTCCGACCGGTGGGATCGTTCCCCACCTCGCCCTCTTGCCATGGACCCAGGTTTTTCCCCAAGTGCCTCTTCTTTTTGTCCTTCCTTGTGCTTTTAGGTTTTGGGGAGATGCATGTGGTGTTCTTGAGATTTTTGGCTAAATCTGTGCAAGTGGGATTCGTTGTAGAGTGGTAGTGTAGTCCCATGCTCTTTGGATAGTCAAATTAGTTCCGTTTGATCAACGGTAGTACCGAAGTTGTCGTGCGGAGGTTCTAGATCCAGATCCACGTCCTCTGTGGCGGTTTTCGAACCGTGCGGTACTACCGCTCCTCCTGGAGCGGTACTACCGCAGCCTCACCTGGATCTGGCGCTCAGCGGTACTTCCGCACCTTTGTGCGGTACTACCGCTTGGCGTCCGGAAGTAAAAAATTACTTCCGCCCCAAGCGCGGTACTACCGTGCTACCCTGGCACGGTACTACCGCGGCTGGAGCGGATGTAATTTATTACTTATGCAACCCTGCCCGGTACTACCGCAGATTCATCCTGCGCTCCTTTGTTTCGTCCAAATTGCATGTTTTTGTGTTTCTCTCGGTTCGGTCTTGATCCATTTTGTTCCCATGCGTGTCTTTCTGTCTTTGTGTCTAGGTGGTGGCTCCGGTTTTGCTCGTCGCTCGAATCTCAGCCGTGACACACGGTCAAAGCGTCTGCGCAACCTAGATGATGTTCCAGAGGGGTCCTCTGCTGCTCCCCAACGCAGGACCAAGACCACCGCCAACAAACACAAGGAGCCCGTCATGGGCATGGATGTGATGCCCCAGGCCGAGTTTTTCATTCGAAGGAAGCTCAATCCCTATGTGAATCCCCGGGCTAGCACGCGAGGCAATGAACTCTTCTGGAACAAGCAGCAGAATCTGATATACATGGATGTGATCAAGGCCAAGCAGAATCACTATGTTGAAGTTCACTACATTGACATGCATCACATGAGGGAGGACAAGCACCGTGAGTACTTTGGAGAGGCCTTGGATCTAGTCGAGCAGTTCGCCATTGAGCACTTGCTCACCTTCCACAAAGATTTTGATCCAGAGATCATCGCACAGTTCTTTGCTTCAGTCCATTTCGGCGTTGATGATGCGAGGACCATGACTTGGATGACTAAAGGTCGCCGACTGTCTGCTACTTGGAAGGAGTTCATGGAGTTGCTTAACGTTCCAGATGAAGGGCTCAACACGCCAGTTGGAGTTCGCCCTCATGCCAACTCTGAGTCTGCCAACAAGAACAAGCTCATGTCATTCCTTGTTCCGAAGACTCTTCCCAACAAGAAGACTGCGTGGGTGCTTAATCCCTTCCTTGACATCATGCATCGGCTCTTTCATAACACCCTCTTCCCACGCATTGGGGACATGGGCCAGGTACATGCTTACCTCGTTGACATGATGCTTATCTGCGAGGAGGCCCGTCAGGCTCAGACTCAACCACTTGATGTCTCACATATCATGTGGTGTGAGCTTCAGTTCGCCGTGTTCAACCGTAAGGTCCCCATCTATGGGCCTTACATGTTCCACTTGATCTCCACGACATGGGAGAGGCTGTTTCCCAATGATGAGTTTGAAGATCCAGGGTGGATTCGTCATGAGCCCATCAGGCTCCGCATCAAGCCACAATGGGCTAACACCACCATTTCTGCTGAGGCTGCCAGGAGGGTTGTGGATGAGGAGGAACTTGGGGAGGAAGAAGCTGCTGCTGACCATTCTGCATTCACTCCTCCCTCTGCTGAGCCCTCTTGGGCAAATAAGCTGAAGAACAAGATGAAGAGGCTGTTCTGCATGCAGGTTCAGGGTCAGTACAAGGCCCATGTTGCTCAGAAGGAGAGTCGCCGTCGCGACATCAGGATCTTGAGGGCTTGCGGGGAGGATGTGGCCAGCGGCTCTGAGAAGAACATCACCCCAGAGACTGCCTGGATGGAGAAGCAGGGCTACAAGTGGGCCGATTCAGAGGAGGAGTCTGTTCCTGCTGCAGAGTCTGACGACGCCGAGTCGTTTTCCGCCTGATCTACCACCTTTGGTGTAGGTGACCTCTCTGCCTTTTTGGTGTCTCGATGCCAAAGGGGGAGAGAGTGTAGGATTTGCGTGCGTGTCGTGTGTTTCGTCGTTTGCTTTGCTTTCCGTCGTTGAACTTGCTTGCTTCAGTTTGGTTGCGCTCGTGAGACTAAGTTTATCATATGGAGTAAGACATATGCACTCTATCGTATCTTATTTCCTATTGAGCTTTGTGCTATATCATGCTATTCATGTTATGCTCATATCTACTATCTTATTTAGTGTCAGCCTCACCTTTGCTAGATATGCTTCGTTTCTAAAATATAGGGGGAGTGCTGATCCTAGTATTCGTGCCGTGCAGTCCAAAGCACTTTACTCTCTATCACGAATCTAGGGGGAGCTCATCTATATTTTAGAGATGTGGGGTTTGCTTGTGCTATTTTCATCTCCTTTGTGCAAATCCCGTATTGTCATCAATCCACCAAAAAGGGGGAGATTGTAAGGGCACTTTTGTCCCTAAGTAGTTTTGGTGATTGATGACAATGCCTTTGCGGACTAATCGTGTGTATTGAGCTTTTCATATTCATCACGACTAAATACAAGACGATTTGATGCCCCTTGAAGATTATTGAAGACGCGTTTCTCTACGGTTCGGTTCGGTGGAGTTGAGTCGTAGGAGAGCCGTACTATTAAGAGGGGGTCCGCTTTGGAAAGGTTTGGGTGGAATCTCACGTACACATTCCCTTTTGCACCGCCTTTCCTCGAGCTCCTTGGAGTGTTCCTCCGTCTCACCTTGTCTCTGCGATTTGAAGGCCTCCGCCTTGCTCTTCTCAGGCTAGCGGTAGTACTGCTCTTCTGAGCGGTACTACCGCAGGAGCCAGCGGTAGTACCGGGCTCCGGCACGGTAGTACGGTAGGCTCCCACGGTAGTACTGCTCCTCGGAGCGGTAGTACCGCGAGCTCTGGTCTGGCACCGCTGCTCAAGCGGTGGTACGCGCGGATGTAATTTTTTACATCCGTGCTCCCCGCGGTAGTACCGTGCTGTGGCGCGGTAGTACAGTGACGCCAGGCCAGGTTCAGTAGCAAGTGCGGAGGTAAGGGCGGATGTAATTTTTTACATCCGCACCTTACACGGTAGTACCGCACCCATGGTCGCGGTAGTTCCGTGTTGGATTTTTGCACGACAATTTCTCAAGCGGAGGTAGTTACGGATGTAATTTTTTACATCTGTGCCTACCGGGCCTGGCCTGCGGCTGTCTTGCGGTAGTACCGAATGGGGTCGCGGTAGTACCGCTTCTGCGGATCTACCGCGCCCTGTTAGTGCTCCTTTTGCCAGGTCTGGTCTCTTTCGTGCCCACGGTAGTACCGCGGTCCACCGCGGTAGTACCGCAGGCCCGTGCGGTAGTACCGCGCCTGAGTTGCGGTAGTTCCGTGGGTCGCGGGCTGAGTGGTGGGTAACGGTTGGAATTGTCCCCCCACTATAAAAGGGGGTCTTCTTCAAGAAGACTCACCTCTTCCAACCCTAAACTCCATTGTTGCTCCAAGCTCCATTTTCGCCCGATCTCTCTCCCTAGCCAATCAAACTTGTTAATTTGCTCGGGATTGGTTGAGAAGGCCCCGATCTACACTTCCACCAAGAGAAATTTGATTCCCCCCACTAATCCCTTGCGGATCTTGTTACTCTTGGGTGTTTGAGCACCCTAGACGGTTGAGGTCACCGCGGAGCCATAGTCCATTGTGGTGAAGCTTCGTGGTGTCGCTGGGAGCCTCCAATTAAGTTGTGGAGATTCCCCCAACCTTGTTTGTAAAGGTTCGGTCGCCACCTTCAAGGGCACCAATAGTGGAATCACGGCATCTCGCATTGTGTGAGGGCGTGAGGAGAATGCGGTGGCCCTAGTGGCTTCTTGGGGAGCATTGTGCCTCCACACCGCTCTAACGAGACGTACTTCCCCTCAAAAGGAAGGAACTTCGGTAACACATCCTCGTCTCCACCGGCTCCACTCTTGGTTATCTCATCCCTTTACTTGTGCAAGCTTATTTGTATTTCATTCATTGCTTGCTTGTGTGCTTGTGATTGTAGCATCATATAGGTTGCCCACCTAGTTGCATATCTAGACAACCTTCTTTGATGCAAAGTTTAATTTGGTAAATAAAAGCTAAAAATTGTTAGTTGCCTATTCACCCCCCCTCTAGTCAACTATATCGATCCTTTCAGGGGGGGTGTGATGGTGGCCGAAGACCCGGACGAGCCAGGATCTGGAAGGGAGCGCATATCCAAGACACCGGGACCGGGGCAGCAAGGATGCCAGCGAGTCCAAAGAGCTGGAAGAGGACGCAGGTCTCGGAGCGTGTCGGAATCGACGATGTGCCGGGATGGACGGCCAAAAGGGCACCAGTAGGGTGATGGGATGCGGAGACGCCAGGGACCAGTGAACCAAAGGAGCCGGAAAGGCGCAACTCCCAGGGCTCGCTGGAACCGTAGCCGCGCCGGTCGGCCATGGACGCGGGAAGGGGGCGCATGTCCATGAACGCCAGACTGAAGCCGCCCCTGCCGGGGTGGGGGATGTGGTGAAGAAGAATGCGCACACAGCCAAACTTCCCGGCCGACGCGCTGCAAGTAGTAGCCGCCGTTGCCGGGCACAACCAAGAGCCTCCATGGCCGTATCCCGAGATGCACCGAAAAAACATGAGTGGAGTGATATTCAAAATTGACTTTGAAAAGGCATATGACGAGGTCAAGTGGTATTTCCTTCAACAGGCCCTAAGGATGAAAGGTTTTTCCGATAAATGGCGCCAGTGGATCCACAATTTTGTAACTGGAGGTAGTGTGGCCATCAAAGTCAATGATGATGTAGGTCATTACTTTCAGACAAAAAAAGGACTACAGCAGGGTGACTCTATGTCCCCAATGTTATTTAACATTGTCGCTGACATGTTGGCGATTCTGATTGAGCGCGCCAAGCAGGACGGCCAGATTGCAGGAGTAGCGCCACACCTTGTGGATGGTGGCCTCTCTATTTTACAATACGCCGATGACACAATTATTTTTATGGAACATGATCTGGACAAGGCTCGAAAACTAAAACTCTTGCTTTTAGCGTTTGAACAAATGTCGGGTCTCAAAATAAACTTCCATAAGAGCAAATTGTTCTGCTTTGGAGAAGCCTTGAGGCGGCGGCCGATTATGCTGACCTATTTGGTTGCGCACATGGCCAATTCCCGATTAAATATCTGGGAATACCGATTCATTTCGACGCCTCACCATTGCGGAGTGGAAGCATGTAGAGGAGCGTCTAGAGAAACGGTTGAGTAGTTCGAAAGGAAAACTACTCTCAGTTGGAGGACGGTTGGTTTTGATTAACTTTGTTCTCACAAATATGGTTCTCTATATGCTTTCTTTCTTCCAACTCCCAAAAGGGGTCCTAAAAAGACTGGATTATTTTAGATCCAGATTCTTTTGGCAAGGAGATGGTGAAAAGAAAAAATACAGGCTGGCCAAATGGAGCATGGTTTGTAGGCCGAAAGACCAAGGAGGGCTCGGAATTCATGACTTACGGTAAAAAATGAGGCCCTACTCAGTAAATGGTTGTTCAAACTTCTTACTGAGGATGGTGTTTGGCAAACCATGTTGTGCAACAAGTATCTAGGTCAAAAGGCGGTGTCCCAGGCATTTTGGAAACCTGGCGATTTGCACTTTTGGGCTGGCCTAATGGCGGCAAAGAAACATCTCTTTCGCTTTGGGTCTTTCACGATAAAGGATGGGTCGGAGATTCGTTTTTGGGAAGACATCTGACTAGGCAATGCCAGTCTCCGAGAACAATATCCAGGCTTATACAACATTGTTCGCGATAAGAATAATACTATTGCGCAAGTGCTCAGTTCATTCCCGCCGAATATTTCTTTCAGGCGGGATTTGATTGGCCCCCGACTTGTGTCATGGCATAATCTTTTATCCCGACTGGATTTGATTAACCTGACACAAGGCCGGGATGTGTTTCGCTGGAACCTTACTACATCAGGGTATTTCACTGTAGACTCTATGTATCGTGCGCTCACACATTCTGAGGTACCAGTGAGTAATAACAAGAAAATTTGGAAGTCCAAGATTCCACTAAAAGTGAAAATTTTCATGTGGTATCTTCGTAGGGGGGTTGTGTTAACCAAAGACAATCTCGCACGACGCAACTGGCAAGGGAGTAAGAAGTGTTGTTTTTGTACTCATGACGAGACAATCAAACACCTCCTTTTCCAATGCAAGTTTGCGCGTTCTACGTGGTCAGTCATCCAAATAGCGTCAAATTTGTATCCGCCCACAACTGTTGCCAATATTTTTGGTCATTGGCTGGACGGTATTTCAAATAGGTTCAAAACACTAATAAGGGTGGGAGCGTATGCCTTAATTTGGTCGCTTTGGCTATGTAGAAATGATTTTGTTTTTAATGGAAGAAATGCTTCTCCTCTACAGGTTATTTTCCGCTATACACAATTGCTACGTATGTGGTCTATGTTACAACGATCGGAGGACCAACCGCTGTTCAAGGAGGTCTGTATGCGATTGGAGCAGGTGGCTATGGAGGTTTTTTTCCAACATGGGTGGTAACATAACCTTCGGATCGATCCACCACCTCCATCGACATAGGCATAGTGTCGGTCTATAGGGCTCTACTGTTGCCGATTTGTCGGTTTTTTCATCAATTTTTGTCAGACCTTCATATTGGGCCGTGTGCATCCTAGTTATGCAGAGGCCGGGTGTTACTCATAATGCTTTGTATCTGCTTGATGCTACATTTGCGATAATAAAATCGCCCTTTATCGAAGAAAAAAAATGGCCATCTCCCGAGGAGACCAACCCAGAGCTCAAACAGGGAGGGTGTTGGAAATATGCCCTAGAGGCAATAATAAGGGTTATTATTATATTTCCTTGTTCATGATAATTGTCTTTTATTCATGCTATAATTGTATTATCCGGAAATCGTGATACACGTGTGAATACATAGACCACAATACGTCCCTAGTAAGCCTCTAGTTGACTAGCTCGTTGGTCAACAGATAGTCATGGTTTCCTGACTATGGACATCAGATGTCATTGACAACGGGATCACGTCATTAGGAGAATGACGTGATGGACAAGACCCAATCCTAAGCATAGCACAAGATCGTATAGTTCGTTTTGCTAGAGCTTTTTCAATGTCAAGTATCTCTTCCTTAGACAGTGAGATCGTGTAACTCCCGGATACCGTAGGAGTGCTTTGGGTGTACCAAACGTCACAACGTAACTGGGTGACTATAAAGGTGCACTACAGGTATCTCCGAAAGTGTCTGTTGGGTTGACACGGATCGAGACTGGGATTTGTCACTCCGTATGACGGAGAGGTATCTCTGGGCCCACTCGGTAATGCATCATCATAATGAGCTCAAAGTGACCAAGTGTTTGGTCACGGGATCATGCATTACGGTACGAGTAAAGTGACTTGCCGGTAACGAGACTGAACGAGGTATTGGGATACCGACGATCGAGTCTCGGGCATGTAACGTACCGATTGACAAAGGGAATAGTATACGGGGTTGCTTGAATCCTCGACATCGTGGTTCATCCGATGAAATCATCAAGGAGCATGTGGGAGCCTACATGGGTATCCAGATCCCGCTGTTGGCTATTGACCTAAGAGCCGTCTCGGTCATGTCTGCATGTCTCCCGAACCCGTAGGGTCTACACACTTAAGGTTCGGTGACGCTAGGGTTATTAGGAAGACTTGTATGTGATTAACGAATGTTGTTCGGAGTCCCGGATGAGATCCCGGACGTCACGAGGAGTTCCGGAATAGTCCGGATGTAAAGATTTATATATGGGAAGTTGTCAAGCGGACACCGGAAAGTTTCGGGGGCATATCGGTATTGTACCGGGGCCACCAGAAGGGTTCCGGGGGTCCACCGGGAGGGGCCACCCCTCCCGGGGGGCCACATGGGCTGCGTGGGGCAGGAGCCAGCCCCTGGAGGGCTGGGCGCCCCCCCCTTGGGCCCATGCGCCTAGGGTTGGGGGGGGGGAACCCTAGAGGGGGCGCCCCCCTTGCTTGGGGGGCAAGTCCCCCCTCCCTGGCCGCCGCCCCCCCCCCCCTCTAGATCCCATCTAGAGGGGACGGCCCCC